>OY755209.1:3890345-4312845 GCA_963576765.1 Draba incana | reverse complement strand
CCAGGATCAGGTAGCTCGGGAGATTCAGGAGAGCGTCCAAAGAATGGAAGAGGAGTACATTCTGTCTCAGCCATCCGTGGAAGGAACCCCTCCCCTCACTAAAGCCCCGGACGACATCATCAACGAATTCGTCTTAAAGGTATGTAAAATTTAAAATAGTTTTCATGTTTTTTTCATTTACAATTTAATTTGTTCCGCAGGTTGCTCCGCAGAGCAAAGGGCAGCTTTATGGTCTTCCCGACGATGCAGGATCATCGGGGTCTTCTTGTTACTACAGCGAGACATCCGACCTGAGAGCCAAGATGCAGGAAAAGGACGTCGAAATTGAAGGTTTGAAGACGACGGTCCAACAGATACGAGATGCACAAGCCGTCCTAGAAGCCGAGCGGGAGAAGGAGAGAGCCGAGCGGGACAAGGACAGGGAGATGATGCAACGGATGATGGAGTACTTGGGCCGCAACCCGGATTTTCCGCGGGGGCCCACCATTTAGATTTTTATTTTCTACGTTTTTGTAAAACAATATTACTTTTAATTTTATTTTAATTTCTACTTTTAATTTTATTTTAATTTAAATAATTCAAATTTTAAATTTTAAATTTATATTAAATTAATTATTATTTAATTTATTATAATTTTTAATAATTTCAACGAATACGTCGGAAATCTGTCGGAAATGGATCCGTCGGAAAGCTGTCAGAAATAAAATCGTCGGAAAGTCGTCGGTTTACATGTAATCGGAACTCGTTGGAAATCAGTCGGAAACAAAACCGACAGATTTCCGACAGAATTACTATTTCCGACAAGATAGAAACGACAGACAAATCCGTCGGAAATCTGTCGGAATATGCGTTTTCCGACAGACTTCCGACGGATATTTTCGTAGGATTCTCGTTGTTTTCTTGTAGTGCAGGAGCTTGGTATTTTTCTTTTGAGATCGTGAAATGTTTTGTAATTATGAAATTTCAAGCTTATGATGTTATTTTTAATCTTGGGGGTTTGTGTATATGCATGATATGATGTTGTTTGAATGTTCGGGCTTTATGTATATTTTATTAACTTTTTGGTTGTTACAACTTACAAATCGTTTTTACGAACATTCTAATAATAAAATTATGTTGTATGGGACGGAGAGAAAATCTATCGAGAAATCACAATGATTAACATTTGCTTGGTGATCTTATACAAAATATAAGTTACATGTTACTATAGCTTAACGTAATTATTTTCAACTATGAAAAAGTATTTATTAAAATCAGGACTTTATTCACTCAGGGCCAATGTACAATGCAGAATTTAGAGTGTCTTAAGGGTGTGTCTTAAGTATAAAACACAATTAAATATTCATAGGTGTCTTAAAATCAGATCCTAAAACTGAGCAATGTGCCTTTAAGACATTTTCATGGGTGTCTTAAAACCAAAAATGAATAAAATTATCTTTTGTATTGTTTTATGCTAAAACTAAAATATGAATAAATTATAACCCCATAACTTATACACAAATGACATGCAAAATCTACCTAGAACAACTAGTTAGAATTCCTTTTGGTTTTTGTAATGTTTTTTTTTTTACATTACTATAAATTATGTGGATTTTTGTTTTAGTCATTTTGATTTTTTATAGTTAAAATGGTAAAATGATTAAGCTAAATAGATAAAAAAAAAATTATGTAAACCACTTGGAATGACATAATAATTCTACAATTGTATCATTCGGTGATATAGAACGAGACTGATTACCAATCCAAGTTATCCAACACCTTGACTTTGATAATGAAATACACCATCGATATGCAATATTGTATACATGTGATTGATAGGGAGATGATAATTATGGGGTTGGGGTGTCTCTGCTTTGACTCCTCTCCTGCCATTTTGCTTTTGTATATTTCTACGAAAAACTTATTAATCTTCATGGGGCACCGGCGCGTGGAAAGCACGTCAACCATGCATTGGTGGAGGCTGATCAAGGCCAATACCGAAAGCAATGTCCGACCAAACAGAAACCACCGAAGAATCTGGCTTAACTTCGGTGTTTGCTTCGGTACTCAACCAGCACCGTTCCCTCTTCTCCTCCTACTTTCCATAATATTAGGGATTGTGCTCTTGAGATACTCAAATTCATTAATTTCATTTGACTTTTGCATTAGATGTAAAATCTAACTAATTGTGGCATAATAGTTGAATGGACTTCATCTTGAAAGTAGAAAAAAAACATTGAATACTTTGTTTGGGTATATAAATAAGACTTTCAACTCAAAATTAATTGATAATGAATATAAATATCCATGTACTATAGATAATGTAATTCACACTCATTTCTAATTTCCAAAGTAAAAAAAATTGTATATTTTGCTTCAAATTTAGTTATAGTAGTTGGCATGTGTTAATTTTTTGGACGGCTAAAAAAAATATTTTAATTGTCATCAACATGCGACATGCGTGCTCATATCACTAAATTACATTTTCTGGTTATCTTTCGTTTATTAGAATAAGAAACATTAAACTATAAAAAAAGAAAACATTATACTAAAATCTGAAATTAATAAAGTTACAGGAAACGCTTAATTATATGCTATGTGCACGTAGTAGCACACTATGCAGGCTAAATTTATGGATATTCGTGGACCTTCACGAGATACAATCGTGGTATCGTTAATAATTTAATATACATGACCAACTGAATGATAATATTAAATGATAAGCTTATTATAATAGACATATTCGTTTGCAAAATTTGTATAACAGTTGCAAACGTCTGAGTATCTCAAATAAAAAAGTTATATATAGACAAACACAAATATTGAAATATATATAATTATATATACAATTATTGATCATATACTATAAAGTATAAGCCCACGTCTCGTAAAATGACAAAATGCATGAAAAAATCTTGACATACATGCCAGCAAGAGCTAAGCTCTGACTGATATGTGTTTTTGCCCCATTTTGGTTCTCCATGATTTTTCATTTTCTTCTTCTTTTCAATTATAAATGCCATAAAATCTTATAACTTAATTTTATTTACTTGGAATAAAAGCAAGAAAAAACGATCACAAGATGTGGAGATGCACACGAGGTAGAGTTTTGACCCTAACTCATTGACATAATGGCTCCACACCACCATCTCCTCTTTGAGTGGTTTCACGTGCACTCTCAACCCCACAGTTTTCTCTTTATTTTATTTTTAATTATTCTTATGATGAATATATTTGCTCGTGATTCTTATTATTGAGATCGATCCAAAAAGATATCAGAACCAAAAAAAATTGTTTGATCTTCTTTTCATGGAAAATCCGCCCATGATATGTTTATGAGTGTGATTTTTCTCTCTCGCATACTCTATGGTTAACGGTAGCAGATTCAGAAACGACAAATAGACCGAACAATATCCTCTCAATCTTTAAACGACTATCTAATTGTTGACAAAAAAAACGACTATCTAATTAAGTAATTTTGAAATTTCTCAAGTTTGACCTCTAAATTGAGAGTGGGGAATTGATGTCTTGATCGCAATAGTGTTGCAGAAAATATAACGTAATATATGTTAGGAGATCTCAGAGATTATACGAGATCGCCTTCAATATATTTTCTAATAGATATTAGAAAAGTTAATATTGTTTAAGAAATATATTCAAGGCGATCTCGTATAATCTCTGAGTTCTCTTAACAATATGTAACCTTCATTACCTGTTTGTCTGATAGTTGCAACTTGTTAACAAAAAAAACGTAAAGAAATTGTAGTTGCAACTACTTGCAAATTTTTGTTGTTGTTGTTCGTAATTAAGAAGGTCTGAATTTCTTTGGGACGGTGACAAAAGGAGGTTAAATTAATCATTTCCGCATAATCGATATTCGAAGATAATTTCCAAGGTTATATAGTTATATGAACTGATTTTTTGAGCTGCATGATTTCTTTCTATAGGCGTGGGTGCAGATAATTTGAGAGGCAAGTAAGAGCATGTATATTGGAGACAATGTGGGTGTGTCTCATAATATAAAATTATTAAAATTTGAGTAAAAGAAAGAAAGAGAGTATTTTTTGTTGAAATAGTGTGGTGTATTAAAATATAAAATTAATAAAAGTTGAGTAAAAGGAGATAGTGGGTTTAGTTGGAGAGATTGTGTCTTGGGGAAGACATAAAAGAGAGATAATTGAGATGTGTTTAAATATAAAATTAATAAAAATTGAGTAAAATGATGAAAGAGAAGGTATAAAGTTAAGTAAAAAAATGAAAAAGAAGGTATAAAATTGAGTAAAAAGAAGAGAGAATGTGTTTTTAATATTTTTATATTGTGAGACATTGGTAAAATGTCTCCAATGGTGATGGCCTAACGGATTAATTAGGATGTATCATCAAATTCATTAGTGTGAATGTATATTTTTTTTCTCAAAAAACAAGAATTAGATGATTTTAAATGCTGACAACTAAATTAAGGATACGTCGTCATCCAACACTGCTTAACCATTATGCTTTCATTTCTCACCTACCAACATAAACGGAAAATTTTCTAAAGATTTGGAGTCTATTTATTCTTCTTTCTTTTTCTTTTTTCAATTTGCGTTTATAAATCAGAAAATAATTATTGCGTTTAAAAAGTATGTTGTTTGGTCATTGGTGACAGAGAAAGACAAGGTATTTGATAAAAAGCCCAAATTGGATAATTGGCCTAAGGTTGAATGAACTATTGGGCTCGTTTTGTGTTGCCATATAGTATGATTTTTTGCTTTGTCGGTTGTGAATCACACGACTTGTTATTCTCGTTAATGGTTGAGGCGTTGAGTAATTAAGAAAACTAAAAGGAAACAAAATAGAACATTATAGTGACTCTTTTCGTTTGTTAGAGAATAATTATGCTTCCATACGTGCAAATATATTAGAACAATGATTATTTAAACATAGACCAAAGTATTATTTAAATGACTGACATGTTATATTATTACAAGACATGATTTTAAATAATCTTGCTAAAATTAATAGTCACTGAATTTCAGGTAGCACGTGTTACATCGAATTGTTACAATCATTTTTTTTTTTGAAACTTAATTGTTACAATCATGCAAGATTGTATCATATTTTAATACATATTAGCTGCACTGTTCATATCATGTTATTCGTGAGATAACGACATTAGGTATCGAAGAAAGCTGAATTATATCGTCAAATGAACCACAATTAAACGAGGCATCCATGAAAAGGTTAAGATTTTTGTTAATTAAACACGATAATCACTTAAATGGTGAAAAGGTGCTATTAATCCAAACAATGGTGAAAAGTGTTTATGCTTTTTTTTTTTTTTTTTGTCAAAGTGTTTATGCTTTTACATGCACGTCTTTTGGGGTATATATATTACTAGCATTATTAGCATAAAAATTACTCCTAGTGACCTATTTTTAAGGTGCAAATATCATTAATGGTTATCTGCCATCACTGGTTATATAAATGAAACAAGTTAATGTATGCTGTCATTTAATGTGTTTAATAGTACCATGGACGGTAAAATAACCGAGTTGTTATAAATTGTTATGTACAGGGTCATTTATTTTAAATATTTTAGTATACTACTATGAAATTATGAGTACTGAAAAAAACCTAATAAAATATATGTATATGAATGAATATATAAATGGGTAGATAAACAAATTTAATGGGTCACCCCAACGTGTCTGAGTTTCCTTTTCAATTTTATTTCTTAATTGTGTTAGCATTCAAGTCGGTGGTAAGGAAAGTCCCAAATAATTTAACTTGAAAATGAAAGTTGGTCCACTTCTATATTCATTTTATGAAATAAATAATACTCAAAATCGAATTGTCGTAAAAATTTTCCAATTATTAAAGTTTTTCAGTCGTCCTTCTATCACTGTCTTTAATCAGGTAGGCTATAATATTGCATGCATACGCATCTACGTATAGAAAACATTGTCATTGGTACATTCACATTCGTGATTTCATCTAACTTTAGATGGCTTAAAAAATCTCAGATAGAATGTCACACTTACCCAAATGTATATATTTTTGGTATGAAATATTACTGCCACATGACTTGTGTAAGACAAAAAGTACATTTAACATGTTAACGTCGTAACTAACATGTTTTTGTTCAGCAAAAAAAAAAAAAAAAAAAAAATTAACATGTTTTTCACAGTAAAAGTCAATAACATTACTAAAACTTCGAAATATTAGATATTATATGGAGAATAATGTAGTTACATATGTATAAGCTTACAAAGCACCAAATCAAATATAGAACTCATTAATTAATAGTATATATAACACAAACAAGAACACGGGTTAGCGAATTGTTTTTTCTCTAAATTCCTTATAAATACCTATATTTACTAGGACAACCGTTTTGAGTACGAATCCAACTTAAAAGAGAATGAAGAATTGACGATCGTTACGACTTTGCCTGTTTTTTTCTTTATGAATTGCACTCTTAAGTCCTGAAGTCTCTAATTCGCATTATACAAATACAAATAAATACTTATATAAAATATAAAAAATGGACAGAGTGGCATCATAATTTATGGGGACAGCTGTCGTGGTTAAGCATTTATGACCACTAACATGCAATGGCACGGATGCACATTTTAGTCACATACTTGTTAGATTCTTTGTCCAAAATTACTTATTCAATACTACCTCTTTAATTTTTGTTCATAATTAAACAGATTCTGCATATAATTTTATATTCACTTCATATAATGCCATTGATCGGTTGTCATTAAATCTGATTATTAGTGAATTTTTATATTATAAATTTTCTGACGAGGTCCAGGTTTATTTAGGCCTTCGGGGTATAAAATGTTGTCCATTTCTCGTATCCGAAGTGACCGTAACATATTTATTGGTATTTTTATGACCCCATGTCAACTCTTATGTAGTAATTTGTCCCCACTTATTGAGTTATTTTTAGCTCAAAAGCATTAACAGCATGGTTTAAATAACTTCTTCTAACTTTTTGTTTTCTTTACAATCTGATTTACAGAATTATAGTTAGTAGAACATTAATTTGAGTATATGGGTTCATATAAGAACTACCGAAAATCTATACTTATATGTATGTATTTTTTTACTATTTGGAATTTTGGACTATTCCGCGTATATTTTATTTTGCATCTATTTAGAACTTATATATATATATATATATATATATATATATATATATTGATAATCATTTCCATTCTGGTAGGAAAAAGATCATTCAACTATTATTTGGTTTTATTAGTCCAGTAAATTTCACTAGAAGACACTGTAAAGTATAAAAACCTATTGTTTGAACCAAAAATAATAGGTTATATTTTTGATACACTAAACTTTACCAATATACTCCCCCTGTTCCTAAAAACATGATGTTCTAGATTTTAAAGTTGTTTCATAAAATATGATGTTCTAGCATTTTTTATTATTTAATATTAATAAATCTTAAAATTTAAAGTGTATTAAATAAAAAGGTTTGAATACTATTGGTTCATAGTTATGGGAAATGGTTTTGTGCGAGAATCAATATATTTAATATTAAATCTTAATTGTTTCTTAATAAGTGTGAGAATAGTAGAACATCATGTTTTTAGGAAAAGAGGAAGTATATTTAATATGGATCTTCTTATTTTCATGATTTTGTGCTAATTTGTAGTTTATTTATTGCATTATATTATTGTGTATACGTTTGATTAATGAGTAGAATATAGTAGTGTATGATTATAGAGACATGCAAACTTCACTATGAACAAATGTAATTACCCTGCCAGAAAAACAATGCCATAAATATGAAAACAGAGGACATAGACAGATATAATAAGTTAACAAAAAAAAAATATATAATAAATTTTAATAGTAATAAACAATTTCAGATCTTAATAAAAGAGTGTGGAGTAAAAACTGGGTCTGAATTCCCGGGGAAAAAACACAAAATGTCGGTTTCACTTCCTAATTTTCTCACTTATTTTCCCGGAAAGTTACAAAACCATTCCTTTTTCAGGTCTTGAAGTCACAGAAAGAAACATAAAGAGTAGAAGCAAAAAAGCCTTAAGCTTTTCCTTTCTTTTTTTTTTTTTTTTTTTTGAGAAACAGCCTTTCCTTTCTTCTAGTAACATGATCTCTAGAAAGTGAGGGTTTGATGAATTGTGCTTCATCTTCATGTTCTTCTTCCTCTCCAACTTCTTCTTCTTCTTCTTCATATTCTCCAAGGTAAGTGACTCTGTATTTTTTATATTCATCAAATATACAAATCAAAGTTAAAATGAAAATTTTCTCTCTTCTTGCTTGTAGGAACAGAGAGAAGAACATGGTTTTGCAGAGTATGGTTGATGTGTCATCTCCAAGTTTCTCTTCCGACACAAAACTTGTACTGTTTCAAATTCATCTCAATTTTTTCACTTTACACAAAAAGCAAAAAGTTTCAGAAAATGTCTTATATCAGCTTTACCAAAAAACAAAAAAACTCTGTTTTTTCTTCTAGGTTTTATATGTTTTTTGATGCAATTTTCATGAAACAGAAAAGTGAAGCATTTCATTATCTTTTGTAACAGATTTACCCAATTGAGAAGACTATAAAAACTCACCAAAATTCCAATCTTTGCCTGAT
Source organism: Draba incana (assembly GCA_963576765.1). Taxonomy (NCBI): domain Eukaryota; kingdom Viridiplantae; phylum Streptophyta; class Magnoliopsida; order Brassicales; family Brassicaceae; genus Draba; species Draba incana. Next base: position 4,304,255 of record OY755209.1, on the reverse strand, counting down.
CCCAAAGGTTGGTATAATTATTCTTTTGATTTAATGTATATACTTTCTTGTTATGTTATTATGTCTCTTTGATGATCTTAAATTTGTTTTGTATCAGTCTTCAGAAGAATTGAAGAAAGAAATTGCTTCAATAGAGTTAGAGATTCTTCACATGGAAAGATATTTATTATCACTCTATAGAAAATCATTTGAACAACAAATTCCATCTTTCTCTAATCTCTCTACAACAACATTACCTCGTTCAGTGACTACTTCACCATCATCATTAGCTCTTTCTAAGCATTATCAAGCTTACGAGAAACCGATTTCGTATCCTCGGAGTTTCAACACTAGCTTAAAAACCTTATCTTCAAGGGTAATTTAACCGATTTTTTAACCTTTTTTCGTGAGTAAAATTTCGTAGGATTACTATTTGTTTCAGTAACTATTTGTAACCCTGAAATGTTCATTTTCTTAAATTATTTTTACATTGTTAAGCAAAAAAAAGCTTTTTTACAAATTAATTGAAAGAAATTGAGCGGGTATAAAGATTTTGGTTTTACTTGTTTTTTTTTTTTCCAGGAAGGGACTAGAGAAGTTTCTGGTAATCATAGTCTTGGAGAGCTTCTTGGATCATCTCATTTACTTGATCATAATATCGTAAATCCGAATAAACTGTCGGAAGATATCATGAGATGTATATGTTCTGTGTATTGTACACTATCAAGAAGCTCAATGAAAACAAATTCAACTTGTTTCTCTGCTTCTCCGGTTTCAACAATGTCGAATTCCTCAACCATTTTCTCTTCCAAATCCAACTATGGTGATAAATCGAGCTTGCATTGCGCTAGCGAGGAGCATCATTTGTTGAATCATTGTCAAGATCAAGGCAATGTTGTAATCGAGGCTCTTAGAGTACACTTAGATGATGGTAGCTTCGGTTACGCTGCTCTTATGTTGCAAAACTTCAGGTAAATTTGGATCATACATAATTGGATTAAATGATATTTATTTTGGATCATGAACTTTTTTTTGTGTGCAGATCATTGGTTCAAAATCTTGAGAATGTTGATCCGAGTAGAATGAAACGCGAAGAAAAGCTCGCATTTTGGATTAACATTCACAATGCTCTTGTGATGCATGTAAGTAAACAAGCTCTTAAATCTTTTTTTTTCCTTGTTGATGATTTTTTTTCATATCATAATCTTGTTTTCTTTGTAGGCCTACTTAGCTTATGGAACGCATAACCGCGCAAGAAACACTTCGGTTTTAAAGGTTAATCCCCTATTTGGACACATAACATTTGCTAGGGTAACATTTATTTGATGTATTTCTAAGCAATTCTCTTTATATAAACTCAGGCAGCTTACGATGTTGGAGGCTATCGAATAAACCCTTTCATCATTCAAAGCTCAATCTTAGGAATCAGACCTCACAACTCATCACCATCACCTGTATGCCATTTCATTTTTTTACTTCACTTTACTTTTACCTTTTTCACCACATAGTAATCAAACGCGTAATTTACATTTTGTAGCTACTCCAAACGCTATTTTCGCCATCAAGAAAGTCGAAAACTTGCAATGTTAGACATATTTACGCGTTGGAATACCCCGAGGCTTTAGCTCATTTCGCTATTTCTTCAGGAGCATTCACAGATCCTACGGTAACAATTAGAAAACCAATAAAACTCTAAATAATTTCACTCTACTCTTGGATTTGGAAATTAAAATTTTATTTACTTAATATTGTTAGGTTCGGGTTTATACCGCGAATAGAATCTTTCGTGATCTAAGACAAGCGAAAAAAGAGTTTATAAAAAGTAATGTTCGTGTTCACAGAGGAACAAAGATTTTGTTGCCAAAGATCTTTCAGCATTATGTTAAAGATATGTCAATGGATGTGTCTAAGCTCATGGAAGCAACAGCTGAGTGTTTACCGGAGAATGCGAGGAAAATTGCTGAGAAATGTTTGAAAGAGAAGAAAAGTAAGAATTTTGAATGGCTACCGGAAAATTTGAGTTTCCGGTATGTCATTGCCGGAGAATTGGTCGGAGGAAGAAATAAAACGTGATGGTTTGTAATAAAAGTGGTTTTTTTGGCCTCATGTTGTGATTAAATAATTTTAGTTACAGTTAGTGTAATGTAGTTTTTTTTTCAAGTGAGAAATTGTAAAAGTATGTTTGTTTGCATAATCGTATACCAGATTAAACCGAATACTACCGAAGATAATCTGAGAGAAATATCAAACCGGGTCGCGTAGATACTTGGGCCTTAAATAAGATGACAAATTGGTTAATGGGCCTGATATTAATTCAATTTCAGGGCTGAATAAGAGGAAAACACAATACGTGATCTAATTTTGATTTTGAGAATAATACAAGGACCTGTTCAAAATTACTAACCTTTGGTTCCCCGACGCCGATTGTGTTTTCCGGTGAGAGGAAAATAGTTAGGTTTATAGAAATTATTCCCTCCTAGTTTCGAAATTCGAAGAAGACGATAAAGGATGGTTTTGGAGGAACTGGAGAAATCCGTGGAGGCGGATCCAGACGACGCTTCTCTGCAATTCGAACTCGTAATTTTCGTTTTTCCGATGATGATTTCGTGTCTATTCTTATGTGTTTCTCAATCGGAACTCAATTTGATCTTAGGGTTTGTATCTGTGGGATAACGGTGGAGATTCGGAGAAAGCGGCGGAGAAATTTCTGTTATCGGCGAAGTTAAACCCGAACAATGCAGCTGCGTTCAAGTATTTAGGGCATTACTACTCTCGTGTAGCACTGGATCTCAATCGAGCTGCGAAGTGTTACCAGAGAGCTGTTTTGTTAAACCCTAACGATTCTGATTCCGGTGAAGCTCTTTGCGATTTGTTCGATAGTCAAGGGAAAGTAATTTTGGAAATCGCGGTTTGTCGTGACGCGTCTGAGAAATCTCCTAAAGCTTTTTGGGCGTTTTGTAGATTAGGTTACCTTCAGGTTTGTTCATTGTGATAGTGATGATACTTAGTTTTTGTTTCTACTATTTGTTTTGCTAATATATGGTATATGATCATAGGTTCATCAGAAGAAGTGGTCAGAAGCTGTTCCGAGTCTTCAACATGCAATTAGAGGTTATGCTACCAATGCTGACTTGTGGGAAGTAAGATTCTTGATCTCTTCTTCCTCTAGTTATTTTCATTATGTTTTTGTATGATAATATCGGATTTGATAAGAATCTGTCATTGTAGGCTCTAGGTTTGGCTTACCAGCGACTTGGAATGTTTACGGCTGCTATCAAGGTAAAAGACTTCGTTTTTTGAAGTGGTTTGGGTTTGTTGTTGATTCCGATGTGTTCTTAATTCTCAATGATACAACAGGCGTATGGACGTGCCATTGAATTAGAGGAGACTAAGATTTTTGCGTTAGTGGAGAGTGCAAACATCTTTTTGATGCTTGGTTCATATAGAAAGGTAAACTTTGTATCTGTGTCTTTGTTCATAGTGACCTCGTTAGAGAGTTTGTATGTGTGGCTCTCAAAGTCTCATATATAGTACTTGTTTAGGGTGTGGAGCTCTTTGAGCAAGCGCTGAAAATAACACCTCAGAATATTGCTGCGCTCTATGGTCTTGCTTGTGGATTACTTAGTTGGTCAAAGGAATGCATAGATTTGGGCGCATTTGCATGGGCAGCTTCGTTATTGGAGGTTAATAATACTATTTCTCTTCTGAATTTGTCCTGGTCTCATCCATATTGAATATATCTAAATGAGCTATCGAGTAATGCAAACCCACTGTAGGATGCTCGTAAAGCTACAAAAGTAAGCTGTGAACTGGCCAGCAACATGTCTTCTATATGGAAATTACTTGGAGATATTCAGGTACTTAGTCTTCTTGTATTTTATGCGTCAGCTCATCCGTCATCTCGGAATCTAATCTATGTATTTTTTGTTGAGCAGCTTACTTATGCGAGATGCTTTCCGTGGCATGGGAGAACAGAAAACTCAGAAATTACTTTAAACACATTCAAGGATTCAATTCTTTCTTGGAGAAACATATGTTTCTCAGCTGCATTGTCAGCCAAAACTTCTTACCAGCGAGCTCTGTGCTTAGCCCCTTGGCAAGCCAACCTTTATACTGACTTAGCCATCGCTTGTGATCTCGTTTCAAGTTTAAACGATGACTCTGAAACTTCTAGTTCGTGGTAAGATTATAGAGAGCGTTATTTGGCATTTTCTTAGCCTGTGGTGTGCCTTCTTGTAACAGTCTACAATTCTATCAGGAAGCTACCAGAAAAGTTGGCTCTGGGATCATTACTGCTGGAATGCGACAACTCAGAGTCATGGGTTGCTTTGGGTTGTCTGTCTGATAATCGTGCTTTGAAACTACATGCTTTGATCCGGGCATTGCATTTGGATGTATCTTTAGCTGTTGCTTGGGCTTTTATGGGTCAGGTATTGTTCCTTAATATGTTTGTCTTTCTGGCTTTGTATTGGTTGTCCTAGGTTTATGAAGGGTAATCAATACCTTACTTTCTTGTGTTTCCCTATGTTCATGATCTCAATTACGGTTTCCTCTTTTTCACTGTAATTTTGGTTGCATTAAACAGATCTTCAGGGAATCGGATGAAATGAAATTGGCAAAGCAGGCTTTTGACTGTGCTAGAAGCATAGATCCTACACTTGCACTACCTTGGGCCGGCTCAGCTGATACTTATGCTAGGTAGATGCGTTTTATGTGAAAAAGAATTCTCATGTTGTCGAGCTAAGTTTTTTGCCCCCATAGACTAATTTAAATATCTCAGGGAGTCCATATCAGACGAGGCTTTTGAGAGTTGTTTACGAGCTGCACAGATATCACCTGTAAGTGCTGCTCTAACAATGGTATATTTACTTTTAAATGTGATGACTTTACTTGAGGCATGAATTCTTCTGTCCAGCTTGCGGAATTCCAGGTTGGTTTGGCGTGGCTTGCTTTGCAGCAGGGAAATATCTCATCTCCACAGGTTTGAGAGCACACACACATACACACATATAGATATATCTGCAAATGGTTCTGTAATGGAAAGAGCTTTAAGAAATTCCCCTTCTTGAAACTGTGTGACAGATTTTTGCTTGCATCGAGCAGGCGGTACAGCGCACCCCTGATTACCCTGAATCCCATAACCTTCACGGGCTAGTTTGCGAGGCAAGACATAATTACCATGCTGCCATTGCTTCTTACAAGCTAGCTCTAGCTGCAATGAGTGTTTACTCCGACAATTCAGTGAAATCTCATGCTGGAAAAATATCTATGAATTTGGTCAGGTCACTCAGCAAGGTGAGATCCCCACCCTTCTGTCAGCTGTCAACATGTTTTTTACAACGGCTATTTTGAGATGGCATTTAATTAAAATATAATTCAATAACAAATAGAAATGCATCAATTTTTGCAGGCAGAACGATTCGAAGAATCTGTTATGGAATGCAAAAATTTGAAGTCAAAAGGTTCATACTTAGACTGTTCATCCCCCAGTCTTAGACTGGGTTTCTTGCAACTTTTTCTAACTTTTAGTCACATATAAGCAATTTTACTAACATCTGGTGAAATTTTCCAAAAGGTTTGCTTGATGTCGGAGGTTTGCAAATATATGCTTTCTCTCTGTGGAAGATTGGTGAGAATGATTCGGCTCTTTCAGTGATTCGGGATCTGGCTGGTAGGATTTCTACGATGGAAAAAACCTTAATAGCCTTCCCAATCAGCTTCATCTGTAGGATGCTTTATTGCATCTCCGGGTTAGATTCAGCAATCACCAGCATCCATAAAATGCCAAAAGATTTCTTCCAGAGTTCGAAAATCAGCTTTATAGTATCTGCCATCCATGCTCTTGATCAGAGTAATAGACTTGAGTCCATTGTTGCGAGCACTCGTAGCAGCTATATAACATCACAAGAAGACATAGTTGCTATGCACTATTTGATAGCACTCAGCAAACTGGTGAGCCTTTAAATCCCTGTTTTTCATATCGGCCCCTTTGTTTTGGAATGCTGTATTGGTTTAAACTCTGTATTAAACTGACACCACTCTGCATATTGCAGCTGAAAACTGGAGAAGGAGATTTCCTTGGATTTGAGAAGGGGATTGCACACGTCAGAAAAGCTCTTCATATGTATCCTCATAGTAATTTGTTAAGGTGGGTTTCGATCTGTGTCAGAGGTTACGGAAACGCTAATAAGCCGTGCTATGTTTTAATTGTAATCATAACTCGAAAATTTACTTTTTTGAAATTAGGAACCTGCTTGGATATCTTTTGTTAGCTGGTGAAGGAACGAATGAGGCATGTACTGCTAGTAGATGCTGTATCATCAATGTCTCAAATTGTGGAAATAAGGAAGGTATGAAGTCCGCATTGGAGGTCCTTGGTGGAGCATCAGTTGCTTGCAATGTAATTGGCAATACAGCTCCAAGGTTTTCATTTCCGACATGCCATTGTCAGGCTCAGAATGCTCCTGTTGTTGTTGTGGAACTGCAAAGGTAACTTGATAGTCTTTCTAAACCATTTTAGACTTTTCCGAATCTAAATTGATCTGCTCTCTAGTCCACGTGGTTTCTGGTCTTTACTACTATTTACAACTCACTTTGTTATCCAATACGCAGATTTTTGCATCAAGAACCTTGGAACAGTGGTGTAAGATACTTGCTTATCCTGAATCTTATGCAGAAGGCCCGTGAGGAGAGATTTCCTCGCCAGCTTTGTAGTGCGATTGAACGTTTAATCTCCGTGGGACTCTCTGATGAGACACCTTCGAAGGAAGCCGAATACCAGAAGTTCCAGCTGCTGCTTTGTGCTTCTGATATAAGTTTGCAGAAGGGAGATATTGAGGTCTCCATTGAGCAAGCTCGAAAGGCGTCTTCCCTTTCGCTTCCACATAGCGATCTATTTCTAGGTCATTTGCAACTTTGCCGTGCCTATGCAGCTAAAGGGAGTATCGAAAACATGCAAGAGGAATACAGAACGTGTTTAGAGCTCAAGACTGACTCAGTTATTGGTTGGATAAGCTTGAAGCTCTTAGAATCTCAGTTTGATCTTGAACCTGATGCTAACCTCTTAGAGATGAGCCTAAAAGAATGTTCGAGTTCGAGCCAGAAAAAGAATTCATGGAAACATTGGATGGCTGTTCACAGTTTAGCTCTTGGCTTAGTCTCTATCGGTAAAAAAGACTTTTTCTCAGCAGAGGAGTTCCTTGCACAAGCTTGTTCATTGAATGATTCAGACGGTTGTTTACTTCTCTGCCACGGTGCTGTATGCATGGAGCTGGCTAGACAGACTAATGAATCGCAGTTCCTCTCACGAGCTGTGAAGAGTCTTACCAAAGTTCAAGCGAATTCTTTGATTCCTTTGCCATTCGTGTATATGTTATTAGCTCAAGCACATGGAAGCCTTGGCTCTAAAGAGAAATGGAAGAAGAATCTTCGTCTTGAATGGTTCTGTTGGCCACCAGGTACTTCATGAGACTTTTTTTTCCCACCTCACTTTGTTCGCAACTGATTTTTTTTGTTGTTGTTGTCACAAATACAGAGATGAGGCCTGCCGAAGTTTATTTCCAGATGCATTTACTCGCACGACAATCAGAAGGCAGACCCGAAGCCGGTTCAGGGATTGAAAACTGTCAAAGCCCTGAGAAATGGGTTCTTAGGGCGATTCACACGAACCCCTCTTGTCTGAGATATTGGAAGGTGCTTTGATTTATAGTTTTTTTTTTTTTTTTGTTGAGCACCAAACAGAGACACAATGTAATAGGATTTATGTACATTAAACATGTTAATACAATGTCAATTTCTCTAACCAAAAACTCCCACTCGCCAAATTAAAAAACAATGTTTTCTATCCCCTTGAGAGTTTACCCTATATAATTGATGTAAAAGACAAAGGCTTAGTCTAGAGCCTGGAGATGCCAAAACGATTGTAACATCCTCTTTCATTTTGGGATTAATTTAACATACAGAGAGTTAAAGCCACAACAACAATGGAAGCCATTGGAGGGGCTGATTTTTTCTTAGTGCATCATCATAAGAGCAAACTCATCAAAGCTTAAAACTCCATCCGCATTAAGATCAAAAGCTTTGATCATAACTACGCAATCATCGGTTGTTCTTGACTCACCAAGCTTCATTAGCATCATCTTCAAGCTTCTTGGAGTAATACAATCTTAACCTTCAGCAATATACATTCTAAAATCTTCCATTATCTTACTTTTTCTTTCTTCCTCTGTAAATTCATCATTACCTTTGATTAATTGAGCAAACTCCTCGAAATCCAACATTCCATCTCCATCTATATCAGATAGTTTAACCGCGGCTGCGGCTTCTTCATCAGACAATTGCTCTCCCAATGTCTTGAAACTCTTTTTGAGCTCCTCCGGTGAGATTCTACCGTCTTTGTTTGCATCCATGTATGCAAAAACAACTTCTAAGTCTCTGTTCTTGTTCTCACCATTTTTGTCTGAGGAGAGTTGCTCGCAAAGTTTCATGAAAGATGAAGATAACTGATGTTGAGTGTTCTTCATGATGACAAAAGAAAAGGTTTTAGGTAGTGCTAAAGTTTTCTTCTTTGTTGATTTAGGAAAATTTAATGAGAACATGGTCTACATACATGGTTTCTTGGTATATATAGGATGTTTCAAGATTCAAGAATAGAATGGAAAATGTTTAAAAAACAGAAATTGAAATGTATGAAACGTTGGTATATTCAGAAATAGTCGTTGGATCTAGAAGAAAATAATATTATTAGTCCTTTCAGATCTAGAAAAATATGTATTATTAGTCATTGGATCTAGTAGAGGAAATATTAGTAACAAACAAGTCCCATACTCCCATATTAAAACACGCTTTTTCTTCTCTTTCTAATTTTAAAATTTGGATTGCGAAAAGGTATTTTTTGGTAAATATAGGCGATTGCTTATCTCACTAATCTATCAATACTCTCTATGGTCTATTTTCCTTAGATCTCATGGCAGTGTAGAGGCACATAGTTGAAGATTACCATCAATTCTATTTTTGTTAAATGCATTTTTCATGAAATAAAGTTCTTAGAATTTAGACCAATGTGTTGTATACAAAAGTAAAAGAAACTAGAATAATGCTATGTTAACTAACAGTTTCCTTTATCAATTTCTTTTATAACTTCTTCATAACCAAAAGCTTCATACCATTTCTTCCATGATGCCTAAACTTTTTATGGCTTCTATAATTTTTCCAACTTCGTTGACTTAGCATGTATTAGGGCCTATAATGGCCCGACTTAGCGATTAAACCTAGTTAACTACTTGCATTGGTTATAATCTCTATATAAGGTCTTGTGCCTCCAATTTGACAATAAGAAATCATATTCACTACATCTAGGTTTCTTGACATGGTATCTGAGCAACCGTAAAATCTAACTACCTCAAGGTTTTCCGGTTTCTCGGTCTTGTGATCTAATAAACCTTTCCGCATAAACACAAAAATCCCTACTTCTTAAATCCTTATTAACGAGATGGCAACCGAATCTGCACTCTCAACAATAGTGGTACCGGCTCGTAGAACAATCTCACCATACGATCTCACATCCGGTGATAACCCAGGAAACATCATCTCAAGACCTCTTCTTCGCGGACCCAACTACGATGAATGGTCTGCAAACATCAAGTTAGCGTTAAAAGCAAGGAAGAAATTCAGTTTTGTCGATGGATCAATTTCGCAGCCGTCGATAGATTCCGCAGATTACGAAGATTGGTGTGCTAACAACGCATTGATCATCTCGTGGATCAAAATTACAATAGAAGAATCTTTGTGTTCTACTCTAGCACATTGTGAGGAAGCATCAAAACTTTGGACTCAAATTCAGACTCGTTTTACTGTTAAAAACGGACAAAGGGTTCAACGTTTGAAAACATAGCTCGCAAATTGTAGACATCAGGGATCACCCATTGAAGCGTACTACGGCAAGCTCACAAAGCTGTGGACAAGCCTATCCGATTATCAAAAAGGTCAGACATTAGAAGACATCGCAAGAGATAGGGAAGAAGACAAGCTTCATCAATTTCTCATAGGGCTTGACGAGTCCTTGTATGGAGCCGTAAAATCATCTTTGTTGTCAAGGACTCCTCTGCCTTCTCTCGATGAAGCCTATAATGTTCTTTCTCAAGACGAAGAATCCAAATCTCTTTCTCGTTTACACGAAGAAAAACCAAACGGTGTTAGCTTCGCCGTTCAAACTCAACAAAAACCGCGCCAAGACATGAAACTTACATCCACTGGTACTCTACTATGCACGCTTTGTGGACGCAATGGTCATGTTGCGAAAAATTGTTTTAAAAAGGTGGGATATCCACCATGGTGGGATCATAATCGTGCTCAAACACACTCTGGATCTTCACGACCACCAAACAGTGCTTCTAAAGGTTCATCACCGTCGGTCCAATATCGTGTCAAAGGGACATCGGTTGCTCGGGCTAATCACGTTAGTGCATGACAAGATAGTGCACTCTCCGCCATAACACAGTCTGATCGAATCGGTTTTAGTGGATTGAGTGATCCACAGTACAAAACACTAATGACTATGCTCAATGACCGAAAAGCTACCTCCCAATCCAATTTATCAGGTACGTATTTCATTGAATCTTGGATTATTGATACCAGAGCGTCTAATCATATGACCGGAAGCTTAGATTATTTGATTGAGGTAAAAGATATGTCTCCCATGTTAATAAAACTTCCCGATGGACGATTTACAACATCCATAAAACATGGGAAAGCTCATCTAGGATCTTCACTTACACTTAATAATGTGTACTTCGTCAATGGCTTGCATTGTCATCTAATATCAGTCTCACACTTGAATAGAGATCGAGGTTGTATCTTTCAGATATCTGATCGCATTTGTGTTATTCAGGACCACATCACACGGATGCTGATTGGGGCGGGTAAGCAGTTGAACGGATTGTATTTCTTTCGCGGTGTGGATGTTGTCTCGGCGGTTCAGGCTTCGAGTTCATCTATGGAGTTATGGCATAGTCGTTTCGGTCATCCTTCTTCAAAAGCGTTGGATTTGTTGCATTTATCAGATTTAGCTACCAGTGTTTTTGATTCTTCTACTTGTGACGTTTGTATTCGTGCTAAACAAACGCGAGATTCGTTTCCTTTGAGCAATAATAAAACTACTAAAGTATTTGAGTTAGTTCATTGCGATCTTTGGGGTTCGTATAGGACAACATCCGTTTGTGGTTCAAAGTATTTTTTGACTATTCTAGACGATTACTCTCGAGCTCTCTGGATTTACCTTTTACCTTCAAAACAATCTGCTCCGAAACATCTCAAAGACTTTGTCGCAGTAGTCGAACGACAATTCGATACAAAAGTCAAAACAATCTATAGTGATAACGGTACAGAATTTGTTTGCCTAACCGAATTTTTCATGGAAAAAGGGATCATTCATGAGACTTCATGTGTCAACACTCCGCAGCAAAATGGACGAGTAGATAGGAAACACCGTCATATTTTAAATGTAGCAAGAGCTCTTCGGTTTCAAGCTTCTCTTCCGGTCCAGTTTTGGAGTTACTGTATACTCACGGCCGGTTACTTGATAAATCACACTCCTTCGCCATTACTCAAAAGCAAGACGCATTATGAACTTTTTTATCATAAAGCTCCACCTCTACAACATCTTAAAGTCTTTGGTTGTTTATGCTATGTGCATAACCAAAAACACGGTGGAGATAAATTCACATCAAGATCAAACAAGTCCATTTTTCTTGGATATCCTTTTGGGAAAAAGGGCTGGCGAGTTTATAACATGGAGACAAAGAAAATTTCGATATCACGAGATGTGATTTTCTGTGAAACAACCTTCCCGTTAAATGAAGAAGCCTCGACTACCTCTTTGTCTTCAACTCTTCTGTCACCTCCATCAATTGGAGTTTTTCCTAATGATGATGAATTGTTTACACCTCTGATTTTGACCACTAGAACTCTAGTCAACACTGCGCCTGTCAACGGTTCTATGGGTTCCCTTGAAACAGATCTTCAAACCAGACTTCACACAGAGCTTATCACCTCTGTTCCTGCAACTGAAACAGAGCCTAACTGCTCCGGTTTTGCTATTTCTCCGAGTCTCACGTCTTCTTCTCCACCTGAGAACTCCGAGACATTACCGAAATCTCCATCTGCAGTCAAACCTGCAACTGTGATGCCACCGAAATTCCCTCCTCTGGGTCGAGATCTTCGTACTAAGAAACCACCAGTTAAACTTGCTGATTACGTTACTACACTTCTTCATCAACCTTATCCCTCGGTAACTCTATATCCGATTGATAACTATCTCTCAAGTTCTCAACTATCATCGTGTTATCAAGCTTATCTATTGGCCATTACATCTGCAATCGAGCCTAAATCTTATAAAATAGCTATCCTGGATGAAAAATGGAGACACACAGTTGAAGATGAACTTGTTGCTTTAATAGACTTAGGTACGTTTTCAGTGGTTGATTTGCCTCAAGGGAAGAAAGCACTAGGTTGCAAATGGGTGTTTCGTCTCAAGTTTCATTCTAATGGAGAACTTGAGCGTCACAAAGCTCGTCTTGTGGTGTTAGGAAACAATCAAATAGAAGGTGAAGATTTTAACGAGACGTTTGCACCCGTCGCTAAGATGATTACAATTAGAGCGTTTCTCCAACAAGCAGCGTCTAATGATTGGAAAGTTCATCAAATGGATGTGCACAACGTATTTCTTCACGGAGATCTTGATGAGGAAGTATACATGCAATCTCCTCCTGGTTTTCGTACCGGTGATAAAACAAAAGTCTTGCGTCTTCATAAGTCGCTATACGGTTTAAAACAGGCTCCTAGATGCTGGTTTGCTAAACTTACGGAAGCTTTACTAAACTATGGCTTTGAGCAAAACTACTCAGATTACTCTCTCTTCACTCTTGAGAAATCAAATATTCGACTTCACGTTTTGGTTTATGTGGATGATCTCATCATTACGGGTAGTTCTCTGGAAATTATTACGAAATTTAAGAGCTACTTGAGCGAGTGTTTTCGCATGAAAGACCTTGGAATTCTTCGCTATTTCTTGGGTATTGAAGTTGCTCGGAGTCCGGCTGGTATATATCTATGTCAAAGGAAATATGCTCTTGATATTATCTCCGAAAATGGGTTACTTGGAGTTAAACCCGTAACGTTTCCTCTCCAACAGAACCATAAGCTAGCTTTAGCCGATGGTGACACCTTGAGTGAACCGTCTCTCTATCGTCGTTTGATTGGTCGCTTGATTTATTTGGGTACTACAAGACCGGAGATGTCATATGTCATCCATATTTTATCCCAATTTATGAGTAATCCCAAACAAGCTCATTGGGATGCTGCATTTCGTGTAGTTCGTTATCTTAAAAACAGTCCAGGTCAAGGCATTCTTCTCAAAGCTAACACACCCTTAACTCTATCTGCGTGGTGTGACTCCGATTATGCTGCATGTCCTTTGACGCGACGATCGCTGACTGGTTGGTTTATTCAACTCGGTGAATCTCCATTGTCTTGGAAAACAAGGAAACAAGATTTTGTGTCTCGTTCATCAGCTGGAGCAGAATATCAAGCCATGGCTAATACGGTTCAAGAACTTATATGGCTTCGTGAACTCCTTCTGACTCTTGGTATTGTTGTCAATGGTCCGATTACTTTACATTCCGATAGTTTATCAACCATTAGTCTCGCGGCGAATCCAGTTTTTCATGCTCGCACAAAGCATGTTGGCAAAGATTGTCATTTCATTCGCGATGAGATTCTCCGTGGCGTTATAGCAACTAAACATGTCTCTACCAAGTCGCAGCTCGCAGATATCATGACGAAGTCTTTAGGCCATAAAGAATTTGAAGCTTTTCTTTCCAAGTTGGGTGTTTGTAACCTTCACATGTTGATTGCTTGCCATATTTACATCACTCAAACAAACAAAAAAGATAAAAGACGAAACAACAACAATGGAAGCCATTGGAGGGGGTGATTTTTTCTTAGTGCATCATCATAAGAGCAAACTCATCAAAGCTTAATACTCCATCCGCATTAAGATCAAAAGTTCTGATCATAACTACACAATCATCCGTAGTTCTTGACTCGCCAAGCTTCATTAGCATCATCTTCAAACTTCTTGGAGTAATACAATCTTCTCCTTCGGCAATATACATTCTAAAAGCTTCCATTATCTTACTCTTTCTTTCTTCCTCTGTAAATTCATCATTACCTTTGATTAATTGAGCAAACTCCTCGAAATCCAACATTCCATCTCCATCTATATCAGACAACTTTACAGCGGCTTCGGCTTCTTCATCAGACAATTGCTCTCCCAATGTCTTGAAACTCTTCTTGACAGATTCTCCGGCGAGATTCTACCGTCTTTGTTTGCATCCATGTATGCAAAAACAGCTTCTAAGTCTCCGTTCTTATCCGAGGAGATTTGCTCGCAAAGTTTCATGAAAGATGAAGATAACTGACGTTGAGTGTTCTTCATGATAACAAAAAATGGTTTTAGGTATGCTACAAGTTTTCTTCTTTCTTTCTTTTTTGATTTAGGAGTTGAATGAGAAAGTAGTATAAATGGTTTCTTGGTATATGTAGGATGTTTCAAGATCCAAGAATAGAATAAAAATTGCAAAGAAAACAGAAATTGAAACGTATGAAACGTGGGATATTCAGAAATAGTCGTTAGATCTAGAAGAATAAAATATTATTAGTCGTTTTAGATGTAGAAGAAAATTCATTATTAGTATTCGGATCTAGTGAAACAAATATTAGTATATTAGTTACACATATGCCATATAATTTATTTATTTTTGGTCGAAGACACATATTTAAAACACGCTTTTTCTTCTTTTTAACGATTAAGAAAGAAAAAATTGGTAAAGATAAGCTAGTGAAGCAAATATTAGTATATTAGTTACACATATGCCATATATATATATATATATATATTGCGGTCGAAGACACATATTTAAAACACGCTTTTTCTTTTTTTTTACGATTAAGAAAGAAAAATTTGGTAAATATAAGCTAGTGCTTATCTTACCAATCTATCAGTGAGAATTATTATTAGCCTGAGTTTTGTTTTTGTACTTGAATTAAAATGATAAGTGTTAGGAATGTTACACCGGAGTTATATGAAATCTAACATAACATACCATTGATATGAGGTTTTGAGCTGTAAATCAATGTACCATAGCATGATATCAACAATCATTTTGGCCCGATATGGGGATATTGTTCGATATGGGTATTGCCGATATAATAGTAGGATTTGGTTCGAGATAAGCCGATAAAGGCATCTTTATTGCAGATCCTAGAGGGTCTAAAGTGTGTGTTTTTATAATATAAAATTATTAAAATGGTTGTAAAAGGAAGAAAGAGAGTATTTTTGTGGGGTATATTGAAATATAAAATTAATAAAATTTGAATAAAGAGAGTAAAAAGTGTTTAAAAGGGAGAGAGAAGGATCTAATATTAGATCTTTTAGAGAGTGTGTTTAAAAGTAAAAGAAAGTGTTTAAATATAAAATTAATAAAAGTTGAGTAAAAAGATGAAAGAAAAGGTATAAAGTTGAGTAAAAGAAAGAGAGAGTGTATGTTTTAATAATTTTATATGGCTTTTAGACCTTCTAGGGTCTGCAATAAAGATGCCTTAAGAGTCATTATATCGAAGAAGCGTGTTAGGAATGTAACAATAACCTCTATTGGTCACAGAATCAAGATTGATTAGTTAGGAATGGGATTTTACTATACATTTCTCCATTATTACCGTTATGTGAAGATTTGACAATAAAGCTGATTCTCAAATCTAGTGGTCCTATTATTGATTGTCACATGCTCAAATTTTTTTCCTTGAAATATGTGCTTCAAGGAATATCACAAAGTTTCGACCAAAAAAAAAAAAAAAAAAAGGGAATATCACAAAGTCATGGTCAAAAGGCTAAACCATCTCAAGAGGTTGTTAACTCGAATACAAGAAGTTGTTAACTCGAATACATTTCCCAAACGAATTAAAAAAGAGCTTAAAAGAGAAGGCTTAAGATGAAACATCTCGGAAAAGTCAAAAACCCAAGAAAGTTTCTTGTCCCATGTTTTATCAGGGGAGTTGAGGTCAATGAATATATGTATGTGATACTAAAGTTACGGTAAATTTCATGTCACTAGCAATGGAAACAAAGCTAGGACGTTCTGATTTTCAACCATCCAATGTCTACATAGAGTATACGAATTTATCCCAAAACGTGATGCTTAAAGTGGACAGTGGTCTTTTCCCTACTGATTTCCAAGTTGTGGTAATGAATACGAGACGATGAACCCGTTGATACTTGGATTACAATTCTTAGCAACAGTAGTAGCCATTGTCGATTTTCTTAACTGAAATTTTTTCCTAGCCAAAATCGGCAAGAATGTTTTTTTTTTATGCAGATATAAATCTTGAGAGTGTACCAAATATAATTGTTATAAGAGACTAGAGGCTTGTGACCCAAAAAAAAAAGAGTAGAGGCTTAGTCTAGAGCATGGAGATGTCAAAACGATTGTAACATCCTCTTTCATTTTGGGATTAATATATATCAAATTTTGCATATGGAATCACCAAATAACATACATGTTGATTGCCTGCCATATTTACTGCGATCAAACACACACAAAAAAGAGAGACAAAGACAAAACAATAAAAGCCACAACAACAATGGAAGCCACTGGAGGGCTGATTTTTCTTAGTGCATCATCATAAGAGCAAACTCATCAAAGCTTAAAACTCCATCAGCATTAAGATCAAAAGCTTTGATCATAACTATGCAATCATCGGTTGTTCTTGACTCACCAAGCTTCATTAGCATCATCTTTAAGCCTCTTGGAGTAATACAATCTTCTCCTTCGGCAATATACATTCTAAAAGCTTCCATTATCTTACTCTTTCTTTCTTCCTCTGTAAATTCATCATTACCTTTGATTAATTGAGCAAACTCCTCGAAATCCAACATTCCATCTCCATCTATATCAGATAGTTTAACCGCGGCTTCGGCTTCTTCATCAGACAATTACTCTCCCAATGTCTTGAAACTCTTTTTGAGCTCCTCCGGTGAGATTCTACCGTCTTTGTTTGCATCCATGTATGCAAAAACAACTTCTAAGTCTCTGTTCTTGTTCTCACCATTTTTGTCTGAGGAGAGTTGCTCGCAAAGTTTCATGAAAGATGAAGATAACTGATGTTGAGTGTTCTTCATGATGACAAAAGAAAAGGTTTTAGGTAGTGCTAAAGTTTTCTTCTTTGTTGATTTAGGAAAATTTAATGAGAACATGGTCTACATACATGGTTTCTTGGTATAGATCTAGAAGAAACAAAAGATTATTAGTCTTTTTAGATCTAGAAGAATTTGTTTTATTAGTCTTTGGATCTAGGAGAGGAAATATTAGTATATAACAAACAAGTCCCATACTCCCATATTTAAAACACGCTTTTACTTCTTTTTCTACATTTAAATTTAGGATTGAGAAAGAATATTTTTTTTGGTAAATATAGGCAAGTACTTCTCTCACTAATCTATCAAGTTCTTAGAATTTTGAACAATATGTTATATAAAAAACAGAATAGTAGCGTATGATAATTGTTTTCTTTATCTACTAATTCAGTGCTTTTCTTTATCAACTTCTTCATAACCTAAAGCTTCATACCATTTCTTTGTTCCATGATGCCTAAACTTCTCATACGTTCTATAATTTTCCCAACTTCATTGATTCAATATGATAAGTGTTAGGCACGGAGGCACCCTACATCGGAATTATATGGGACCTAAATATAACGTATGGTTTCCATGACCAATTAATCAACTAATTAGCTTTTGTCAATTTGACTTTTGAGCTGGAAATCTATGAATTGTAACATGACATCAATACAGAACCCGATATAGTGTTTTTTTTCCTTAGGTCAAAACTCGATTATGATATTGTTCCGATAGAGCGTGTGAAAAATATAACAATTGTTACCGTTAGGAATGGGATCTTATTAGATTCCTCCATTGTTACCGTTATGTGAAGATATAACACTAAAGCTCATTTTTAAATCTAGTTGTTCAATTATTGATTGTCACATGCTTAGCCTTTTTTGTCTTGTAATGTGTGTGTTTCAAGGAATATCACATAGTCATAGTCATAGTCAAAACCTCATTGAAAATCAATACAATAACAAAGTTTTTTCACATATTAATCAAAGAACAATCAATAGTGTTTATTGCGTCACAAGCCATTAAAATTATATACACCAAATCAAACATGAGAAACAAAAAGAGAAAGCTACAATAAACAACAATGCTTAACGCATCATAAGAGCAAACTCATCAAAGCTTAAAACACCATCAGCATTAAGATCAAAAGCTTGAATCATAACTTTGCAATCATCGGTAGTTCTTGACTCACCAAGTTTCTTTAACATCATCTTCAAGCTTCTTGGAGTAATACATTCTTCACCTTCTCCAATATACATACTAAAAGCTTCTTTAAGCTCAATCTTCTTCTCTTCCTCTGTGACTTTATTATCATTACCTTTGATTAACTGAGAAAATTCTTGAAAATCCAACATACCATCTCCATTCATATCGGATAATCTAACCGCTGCTTCGGCTTCTTCGTCGGATAATTGTTCTCCCAATGTTTTGAAACTCTTTTGGATCTCTTGCGGTGAGATTCGACCGTCTTTGTTTGCATCCAAGTAAGCAAAAACAACCTCTAAGTCGTCTTTGTTCTTGTCCACATGACCATTTATGTTGTTATGTTCTCCGGCGGAATCTTTTCTCTCCGGTGAGAGTTTCCGGCAGAATTTCTTGAAAGATGATTGAGTATTCATGAGAGGATAAAAGTAAGTTTTGTTGTTTTTGTTGTTGTTTGGTTTTAAATTGGAAAGTGAATGAAGAATGTGGGAAAAATGGTTTCTATTTATATATATAGGAGTGTGACAAGTTGTGGTAATTAAATAGTGTAATAGACGTGGGAGATAAGTGTGTAGATATTTTCTTGACATTTCTTTAATGGTATGATTAAGTCTATCTTTGTTTAAAACACGCTTTTTCTTCCTTTACAAGACCGATTAGGGGTATTTTGGGAACATAAAATAATGGAGACTAGCCACTTGTTTTTGACACTTGTGAGACAACACGAGAATTTATCAGTGGGTGCTTGGAAACTTCGCTTATTTCGTCTTATCATCTATAGGCAATTTCAGAATGATTTAAAAAACATTATCGATTCAAAATCGTTTATTTTATTTGGGAAAAAACGATAGAAATGTATTATCCAAATTATTTGTTTGTAAATAATGAAAAAAATTATTCTTTGAAATTATCCGAATTTATCTAATCCTAAATTTATCTCTTATACTATATACTAATAAATTAAAAATATAATTTTAGCTCTACAAGATTTTTTTGAAACCCGTTTTAATACACATTTTTTCTTCTCATTCTATATTGAAAAAGTATAAATAATAGGGTTAATTTGATAGATAACTAAAAAAAGAATTATATCCTAAAAACTAACCAAATGACTTAAATCTAAGGACTAAGATTGTACCACCTAAATGACTTTTGGTTAGTTTATAAGATATAATTTTTTTGGGGTTATACACCCAATTAACTCTTTAATAATATTTATTCAATTCTCGAATTACCAGTTTTTGATTCTTGCTTTCCAACACCCAAAATGAACGTTCTTGCTATCATCTCCCAAATCTTATGAGTTTTGAGAAGAAACATAGACATTTTAGTAGAGGGAAAAACCCTTAAAAATATCTCAACTATTTTACATTTGGCAGAAAAATACATAAACTATTAAGACTCCCTGAATAATACACGACCTATTAAAAAATATTCTATTAATACATATACATTCAAATCGAAGAATTTTACACCTAATTTTTAACGACGTCAACTCGTTAAACGGAAACAGTCTAACGGCGTTTAATTTGTTAACAGATTTTTGTTTCTCCACAGTGAAAAAGCCAAAAAATACCCCAACTATATAAAATTTGCTAGAAAAATACACAAACAATTTCGATTTCCTAAATAATACATGAACTATTAATAACTTCTTCTTTACTACTCGAACTATTAACCAATCTCTTTTTAATACGCAAACTATTCAATATCACAAACTTTACACGTTTTATAATTTCAAAAAACTAATTTTACCCTTTAAAAATTCTTGAAATCGATTTATTCACATTAAAAATCAAATATCTCCATTGTTGCACTATGATTCTTCTTACTCCTTTAGAAATGAGTTTTTGCATCAAACATTATCTTTCGTATCCGACATCAAAATCAATATTGTTGATTTGATCAAATACAAATTTGATGTCACATGACTCGAAAATCCATTGATTCGATGTGAAATTGGTGATTTGGCCAAACGACATGATATGTAGACGTCGATTCAAAAATTAATATTCACGGACGTGATTCAAGGTTGTAAAACGTCATAGTCCATGTTAAATGAATTATGTAATAAGAATAAATCGAATTTGGAAAGAAAATTAAGGGTAAAACAAGTTTTCAAATTAAAAAATGTGTAAAATCTATGAAATTTGGTAGTTTGAGCATTAAAAAGAGAATAGTTAATAATTCGGGTATTATAAAAGAAATTGTTAATAGTTCATGTATTGTTTAGAGAATTCAAATAGTTTATGTATTTTTATAGCAACTGTTATATAGTTGGGGTATTTTTATAGCAAATGTTAATACTTTTGGATTTAATAAACTGACAGAATGTTAACAAATTAAACGCTGTTAAACTGTTTCCGTTTAACGAGTTAACGTCATTAAAAATTAGGTGTAAAATTCTTCGATTTTGAATGTATATGTATTAATAGAACACTTTTTAATAGGTCATGAATTATTCAGGAAGTCTTAAAAGTTCATGTATTTTTCTGCTAAATGTAAAATACTTAGAGTATTTTTAAGGGTTTTTCCCTTTTTGTACGGATATAATTTGGTGGAAATGGTATTTTATCTCCCCGAAAACCAAGGCACACTATGCACATTGGTAGCCAATTAAAAAGGTTAACAAGTACAACCTCAGCATATAACAAAAGTACAATAAAATACACGTATAACTCTCTCTCTCATCTAAAATCCTCTCATCTCTTTCTTGATAAGGTTAGGGAAGTTGTCATGAGATTCAAGGTGGTTGTGGGTTTAATTGAGCTGAAGGTGTGAAAGGTGTTCTGGTGTTCAAGTCGGATTTGGTGCTTATGGAGATTTTCAAGGGCTTATGGAGATGTACATGTGAGAGTGAGAAGGTGACCAGTCGTTTTTGCTGGAAATTTTACATTCTGGTGGATTCCGGTGATCGAAAACGAGCGGTGGGACATTTGACTCATCAACTCCGAAGATAACATGTGGTTGACAGATGTCATACATGCTAGGATTGAAGTTTATTATATTGAATGAGCTAAATGTTTTGTGGGCCTTTGTAATCTCATAATCACTTGTACTTAGCCATTTGGCTTTTGAAATGAAGTTTAAATGTCGACGAAAAAAAAAAAAAAAAGGTTAACAGGTTTTTAATTGGTACTAGTGTCTATATTTAGTTAGGGGTTAACGGTCAAAAAACGGTCGCCGACAAAAGCATTTAAGACAATATTTGATTAATTTAAGGAATTAATTGAAGATTATTAAACAAGAAACGTCGACGATTCAAGTATATCTAAATAGGCCCAATAGTGTTGAGTCGGTCCAACAACATTCTAGAAACATGAAACTCATCTAAAAATTTCTTGAGTGTTTTTGAAGTAAACGTGTTTGCCCTTTGTGTTGATTTTAGAATCTTACAAAAGTATTGATAAAAATACTTTGATCTGAAAACAAGTCGACATGATATCAGTAAATGTAAACACAAATGAAGAAAAAATATTAACAAGATTTAGTGTTAATACAAAGAGAAAATCACAAATTTAGAAGGAGAAAATATTAACATTCACAATTTCCAAATTAACAAATGCATGGAAAACAGAAGAAGACAATTAAAAAAAAAGAAACCCAAACAGATTTGCTGCAAGGAAAAAGAGAAACATATCCTTAAAAATCTAAGTAGATACACAATCTCAAATTTATTTTCACATCAGAATAAAGATCCATATTTCTTACTGATTATAGAAACTTGCTAATCAATGAAAATATCCAAAATATTTTCACTCTTTTTGGATGACTATCGCAAGAAATTCTTTTTATGATCATATATGATACTTAGTTCAAGTACACCAAACATGAATGGAACTATTGATGGGCTAAATTATAGTTAGAAGCAACATTTAATGATAACCAATAAAGTCAATTAGTAGATAGAGAGAGAGGAACATGGCTCGAGCCCCGTGCTCTTTTCTTTTTCTGCTCGAGTCCCGTTCTTGTCGCCTCCGCCGTGGTTTGAATCTTCTCCTCCGCCAGTCTCCTCGTTCTCTCTCCGTCTTGTCGCAAATTTGTCTAGCCATGTGCTAAGCTTTTGGCGATTCAAAGCTTCTTTGATCTTCCGGGTGTAAAACGAAAAAACAAATCTCTCCCCATCGTTTGGGTGTCTGTTGTTTGGATCTGCTTTACGAGTTCAAAACTCATCATCTTTTGCCGTGTGAGAATCATAGATCTGAACGTCTCCTCCATCATCAAGACGGAGCTCTTCTCATATTTGTTCACAACTTCTCCCACACCTTCCTTGTGGTGCTTGACTCGTTTTAATCTCCACCGCCTCCGAACTTCACCGGCGAGAACCACTTCAACTTTAATCTCTCGGTTCTCTCTCGTCGTACGGAACCTCCTATACCGAATCCGGTTTCCGATCGAGCTCTAGCCTAGTGCTAAGTCCTTCACATACCCCACGCTTATTAGATCACTCGTGTCTAAAATCAACAAAATTCATCGAAGCTTCCCTAGCTCCCAAACCGACGCGTCTACTACTCGGCCTCTCTCCGTTCTCTGTTTCTTCACCAACGTGAAATTTTAATTTTTCTCCGGCATAGTGCTGAGTGGTATAAAAGTCTCCCCGATTTCATGATTTCCTCCAGATCCTCTTGTGTCATGGAAGCTTTCCCAAATCTCTTCTCACATTTTTCTACACATGGAAGTTTCTCTCTTTTCAACTGACGGTCTCCTCGGCGAAACACACGGTGAACTCAAGATCCCCAGCCCGAGGTACATCGGCTTCCCTGGGGCTCGTTCGGCAGTCAAGGTTTGGGCCAAAGGTTGTTGCTGCTGTCTCTCCACCATTTTCTTCCGGTGCCGGTTTTTTATCCGAATCCGGTCTCATTCCCGTGATAAGTGAATCACACCTTTTCTAGCCCCTGTGCTAAGATACCCAGAAGCAGAGAGCTGTGAAGATTGAGATAAGAGCTGGACTTTCGGAACTGTAGCTTCTCAATTTTTCAGATCCGGATTCTAACTTTGATAACGACAACCGGTGGTCATAAGATTCTCAGATCTGCCCATCGGATTCTCTCGGACTTTTTCAACGCTGCAGTCACGATCTCGGCCTGCTGAAGTATATTCAAAAATCTTAAAATCAAAAAGCCCCTTCTAGCTTAATGCTATGTATTAAAGTGATTAAATACAGTGTAACGAAAACATATGTGTGAAGATATTCAGTACGAGCTGATAAAATCTCTCTTGTTACACATCTCTAGCTAAGTGCTAAGTTCTTTAATAAAAAATCCATGAATGAATTGTCAAGGCGCGGGTGCCGACTTGACAAAAAATCATCTTAAAGAACTCCACCATTGCTTTATACCTAGTTTTTTGTTTTTATCGGAAACAAAAAACACTAGGTTTTTTCTGCAAGATTTGCAAGTCGAATTTAGTTATGATCAAGTCTTTACCGTTGAGCCGCGTGGCAAAAGCGGTAGACTTGCCCTCTTCTATATGAATGATCCTTCGGTTACTATTTCTTATTCGGATAATCGAATGATAGATGTGAAATCTACTTTCAAAGGACATAAAATTTTTATGACCATTGTGTACGGTGATCCGGTAGTTGAATACCGAGAACGTGTGTGGGAACGCTTCACAAGAATGGGTATAATTGGGCAAAACGCTTGGCTCATGATAGGCGATTTCAATGAGATCACAGGAAATCACGAAAAGCGAGGAAGACGAAGTCGACCGGAGTCCTCATTTATACCGTTCCGAACTATGTTAGATAATTGTGGAATAATTGATTTTCCACACATCGGAAACCCACTCTCGTGGGTGGGACGACGTAAAATTGGTAACATACGAACGAAAGTAAAATGTCGTCTTGACCGAGCCTTAGGTAATGAAGAATGGCATACCCTCTTTTCCCACACCTTGGTGGAGTATCAAAAACTCCGGGGTTCCGACCATAGACCAGTGGTAGCAAGAGTTTGATCCACAATTCAACACAAGCAAAAAATCTTCCGTTTCGATAAAAGATAGATCGGGAAACCCGGTTTTAAAGAAACTGTAACAACAGGATGGGGCATCTCAAGTGGAATCCCACGTAGGGATTTCCACCAGAGATTATCCTCATGCCGGTTACACATTTCGAGATGGAGGAAATCGACTGTCACTAACTCAGCAAAACTAATTGAGGAACTTAAAGATCAATTAGAATGAGAAGAAGAAATATTTTGGCACTCAAATAGTAGAGTCACTTGGCACTGCCACGGGGATATAAATACAAGCTTTTTCCATGCAACAACTAAACAACAGAGAGCTCGAAACCGTATAATCTGCTTAAAGGATAAGCACGGTCATTTGGTGGAGAATGAAAAAAGCGTCACAAAAGTCGCAACCAATTATTTCAAGATATTGTTCACCACTTCAAAGCCTCAAAATTTGGAAGACTCACTCCGGTATGTTACCGAGAAGGTTTAAGAGACTGATAATGACCGACTCACGGTCGACCCGACAGAAACCGAAATAAAAGAAGCTTTGTTCGACATAAATCCAGACAAGACCTCAGGTCCCGACGGTATGACAAGTCAATTTTATCAGAGATTCTGGCATGTGGTGGGCCAAGACATAATAAAACTAGTGAAAGACTTCTTCAACACTGGTTCCTTCGATCCACGACTGAATCAAACAAACATCTGTCTTATTCCAAAAATAAACAGACCGCAGGCGATGACAGAATTCAGGCCAATCAGTTTGTGTAACGTCAGCTACAAGATCATATCAAAGATTCTTTGTAACCGGCTAAAAAAGACCCTCCCGAACCTAATTTCGGAGACACAATCGGCCTTTATGGCTAGACGTCAAATAACGGATAATATTTTACTCGCTCAAGAGAACTTTCATGCCTTAAGGACCAACAAGAGTTGCAGAGAAACTTTCATGGCTGTGAAGACTGACATGAGTAAAGCCTACGATCGGGTAGAATGGAGTTTCCTAGAAGCCGTTACGCTAAAACTGGGATTTTCTGAAAAATGGGTCAAATGGCTTATGTTCTGTATATCATCGGTATCGTACCAAGTTTTGATAAATGGAGTGCCGAAAGGAAGAATTAAACTGTCCCGGGGGATTAGACAAGGAGATCCCCTATCTCCTTTTTTGTTTATACTATGCACGGAAGCTCTTATCTCCCTGCTCAAAGGAGCAGAGGAAGAATTCCGTATAACAGGATTACGAATTGCTCAAGCAAGCCCGAGAGTCTCCCATCTCCTCTTTGCTGACTATAGTCTCTTTTTCTGCAAAGGAGACGTCCTGCAATGTGCAGAGATCTTAAAAATTATCAAAACCTATGGCGATGCATCTGGTCAACAACTAAATCCCAACAAATCCTCTCTATTTTTTGGGAATAGAGTGGATCAGCAGATCAAAAGAGAAATCAAGAGAGCCATCGACATAACAAGCGAAGGAGGTATGGGCATATACTTAGGATTACCAAAATAAATATGTGGCTCTAAGAAAAAAGTATTCGCCTATGTTCAAGATCGCCTTAACAACCGTATTAACACTTGGTGTGCAAAATTCCTTTCCAAATGAGGGAAAGAGGTTCTAGTAAAATCAGTGGCACAAGCCCTTCCGACATATGTTATGTCCTGTTTTTTACTCCCTCAAGGTATCACAGATAAACTGAGGAGCGCAATATCCTACTTTTGGTGGAGTTCCCGCCAAAATGGTAGAGGACTACATTGGATAACCTGAGATAAGATCTGTACTTCTTGAGACTCAGGCGGTCTAGGATTCAGAGATCTTCACGAGTTCAACCTAGCCCTCCTTGCAAAACAACTGTGGAGGTTGATCCACTTCCCAACATCTCTCCTTGCTAGAGTGTTACGTGGACGATACTATCACCAATCACACACGATGGTAGATCGTAAGGCTAGATCCCCCTCGTATGGTTGGACTAGCATTATGGCGGCTAAACCCCTGCTCAGACTAGGCCTTCAGAAGACTATAAGCTCTGGATATAATACCAAGACTTGGAGTGAACCTTGGATTCCAGACAAACCGGCTCATTTACCAAAACGCCTAGATAGACATATCTAGCGAGACCCCCATCTTCTGGTTAAAGACCTCATGCTACATAACTTACCGGAATGGAATCACACAAGAATTCGAGAAATATTCCATCCCGAGGATGTCACCCTAATTCTGAGGTTGAAACCTATTAGAACTTTCAAACTAAACGGTTATGCGTGGAGTTATGCGAAATCAGGAATGTATACGGTTAAATCTGGATACGAGTTACTACACACCACAAACCAAAGAAGACTACAACCTCAACAGATATATGAGCCGAGCATCACGGGTCTGCTTAGCCAAGTGTGGAAAATCAAGACTCCCGAAAAGCTTCGACACTTTATGTGGCAAGCTTTAACGGGGTGTATAACCACTTGCCAATGACTGACTTACCGATACCTTGGAAACGATAAGAGTTGTCCCAGATTTGGTGCACCAGAGGAAACAATTAATCATATGATTTTTGAGTGCTCTCCGGTTCTGCAGGTGTGGGCTTTATCGGACTATCCGTCCCTTCCGGGTTATTTCCCGAGTACATCCCTATACCTAAATATGGACTTCCTATTTTGGAGGGCAAAAGAAAGGGGTCTCCCCAAACCACAAAGGGATACATTCCCGTGGATCATTTGGTTCATTTGGAAGGCTAGGAACGACAAGCTCTTTAATGGAAAGAATGTATCAGCCGCGATTACGCTCCAAGTAGCCCAGTTAGAGGAAGAAAGTTGGAGGTGCGCAAACTTGGCTAGAGAAGAAGACGGAGGGGAGGAAGGATATACTACCGTGACGGAAGATACCACCCGATCCGAGCACCCACATATCCCGATCTGCCAAGTGGATGCATCTTGGGCGAATCAAGGGCCCACTAGCGGTCTCGGATGGTTTCTCACTGACACATCAGGTCAAACTCACACCGGCAAGCAAGGATGGTGAAGAAGTCTATCAGCTTTACATGCAGAGTTTGAGGGACTCCTCTGGGCGATGAATTGTCTTATTCAGAAACGTATACTTAGGGCCCGATTTTAGACGGATTGCTCAAACTTATTGACGATGACCGACGATCCGATAGACTGGCCAGCTTTTCAGTCTGAGCTAGATCACTTCACAGAACTTAGAGAACACTTTATGTCCTTTCAATTAGTTTATATTCCTCGTTCATGTAATGACCGTGCCGATGCCCTTGCAAAAACGGCACGAACACGTAACCATTTATTTTTCCATGTAGATCTTGATGAGTCGATAAAAAGTACCCAATTTCGGGATATTTCTACCGACCAAATGTGATTTAATATATGGAGTTGTTGAAAAAAAAAAAAAATAAAAAAAAAAATGAAAAGATGGGTCTTGCAAAAAAGCCATGTCAAATTAAAAAAAGAAAAAGAAAACATTCACTTTCTCACTCACCCTTGCTTGCTTATATATAACATCATTCCACTAAAAAAAACCATCTGTAAAATATATTTATATATATATATATATCTATATATACTTTAAAAAAAAAAAAAACTAGATTCATATCTCATGAGTTAGCATCACAAGCAGAAACTTAGAAGACCTTATAGCCTTTGTTGTTGTTGTTCTTGATCAGCCAATCCTGTGTCTGTTCTCTCTACCTTCTCTAATGCTTCTTCCTCTTCGATATTCGATCTCCGCATCAGAACTCGAAAAACCAGTCGGATAGCTTCTGCTTCCTTTCTTAGAACCAACTCTTGATAACAAAGCCTCTTCATCAGCATGAATCCGGTTTCTTGGCTTATGATCTAAACCAAACAATACAATACAATTATCACACACACACTGACACACACAATGAAACAACTTATGATAATGATTCTGAATTTGTACTCACCTTTGTAACCATTTGATGAAGACTTTGGTGAATCAAGATCAGGTCCTGATATCGAACTCTTTCGACTAAGCAGATTCGCTTCTCGTCTAAGCAACTTCTGTCCATCGCTCGGAGAATAAGCCATTACATCAGTGATCTCTACGTACTGACTCGTAGTGATAATTTCGTCCGCGCTAAACCCAAACGAAGCACGATAAGCTTCTAACTCCTCCATGTCTCTCGTTTGTCTGTTCTGGTTCCCGTTACCATAACCACTTGACGGATACACGTCTGAATCTTTCGACACACTTAATCTCCCACCGTTCTGCGAATCATGATCTAGATAGAACTTCGCGAATGTCTCAGGACAGAAGAAGTTTGATTCCTGCAACGGTGTCGAAACTCCGTTCTGTGGCGAGAGTAAACCGTCTCCTGAAGTCCTCGAGATTGGTGATCTAAACGTACTTGCTGGAGATCCAGGATAAAGAGAATACGTCGAGTGAAGATCGTTCCCAACGTTGTAATGACCTTTACCAGAAGAGGAAGTCAAGAATCGAGCGTAAGGAACATCGGGAGAAGACGGTGTAGTCAAATGCGCTAGCTCGGGAGGAGGAGTGAAAGGAGCAGTAGACGGCTCGGTAGTGAAAGTCGAGAAAACCGGAGGTGAAACCAACTGTGTCTCGTGCGCGTATGGTCCAGTCGCGTACATGCTCGAAGAAGGACCTCCAGGGGAATTCGCAGCCAGAGACAAATAACAGTTAGGCGACTGAGCAGTCGAAGGAAGCGCGGAGTTGGTAAACGAAGCAGGAGAAGACGGTGGAGCTAAAAGCGATAAGTTAACTCCTCCGTTAGCTTGGTTAGCTAACACACCACCTTGATGACCTCCGTTAGGCTGTGAAGCCGAGACATGACCGCCTTCAGGCATCCGAGAAGCGGGTACGATTCGTTTTCCGCCTTTCTGTGATTTGAAACAAGAGAATACTCCTAAACAACCTCCCCACCTCTTCCTCTGTACAAAAACACACATAATTCAGCTAAAGGAACAAACTTTTGTGAATCAGAACCATGATTTATGCATACGGATCTAAACTAAACTCACTCAGAATTACTGTAATCAAACCCTAGAAGCTTGAATTCTACTAACTGAATGGCTAATTCCACTAAAAATTTCAACTTTTTTCTTTTTCCACAATTATCAGTTACTGCAAAAACGATCTAAGTAACAATAGATTGATCAAAAGGAGGAAACTTTACATAAACCCTAATGAACATTACTCTCAATCAAAGTGAAACAGAGCACAAAAAGTAGATTAGTGTGAACAGAGTCGAATAGTCAGATCTAAAGAGCAAAAAAAAACTCAAAACTTTACCAAAATCAAAAAGCTTCCAAAATCTGATGAACTTAGAACAGAGACACGAACTTGAATTGAAACGAAAATAGAGAGAATTTAGACAAAAACCTGTTCCTGCTGAGGAAATCTGTGCTGCTCTGAAGCCATTTTTAGGTCTCTGTTCGTCAGAAAAATTCACTGCGTTAGTCTGAAGTAAGGTTTCAGGTAATAATCTGGTTTATCTCCATTTTTGGTTCTACAAGCTTACTGATTACGATCCAGAACTAACCAGAGAGCCCAAAATCAAAAAGGTTAAAGATTTGGGAAAGACAAAGTTGTAATTTTTCACTGAAGAGAGAGAGAGAGAGAGAGAGAGAGAGAGAGAGAGAGAGAGAGATTAGGAAAAATTGATTGGAATGGGAAAAAAAAATGGAAAGAGATTAAATTTTTCAGAAGGAGAGAGTAAAAATGGAAATCTGCACTGATGCAATCGGCATGAAAAGATGATCCTTACGAAGGAAAAGCATTTCTATTTTAATCAAGAATGTGACTGACCAGAGAGAAAAAAGAAAAAGAAAGTGAGAAAGATAAAACAAAAACACAAAAAAGAAAAAAGAGAAAAAAAGTAAAATAAAAGGGGAAAAATCTCTATTAATGTTTTAAATTCTTTTGATGAAAATAGCAAAAAGAAAGTTTATGAGTTCTCGGAATTTAATTGTGCTCATTTTTGGTTTTAATTAGGTTAATTTATTTGGTAAATTAGACATAAACACTAAAAAAGTTGATTCCCTAAGCGGCTAAGCACGTGAAGGACGTTTAATAAAGAGTTAAGGAACATGTAAAAGTCAAATTTTTTCTTTTATGTTTCTTTTTGGTTTGGTCTAAAATCATGTCCAAAAACAGTGTAACTGCTTAGTCAAGCGACCATTGAAGTTAATAAATGCAAATGCTTATCAAGACACACATGATTGTTGTGATTTTTTTGGCTTTGAGAGTTGAAATACAATCTTTGATTTTGGAAAAGGTTTTGGCCAAACAAAGGAGTAAATAAATAATAAATTTTGAGTTCATAGAAAACAAGAAATTAGCAAAATAAATCCTTTTTTTTATCAATACATATACAACTCAGTTTAAACTAAATAGTTAAATTTAATAGGAAAATTTTCTAGAACTGCAAAGTTCAAAAATTTGTCTCCAAAATGACAATTATTTGGGCTTATATTAGATTTTTGGAGAAATTGATTTAAAATTGAGTTACTAAAATTGATTTAAAATGATTTGGGTTAAAATGTCTAGAGCATTGTTGATGATCATAATTTCGGCAATTAAAAGAAAACTGATTCTTCTCCCTAATTTTTTTTGATGTTTATGAATTGTCTATAGGTTATTGCGGGTTCCAATAAAGACATTAAAGCAGAGGGAAAAGAGGGCCTAGTAATAGTATGGTACCTAGTTGTAGGATTTGGATCTTTTTTGGGGTCTGGTTTCATATTAGTGGGACCTATTAGTTCCCATTCCATTTCCTCTTTCTCTTCTACTAAACCAAAGTAATTTTTTTATTATTTTTACTAAATTCCAGTAATTTTGCTCTCTTTATAAAAATGTCCATAAATGCATAAAAAACTATTCACACGAATTTATTTACTGCTCCAATGAATAACCTTTCTTTGTGTTTTGCATCATTACTTATAGCTTTAAATTACATCACATGTACTTTCTTGTATATTTAAACACACCACATCACATGTCCTGAGTTAATAATATACGAAAAGAAAACATTTGAAAACAGATCCTTGTTAGAGTTTTTTTCTTTCATATAATACAAAATATCTTTTTCTTGATTGATACATATATAAAATGATTAAAATCACATGGTTGAGTTGACGTTTCTGTAATGTTTGTCATATAGACAATGAAAAATTCACTATTTAAAATGGGCCTTGTTCTCACACAATTACAAAGAAGAATTTACGGAATTTTCAAAGACCCAAAATAGTCTTAAGACTTCCACTGGAGGATATAGTGGAAAGAAGACGAGTTGTATAATTTGGACGTGTAAATTTGAAAATTTGATAAAAGCACACTTTTTTTATACTTTAGTCTCACCGAGCTCAACGTCTTTCAAATCGATATGCTCAACTCCTTCTTTGAGTAGCTTAATCTCTTCTTCGGTCATACTGTGTTTCCCGTGAGGCGTCGACTTTGCGTTTCTCTGTTTCTCTAGATCGACCGCCCAACTATAGATCACCATTCCGACAACGGCTAAAGCCATCCCGGCGATGTTTTTGAATGTCATCTCGGAATCAAAGAGAAGCCATCCTAATGTAAGCACACAGACTGTTTTCATATGGCCTAGAACTTGGAATGACGTCGCTGAGAATCTACCGATGCAGAGATATTGGCTTATGTTACAGAATACGGCTAATGCGCATGAGAGAAGAATACAGAACTGCAAAGAGAGAGAGAGATAGAGTAAGGTTTTTTTGCGTTAGTTTGAGTCATATGAAATGTCGAAAAGCTGAGAAATTACTTACAATGGCGCCGTAAGTCATCTTGTAAGTAGTTATGAATTTGCCACTCAAGAAATAGTCAACAAAAGGACCAAAGATGAGAAGTGAAAGTGCTTGGATTGGCGCTGTTTTGCTCAACAGTTCGAAAGATCCTACCGAGTATTTCTTCTGCAGAGATCCTATTGACTGATACGAAAACAAAAACACGTAAATTCATCAGATCATAACTTGACACACCAAAGCATCTAAGAACTTTCCAGATAAAGCCTACTCTTTTCAGGATTCCATCACTACAAAATTGTGTCTCACAGATTCATAGACAATTTCAGATCCGGGAACGAAATCTAATTGAGTTTATTATACAATGCAGAAGAGTCTATCAAAAGGGTTCCCTACAGATCTAAGTAAAGTTAGAGCCTTGTAAACAAGATCAAAAAGAGCAAGAGAAGAAAGGTTCTCAGATCTAAACATAAGCAAGAAGATATTGGAGTGTGATACTTACAATCTGTTGCAGAGAAGTGGAGAAAACGGCAGTGCATGCACAAATGAAACCTTTAGCATTAACCTTAACATCAGTCACAGTACAAATCCCAACACCAATAACAACAACCATAACAGCTGCTTTCACTTCTTTACAGTAATGCTTGCTATGTAGAATCCATTCCAACACGCATACAACAGGAATCATGCTCAATTTCGATATCTAGATGGGAAAAAAAAACGAATCAAAACTCTAAATCGAATACACACAATAAGGCAAATTAAGGTTTAAGTTAAATAACCTGGTAGAATCCAACAGAGTTAAGCATAAGGCTAAAATTCATAGCAGCAATTGATACATTAGCAACAATTGAGAACCAAAGAAGCTCCCAAAGAGGAACATGCTTTGATGCTGATAATCCAGTAGCGTTTGATACCATACCAACAAGTGCAGTGAATGCGAAGTGGAATCCCGTTAATGTTGTAGCTGTAGAAGAAGAAGAATAACAAACACAAAGAATTAGGTTTCAGGATTCATGAAGCTTAGAGATATACGAATATCAAACATACCAAAGCTAAATCCGAAACCAGAGGACGACATGAGCTGTTTATTCGCCATGATGATTCCGACGGAGCTGATTACGTTCATCGCCCATGCACCGACGTCGGAAACTGGTGACTCTTTCTTCTCATTCTCCGTTTTCTCCATTTTTTTTTCCGATTTACTAATGAATCGTTCGAATTGCAACACCACCACCGACAGTTTCAGATCTCGATTTTGGTTCCAAATCTCGTGCAAGCGAAAACGAGATCTGAATTTCAAATCTCGATTCGCTTGCAGATTGAAGAATGAGATCTGGACAAAAAGTCGATTCACGCCGTTTGGATTCTTCGTTGAAGCGTCGAAGAAAGCCAAAAAAATGTAAACACACACAAAACTGAGAGTTCACTGCTTCAGTCACTCGTCGTCTTCGTCACTTGGGTGTATTATTCCACCATTGATGCTTTTCTTCAAACTTTGGATTTGTAAGTTTCTTTTAATTTTCTTCTTCTTTCTCTCTGAGATTTCGAAATTTTATATTGTTAAAAGGAAATGATTCATTTAATTATTGATTATTCTATTGACGCGTGTCGTTTACCATATTTGACCTTCTTCTTGCCTCCTTGGGTCTACTAGTTGTTAATTCAGGATTTGTTCTATATAAGGATAGTTTTGTATTTTCACACTCCTTTAACGTCATGCTTTTAAATTTTACAAAAGAAATCAACGTTTAGTACTTAAATTAAGCCACACGGAACTGATTAAAAGTGAAATGTTAACGGTAATTAAACTCTTAATATTATATTTTGATTGAGAAGTATCGAGATGGGTGACTAATGGTGGATATTTGAATTGAAAGAAATTAATAAGAGTTTTCTTTCACATTATAAAAAGAATCATAATTGTGGAAAACAAAAGATCATAAATTTTTGCAGCATTGGTCATAGTCACACCGTCAGAGTCACATACTCGAAGCCAAAGATTTCTGAACTAAATATTATTGAGTTTGTCCCTTATTCCTTCCAGCTATTTCCTACTTGATTACAGTATCATTTAAAATAGAAACTCATTTGCATAACAAAATATCAGTTTTGTAATGTTGTTTTCTAAAATAATGATGGGTCTATGTAATTTTCCAAAAAGCAAATTAAAAATACAGGTAATGTTATTATTATTATTATTAGTCCTTTTGAAGTGGAGAAAACCTGCAAATCTTAGCTTGTGCCTCAACACAAATAGTAATGAGAACCACATGATTTACAACACAAAACACATTGTCACAAAAGAGATTTTCATGTGCTATCAACATCAATCATTTTCTTCTAACAAAGCCACATTCACATTGAAACCAAAGAAAAAAAGAATTAATTTTACATAAAAGGCACACACAACTGCAATTTCAATATGCTGATAAGACTGCGTGGTGTATATATATATATATATGAAACAGCTAAAGAGATACCTCTGATATTTCACCTAAATCAATCATAGCCAGTGAAAGAAGAGTGTTTCTAGGCGCCAGGTGGAGGCGCGGGTCTCGGGAAGTAATAGTTGAATTGTTGATCTCCAAGGTTTGGTTCTTCCATGTAGGGGCTTTTTGGTTCCTACAGTTTCCCAACAAGAAACAATTGATAAATGCATTCAAGAAGAAAGAAGTCGCAAGAGACTATGACTGAATCAGAATGTTTTTACCAAAAACATAACCATAATATGTTGAAGATGGAGAGAGATGAGTTTTGTTGACAAGCAAAAGGTTTGATGTGGAAAGATACCTGAGGAACGGATGTAGAGTGAGGCGCTTCATCGGATTTTGGTGATGTAGAGGCATCGTCATCGTGGTTCTTTTCATTTCCGTTTAGTTTTTGAGGCTCTGCTACAGGATCAATCTCACTAGCTGTCTTAACTCTCTGTATCAGTGAAAAGTTAAGATCCATCTGAATAAATACGCACCAGGATATAAGAAGGGAATGAAAATCAAAATTTAACCTGGAAGATCTTCCCTAGAGTTTTTAACCCTCTCGCTCTTGCACGTAGCTCCTCTCTTTTGGCTTCGGGATCTTGAAGAACCTAGACAACAAGTACCATATATACGTTTAATAACCAGAGTAATCAAACCAAGACGCCAGATAGGGAACATGAGTATTGGTTTAAGCTAGACAACCAGCTGACAAACACGGCAAAGAGTGCCTTCGATATCAGCAACGTTGAGCTTCCACAGTGAATCAATCATCACTCTTTTATGTGTCTGCAGATATTCCTCAAGTTCCTCCTCGGTATAATTTCCTTCAGAACTTAGCTGCCTTTTCATTTCCTCCTGAAGCTGGAACAAAGCAAATGCGCCTACGATAAACACAAAATAACCACAAAAAAAAGTTCAATGTGTTGCTTCCTAAGAGTGGACTAGATTCAAGAAATCTGACAAAAAGTATTTCATTTAGTTTCTCCTTTTGTAACCCACACCGCAAAGTCCAGCATAAACATGAATTTGATGAAGCAACCTTTGTTCCTAAGCCACTAACCTGTTGCAGCTGTTACTTGGGATTTGATGAAGTGACCTTTATTCCTAAACCATTCAGCAATGAATGGTACGCCGAGATATATAGCTTTCTTTCCAAGCTCTTTTGCTGCTTGTCTTACATATATATACCCAATCGTGTTCAACATATCCACTCCATACGCTACATAATAGAAGGCGGTAAAAACTACTTTCAGCACCAATGGTATTAAAATGAAAGAGAAAACAAGACGACAAAACAGGAAACACTCCACTAAATATATTACCTGCATTTGAGAGTCTTGCTAGTTCAGCTTCAGCGTTACTACTAAATTCGTCTTTGTTTACTATATATTCATTGAGACGGTCTTTGAGAATCTGAGCTAGCTTATCTTCTCTTTCTTTCTGGACAATCTGAAGCCAAAAACAATACACAATCTAAGCAAATTTTGTACAAAGAAGACTTGGCTTGAGCATGGAACATTTATTAAATCCCAAACTTACCCTCATTTTTTCTTGTATCTTTTTGGTATCAATCTGATCCCCTTCAGTGAAAATATCAAGTGAAGCCATTGATGCCATAGCAAGCTGTCCTATGTATCCTTCGAAAAGTTCGCTACCAAAAAGCATTGCAAATATAGCCGCAGGGTCGATTATTGCATCACTGAAAGAATCAACAAAATAAAACAAGTAAGCACCGACGAAAAGGATCCATTCCAATGGATTCTACAAGAAAAGGAGACTAACGTTGAGATCCCTGACTTCCCACATGCATCATAAGCTTGGCGTTGCGCTGAATCACTTAGCACTTGATACGCTTCTCCCAACACCTGAATAATAACCAATGATATAAACCTAAAAATCAAACAAGCAATCTTAATGATTCCATATAGCATCCTCTATGTTACACAATACAAAATCTGATTCCAACAATGAAATTTTGTTATAGCTCTTTCAAACTTATAATATCTGAACGTGCCTGGAAATTGTGTACCGCTTGAGGATCATTCGGATTTCTATCTGGATGAACTTGGCGTGCCTGTGTATAATAAACAAACGAAACGAACCAACAATCACTATACTGTAAAACTTATTGTTCACTACACAAATTCCAAAATGGAATTGAGCAGATTACAAAGCTATAATCTCACTCCAGAGACTCATTCTCAACTCAAATCCAGAATTATGAACAATCAAACATACCAAAAGATGAATCTAACCTTGATATAGTAAGCTTTCTTGATATCAGCTTCCGTAGCAGTTGGAATAACGCCGAGCACATCGTAGTACTCCGTTTCCTTCACCATTTTAATCTCCTCTGATCAGTCACAAATCAAAATTCTACACCGAATCTCACTAAAACACAGATCGTCTGAGATTGCAACACCAGAATTCCGACGAAAACACTCCACGCGCCGGCGACAGACTTGAGAAATCAACCGTAGATTTTTGCTCTTCGTATTTTTTTTTTTCAAACTTTTTTTTTTTGGGGTCATGTTCGCTTTCGCTGGGTTAGAGTCAAAGAAGAAGAAAAAGTCTTTTACTTTTCTCAAAGGTTTTCGATTTGAAATGAAAAAAAAGAAGACATTTTATATATTTTCCACGCGGTTTTTCGTCAGCCTTTGATTGGTATTTTCTTTTTTCTGAAAGATTCATGTCGACCAAAAAAATATATTCGGAAAATTCAATGGTCAATTTGCATAATAACACAAAAAAAATTAATAATCAAGCTTATAGCAAAAAGTGACCTATGTGGCAAAATAATAACCCTTAAATTTAGGATAAATGGTTACAAAATTAATTATAGTTTTTTTTTTGAGTTATATATGCCAATTTCCCAAAATTCAATGGATTTGTAATCATTAATTAATTAATAAAAAAACATTGCTTAAGCATAACCTTCCGAATCAATTAGAGAGTCTCAAAGCTCATTAGGCTTCTTCTTCCATGATCTTACTCTGGTCATCATTTCCTGCTTCCAAAGGCTTGTTCTTTGCATCCAGTGGCTTAATCGGAGTGCAAGCGATGTTTTTGATTACGGAAGAGTAAAGATCAAACTCTGACTTGAGCTTATCACAGCTCGCTTGTATCCATTTCTCCGCTACGCTCGTTGCTACACTGTCTTGGCTATCTCTTTCGTGCTCTTCAATTGCTGGCCTTATCTCATCGTACAAGGACGTGAGTCGTAATGCTGCTTCGTTCTTCACCTCCTGCAACAATTTCCCAAACAACATACTTTTTTCAGGAATTTTGATTTGTAACTGACGAAAAAAGAATAACCTTTACGGTGATTTGATTCTATAACCTCGTATTTGAGGATTTCATCTTGAGCTTCTTTGCTTGCGAGTCGCTGAACCACATTTGCTATGTCAACTTGCTTCTGAGCGACGTTCTTTGTTTTTCCGCTTGAAAGCGGTCTTCCTCTTTTCTTTGGAAGTGGCTCGGACTTAATCTTGACACTGTTACCGCGAACGCGTGATACAATTGCGGTTTTCTGAGATAAATCTTGTTCTGAATCTTGCGAGACCAGCTTCGTATCTTCAGCTGCTTCGGTTTTTAGAGTTTCCGTTACGATATCTTCCTCCATAGGAGTTGAATCCGATTGCTGAATAATCAGCGCCGTAGACTCCACGTGGTTTTCTGTAGAAACATCTTTCTCTTCATTCGTGTTGGATTCGACGTTTTTAGTAGAGGGCTCAGATGTAAGCTCGTCTTCCGCAGAATCGTAGACCGGAATTTTATCAACTGAATACCGATCGTCACCATCCTCCCATACGTATGTATCTTCCTGAAATGGTCGAAAGGCATAAGTATAGGCATATACCGTTTAAAAGAAGAATGCTAATAGAGATGATATCGTAAGGACTTACCTGAAAGCCACGAGACTTAGCTCCAAGAAATCCAGAACAAGCGACTGCGCCACAGAGGCAACGGACTTTGGTACCGCCGTACCACTCAAAATTATAGTCATAAGCTAATTCAGTCCGGGGAGAAATGCTCTCTTTTGCAAAGATTCCAACCCTAACTTCACCGAGAACATTCCACTTCCTCGTCTCACAATTTGGTTTACTGCAGAATAATAGAGCAAAGACAACAATAAGGACGGTTTTTCTAGATATGGATTTCTTTGAAGCATCTTAAGGGACAGTTGTTAGTTTTACCATGAATGATTTATAAACCTAGCAACGCTTCCCTTCTTAGTCGCATCGATAGCCTCAGACGCATTGAGTGATATTATGTATGCATCCTTAACACCTAGTAACACACAATTTATACACGAATGAGACCATCACAAAACTTCCATCATCTCTGTAAAGAGACTACTCACTAACCATTAGTTTCGTAAGTTTGAGCTCTACGCTTTGCTTCTTTCCATGATATTACTTCTCCACAGTATTCGATTATGAACTGTCCTTCCTGCACCATAACATCAAATACACAACCAATCATTTGTTCAAACCTGACTAAATCTTCTTCACTTAAGACACAACAATAATAAGCTTGAGAGTACTAACCTTTATTTCTTCAAGAGCCACTAGTCCCCAACCACGACCTTCGCACTTAATCAACTTAGTTTTCGCGTATTCGCATTTTTGAAATTTCTGTAACCAGCAAACATGTAACCTACTAAGTAACATACACTGGGAGAATCACAAAACATCGAAGCAAACGTTTTAACCGGTTTACCTGATTCTTGCAATAAACACCACACGGGCAATAACCAGGTGTACATTCCGTGTTCGTTATCACATTCAAGCATCTTTCACCACAAGCACTATCAGGATCTCCGAAATCGAACTTGCATTCACAAATTGAAATATCTTCTTCCTTCTGTTTCTTATGCCTAGAGACCGTAAAACAACAATGTGAAGATTCTTAAACCAAAAGCTATGTGCCAAATGCTATCAAAAACTGAAGAAAGGTTCTTACTTTCGATACGAGAAGTCGTTTTGATAGATGTGTTCATATTGTGGTAAGTCATCTCCTTCTTGATCCTTGAAAAAACAAAATCAAATGTCTCAATTAGCTAAATTTCGATGTATAAAGCTACAAACCCAAATCGAAATCTCACACATATCACTTACAGGATCACACGAAAATTGCATTTTCCTATTCAGCGAATTCTCCCAAAATTTTTCTCGGACTCAGGATAGGTCTAAGTTTATACAAAAACGGAGACCATTAGGTTTATCAAATCTCTGGGATTTGAAGATTGACAACAACAAATCTTGGTAAAGGTGGAAACTTGGGACTAGAGAGACGAAACCAATTAGAAAAAACTGAAGAAGCTTTTACCTGAGAGTTTGAGAATTGAGAGAAGCGAGAGAGAGACGAATAGACGGCGTCAAAGCTTTTTTTCTTTCACGCCGTTAAAGATGTAGTGAGAGGTGTGTTTTGTTGTCGGGTAGTGAAGGGTGTAATAACCTGCCGAACCGAATCGAACCACAAATCGAAAGCATTCTTCAATCGGTTGACAGCTTCAAACCGAATCAAATGAAAAAAATGAAATTAAGCGGTTTAAGCAATAAAGAGATGGCTTTATTAGTTTTATGAAAAAAATGTTAAGGGTATTGTATTCAACATGAAATTTTGAGTGGTTTGATTTTGGATGATTTAGAGAAACTGATGTGATTTTACCATAGATTCCCACCTAAAATAGTAGGATTTGTTTTATCACATTTTTAACTAAGGAATCCTATCAAAACACATAAAAATCACCACAAATTTCCTAAAATCCACTGCTTATAATATTTTCAATAATACTATATTTTAAAGTAAATTTTAAAATCACAAGTTCAATAACACTGAATTTGATTTCTTTTAAAAAATTCATATTTAAATAACAAAGGATTTGCCATGTTAATACAAATCACTCCAAATTTCATGTTCAAGAACAACCACGGTGAACGATTCTTCAGGAGAGGTATACGATCTGTGCAGCGAGCAGAGAAACCTTATCAACTCTACAAATCCGGTGGGAAACATCACAAGGAGGATCACCAGAGGTGATGTTACTCGCATATTCATGAAGTGGGGAGTCAAAGATGGAGAAGCAGAAGAAGATGTAATGCAGAGTGAGGTTTTGTGAGAAACCAATATGACCATAGTAAGCTTATTTATTCTTTCTCTATTGCTTAATCGTTTGGCTTTTTTCTTTGAAAACTGTTATAGTTGTATTGAATGAATATTCGTTTTTCCAGGGACTTGCAGGATCTATGCAGGAACTGATTTGTGTATGGCCTAGATGGTTAACAACGGTCACGTTGATGCTTATCTACCATTAAGCACAAAGTACATCGATTACCATTGTGATCCTTTAAGTTGAGAGTTAGCAGCAACAAAACCAACAGTTCGTGGAGTCTTTCATCATTGCCACGGATTTTACCTATCAAGAGCAGTGAGGTTTATTAGAGAGCGAGGAGTTCCAGTGGAAGAAACGGAGGATCGATATGACTTTGTCTCTCATCCACCGGAGCTACTTCATGAAGATTCTCCATTGTTATACCGGATCCCTCAGAATCTTAGGTTGAAATCTCCAACAAAGTGGAGGTGTTATTCAAGATGCTACGAGAGGGACCAGTTGCAGTAACTTTGCTCAATTTCTATCCTGAGTTTGCTTTGTGTAAAGAAGAGGTAATTGATTTCGGTTTTGTTTCTTTGTTGAGAATTTCTAGTATCTAAAGAGTTTCTAACTGAAATGAAATGAAATACAGGACCTGAAAGTGATGATTCAGAGTTCATTGGATTGCATGGTGGGTTGATCGTGCGAATTATGATCAACCGGGGAAAGCTAGTGGTTGTGTTCAAGAACAACCACGGTGAACGATTCTTCAGGAAGGGATACATCTATGTATCTTTGTCAACGATGGTCATGCAAGTTAAATACATCGGCAAGGAACAAGACAGATTCAGTGTTTTGAATACTCCCACCTTAGTTTTTAGAAGGTTCATCTCTCTGAAAGAAAGACCAGCGCGAACAGGTTTGCTCTAAAGGCTCTCTGTCTATCTATTTTCTCTCTGGATGTTTTGCTTGTTAACTAAAAATAGTCTATTTCTACATTCTGTGGATATTTGCTTATTAATTGATAATTGTTTCTTTTGATGTGAGACTGAGAGCAGGGAAAAGAGAAAAGGAAGAGATGAAAGAAAGAAAGGGGATTAGATGAATTCAAACTTTTTTGTATAGGTCAAACCCTCCTAATACAATTTGACTTGTTGGAGTTTTGCTCTTTTACGTTTCTATAGAAGCTAAAAAAAAACCTTGTCGAGAGTTTTTCTCTTTTACGTTTCTGTAGCATTTAAAAAAAACCTTGTCGAATACTGCTTTCCTTATTGAGTTGTTGTGATATCAATCAGGAGTGATTTCGTTACAAAGATACAAGAGTGACCACTCGGTTAAAACTCAAGAAGTTTTCCTTTGTGATTTTCTGAGTAGACTAAGAGTGACCACGCGGTTAAAACTTAGAAGTTTTGCTTTGTAATTTTCTGAGTAGACTAAGAGTGAGCACTCGGTTAAAACTCAGACGTTTTGCTTTGTAATTTTGTGAGTAGACTATGAGTGAGCACTCAGTTAAAACTTAGAAGGTTTGCTTTGTAATTTTGTGAGTAGACTAAGAGTGAGCATTCGGTTAAAACTCAGACGTTTTGCTTTGTAATTTTGTGAGTAGACTATGAGTGAGCACTCGGTTAAAACTTAGAAGGTTTGCTTTGTAATTTTGTGAGTAGACTAAGAGTGAGCATTCGGTTAAAACTCGGACGTTTTGCTTTGTAATTTTGTGAGTAGACTATGAGTGAGCACTCGATTAAAACTCAGAAGGTTTGCTTTGTAATTTTGTGAGTAGACTAAGAGTGAGCATTCGGTTAAAACTCATAAGTTTTCCTTTGTAACTTTCTGAGTAGATTAAGAGTGACCACTCGGAATGTTTCTTCATCAAAATAGAAAACAAAACATATTTGGACCACAAGGTATTATTTTGATCAGATTAATAAGGTTCCTTTGATTTATCCTTATAAGTTGTTGGATGCTTGTTGTGACTTTTTTTTCCATAGAGAACCACTCTGTGCAACCTACGGGACCTGAAACTACGGTAGATGATTTCTACAAAAGTCGATTGCCTGTGTGGCCTCCCTCAGACTATATGTTCGATGATGTTAACAATTTTACGTGGTAAGATTTAGGCCCTTGCTCTCTTGTTCAGGACATTCTAGAACTCTTGTGTTTGTTTGCATTTGTAGTTGAAAGAATCAGAGCTGCAAAAATATGACTGGATTCATCTATACTTGGAACTTGCATTCCACACATCCAATTGGAGGCTGCTTCCAAATGTAATTTCTCTTTCTTCTTCTCCTTTTACTTTGTTTGTACATAATAACACTCTTTCATTCTTTTTAACAGCCTAGGTTCTCAAAGTTGAAGATTGTTAAAGTTGCGGTAGAGACCCATGGGAACGTGTAGGTTTGGTTAGAGTGGATAAGTTATCTTTTTCAAAAAAATGGAGAACCTAAGAATGGGATGCATTGTATTTTTAGTTACATTTTGTATAAAGTCTTCACTCTTTGCTAATGAGTGTTTCGTCATTTTTTTAAGATTTGAATTTTGTGTTTATCAATAGCTTCCAAAATCTTTATTTTATAATCCTTTAATTAAAAAAAATTAGATAGGTGGATCAAAACTTTAAACCGATAGTAAACTTAAACCGATCGGTTCAAGTTTAGGAACAAACCATATAATCTGAATTGAGCTGCGAGGTTGAACCAACCCAACCACTATTGTACCATCCAGTTCAATTTGGTTTATGCGAGTAAATTGTTAAAACGGAGACAACCCGAGTCAAATTCACCAAACTCAAAAGGATTAACTTGATAAATAAAAACAAACCAAACTCAAAAGATTTTGGCTCAATAATTTAAAATAGTTTTATAGATTCCGACTCAATAACTTGAACAAACCAAACTGCTGAAAAAAAGAAAAAGAGAAACCAAAAACCAACAAACCAAACTTAATAACTTCATCAACATAAATTTTGACTCGGTAATTGAAAGAGATAACAGTGGCTTATATTTGATAGACCAACCAATTCAACCGGCTAAACCACTTTATAAAACCGG
This sequence comes from Draba incana, assembly GCA_963576765.1. Classification (NCBI taxonomy): domain Eukaryota; kingdom Viridiplantae; phylum Streptophyta; class Magnoliopsida; order Brassicales; family Brassicaceae; genus Draba; species Draba incana. The sequence goes on along the minus strand of OY755209.1, from coordinate 4,260,519 downwards.
TTCGGTCGCTTCAAAACTCCACACACATCAGCCACTTCTACCACAGTATATGCAACCTCCGCAGTTACCACTTCCTCCGCCACCACGGCTACCATTTCCACCGTTGTTACTTCTTCCGCCATCGCTTCCACCTCCGCCTCTTCTGGCTCCGGTACGGCTGCTTTCGCCCTCAGTATAAGTACTCCCCAAAAGGTGAATGTTACGTTCATTATTAGCAATAATAGCCAAGTTATGTTCTACTTGATTACGTAACTCCACATTCTCCAAGATAAGGTCACGCCTCAATGCATCAACGCTCCCCAAACCATCGTACTCGTGAGGTACCCCTGAGTTTGTGGCCATTCCATTCCAACCACCATAGTGGTTCCGACCGAATGAACTTAACCACAAATTTTCATCTGTTCTAGTTCGACCAACTTGTCTCGGACCAGGTGGACCGGACAGAAAACTCATGGGCATACCAAATGGGAACATATCTGGACCTAGACCATGATGAGAGAGTGATGTAGGTAAGCTACCTATGGGCATGGTTGGTGGAACCAAATTGAAAGGTCCGAAATTAAGTACGGGTCTATCTTCGCCAGAAGGAAGATTTGGATTTGTACGACCATATGCATACAACCATCGACCTGGTCCAATGTTCCCACATATAGGACATTGCATTTTACGTTTTGCGTTGAAGGTTGAACCAATACAATCTGTAGAAATATTTTTAAAAAAAAACTTTGTTAGATATCAAAAACATATGAATTTGTGATTCACTGCATGTTCACACACACACACAAAAAAGACTTACCGAGATGAAACTCGTGCAGACAGCAAAGAGTCACAGTAGTACGATCCTCGACCTCATAGCTAAGAGGCTCTAAACAAATCGAACAGTACTCGTACTGAGGAACCTCTTCATCATTATCCTCAAGCTCGAGGTTTAGATCGAAGACGATTCCTTTGCCTTTGTCAAGGGTTGACTCTAATCCCCTAGACATCTTATGAAAAACAAATGTTTAATCTCAAGGTATGAGGGTTTAAGAGTATGAGAGTATGAAGCTATGAGAGTTTGAGAGTATGAGAGGTTAACTCTTTTAAGGGTGGTATTTATAGTGGTAGATAATGGTAGGTGTTACACTAGATTTTTTTTTTTAATCTTAATTGTGTGTATTTAATTATATTTAAGAAATATGTAAAAAATTTAGTAAATAACAAATTTTTAAATCTTGTGCGCCAATTATAGGTAACGACTAGTACGCGCCATTTGTAACTAACGACTATTACCAAAAACTTTATTTAAGAGATATATAACATATATTAAAATGTAATAAATATTTTATATAAAATATTTTAGAAACTATTGACACGTAAGATACTGATAGTTAAAGTGTTTTGTATCCATTATATCTAAAAGAAAATTACTCACCAATTATATATATGAGATATAGTAAATATTAATAAGTAACAGTTTTTTATTCTCTTTGTTTGTTTGTTTCTTAACTTTGTGGGTTTTTATTAATATATATAAATATTATTTTTGGAAAAGATCTATATTTTCCTAATTAGTAGTTAAACAGAATCAAAATGTAATTATTTTATAAAATAAAAAATTAAATATCAGTATTAGCTGTAATTAGTTGTTAATGACAGAAAAGGTAAAAACAACTGTACATAGATAACAAAAAGTTAAAATAAATAAATGACTCTTGGGTAAAAATGACTAAAAAGAGTTATTACAAAAACAAGTGTGATACATGTGTCTCGCACAATAAAATCATTAAGGAGCCGTTACAGTTTAATTAACAAGGAATAAACCAAAAATTCTGGATTGGGTTGCCAAGTTTAACCGACCCAACCGGTTTGATATATGTAATATTGTTTTACAACAAATCTTGTGTGTAATATGAATATTTCCTCTTGTAAACCCTTATTAACATTTGTCTTAGACTCTTATGAATACATAACCCTTGTATAATTGAAGTTTTGGGCCAATGTACTCATTGACCCATCTACCCAGAGTTAAGAATATGCAACATGGTTTTCTCCAAAACACAATTTCTTTTGCTAAAAGGTAAATATTTCATTGATATGAAAATGATTTAGAATTTTAAAGCTAGCTTTTAAATCCTAGAATATGAATCCACGACAAAAAAAAGGGGAAAAACATGGAAACATAAGGTTTTCATTTCATCTCCTCGACACAAGCGGAAGCTAATAGAACGACACAATTTGATTACGATGCGATTTGAATTTGAATTTCATCTCCTCCAAAACGCAATTTGAATTCTCAACCTTTCAATCTAAAGAATTCTTAGCCAATTTAATATGTTGATGTATGGTTCTTGTATACAAAATATTTTCCTTGTATCATTCTTTTGGTTCTATATCATCAATATTGTTTTGTCACCGCGGTATTAGTACAAAGACGAAGAAGAAGATGATGATATAAACTTGCAGATGATAACTATTGTTGTAGTCTCTGTCATGAAGAAGTTAGAGCTTTACCCTATATACTAGGCTTATCAAAGGACTACCGTTTTTGATTCACCAAACTCAAAGATTTACTTGATATAATTTCAAGAAGCTCTCCTAGGCGACACACACACACACACACAAAGCAACAAAAGAAATATGAAAGACAATGGAAGATACAAATTACTAACCTCGGATAGCAAAATTGAACACGTTGAGTAGACGATTAATCCACCGGGGTCGACCATATCATGCAGCAAGTAGAAGTTGCTATTAGTAAAAGAAAAAAGAACGGTTACATCAATTAGTTACTCCCTAAACTTTATTAGATTCAAACATATAAGCCTTTATACTATTTTTTTAAAAATCTGAGGTATATATATCAATTAGCTGTACTTTGTACATATTTTTTATTCAGTTCTTTGACATATGTCACAATCTATTTATCATATACTTAAACATATGTTTTGACTTAGTTAACTAATAGTAGATACATATAAACACATATCAAATCTATTTAAATGTTACATTAGATATATTAATCACATATCATACTCTAATTAGTGTCTTCTTATAAATTTGGAACTCATGTTCTGATAATTAATTATAAAAATACACTATTCATATATTGGTACGGTGCATCCAGATTCTATAAGTATAACAAGATCACACATACACACACAAATTGTTGGCGAGAAGAAGCAAAGGGAAAATGGGTTATACCATGGAGACAGTGATAAGCATCGTCGCTGGGGTGACTTTCTTAATTTTCGTGTGTATTGGGGTATGGTACTTTATCCTCAAAAATTGAAATGTGATTTAAGTAGTGGATTGAAGATAATCAACTTATATGTTTTTCTACAACAATTTACCTAGGGCATGTTTGTTTGTTCATTCAAATGATTTATATGGCTTCAACCAAATGAGCAACCGAACATGCCTTTACTAATGACGATGTATATTTTCAATAAATCTACTACTATATAGTATAAAAAGAGTATGAAAATATGTGTAGACAAAAGAATTACATTTTCACTACACCAATCTGTCATATGAACTAACATCTTTTGATTTCTCGAAAACAACCGGTTAAAAAAACCAGACGTTAAGTCGAACAATTGGCCATAACTAGAAGCCCTTAGTTAGTTACCGGCGTTTGCGCTCAGCCGTGGGAGGTAATTTCTCAGATGGCCCGGTTGGAAGTTTACTGCCAGTCTTCTTTTCCAACCGCTTCTTTAGCTCTCTCAGTATCCGAATCTGTTGTAGCTTCTCCGGCGATAATTTATCCCAATAGATTCCTGCACAACCGAAAAACAAATCAGCCTTCATAAACTATGGACACTCACTGAAATATCAAGCAAAACCTTATCAAGACCTTGTGGTTTGGGGATCGGTGTGTTCGTGAAAATGACTCGAGTAGGAGTGCATATGATATCCACAGGAACGTCATGAATCGCCAGTTTCTCGAGCGGTATATCATCCACGAGCTGACAGTCATGTACTGCAAAAGAAGTAATTGCTTCTTCAAATCTTGAAGATCAAAGTTTTTAATTTGTATACATACCGGTTGTAACAACGGGCGTGGAATCATCAATGGCTCCCATGTACCGCAACATTCCATATTCAAGCTCCGCAAATCCCTAAACACAATTGAATCTTCGTTTCATTAACTCTAATCGAAAATCGAATTATAAACAGTTACTTACCTCTCCTTTCCCTAATCGAGCACCGGTTTTTGGATTAACCGCAACAGAACCAAGAACAATGAGATCAACTTTGATTTTCTCATCAAGACCAATCGCTCTTCCATACTTAGCTACTCCTACTGAGGTACAAGCTTCATAAATCGTTTCCGGTTTCACCAAACCGGATTCTAATACTGAGAAGAACCCTGTTCTTAACCTAGGTTGAGGAGTCAACAACTTCTTATCACCTACAATCACATAACACAACGCCTTAACAATCTCATTCAACTCAAAGACTAAGCTTTTACATAAACACAAATGCAAAAACTAACCAGAAAGTGTAAGAAACCTGATTTGCTTTTGGGGTGTATCAGGATTAACCTTGACTACATGAGCTATACGAAAAGCTTCAAGCTCAGCTAACTGCACCAAAGAACTCAAATTTGGGGATTTTTAACATTCACCAAACAAAACCCAGAAATTGAAAATTTGGGTTTAGGGATTCGATAAATTCGCGCACTTTTCCGGCAGCAGCTGGTGCACCTACGAAATTAGGGATCCGGTGATGAACGGGTCTAGGGTTCATGGAGTATTTCCGAGCTTCCATTAGATCCCACATCTTCTTTCGGATTACCCATTTCCACGCTTTCGGGTCATTATCTGGATCCGATTCCATTTCTTTCTTCGCCGTCTCCGCCATATCCTCCATCGCCGCGGCGTCTAGACTCAGCCTCTCAGACTCGTAAGCCACGGGATCGAAAACGGCGCCGTCGCCGTTTCCCGATCTGATACCGGTGAAATTCCTCCGCCGTTGTCCGATTTGAGCGGGAAGAAAAGTCGATTTCTTGGGATTTACGAAGTGATTGTGTTGAAAACGAGGATTAATCACAAATCCTGGTGATAATCGGATCATTGTTGGATGATCCAAATTCCAGTTTTGGGTTTTTCGAAAAGTTCTTTCACCTTTGTTTAGTGTTCTTGTGTGAAAGATAAAAAATCAACGGCTCAGATCATTTGTTTAGTTCCCGCTGAAAATAATTAATTAATTCAATAAAACTATTCACAAAAAAAAAAAAAAAGTGACAAAAAAAAAAAAAAACTATTCAAAAATTAAAATGTAATGGGCCTTTTAACGGCCCAAAATAGACCTTAAAGTTAATGGTAGTAGTTCTTCTTCTTCTATACGCTTTTTTCGTTAACCACCAGTATCCTTCCACGTCATAAGTACCCACGCTCTTGATATATTAAATCGGACGGCTAAACACGCGAGTAGATATCACGTACATAAAAAGCGAAGCGCGTGCTTTTTCTGCTAATAGGTTTTAACAAGAGCGGGGTTTACAAAATTTGAATTTAGAACTTTTATCCCCAAAGCACAGATTCAGAGACGACGATTAGGACGATACATATTCTCCCAATCTCTATTTCAATCTCTCAACTTTTTGATCGATTCTGTATAATCTTTCTCATGTGTGGTGTTCGTAATTTATGGTGAAAGAAGAATCTCAGATTTGATTTGGTCGTTGGAGATGGATTTTCATGGAATGAAGAGGAGAGATCTACAATCTCTATGCAAAAAGCATGGAATCCCTGCGAATTTGAAGAACAGTGACATGGCTACTAGGCTCGCTTCTCTCTTCGAGGTGATTTCATGATCCTGATTTTCCGATTTTCTATAGATTTTGTTTTGTTTTGGGTTGTGGAATCATAAATCGGAAGGAAGAAGCGTGAGAGATTATGATTTTGTTTTGAATCTGATTCTCAGGATCGAAAAATATATTTAATCGGTTTTGTGTTAATGTAGAAGGAAACTGAAGAAATTGTGACGGATACGAAAAGGTTACCTGAGGAGGCTGATGGTGTAAAGGATAATCTCGTTGTTAAGAAAGTAAGATTCAGTCCTGATAATGAAGTTTTCGAGTTCACTCGGTCTGTTAAGAAACGTAAGCAGAGGAATGTTCGATCGCGTAGCCAAGGGACTGTTCAAGATCTTCGACAAAGTGGAATTAAGGTAAGGCGGTCAACGCGAATTGCGTCTAAGGGGGTAACTGTAGCAGAGTCTAGTGAAAATGAGTCAAACACAATAAGAGAAATTGTTGAGACTAATAAATCGCATAAGGTTGCAAGGCGGTCTAAACGGATTGGCTCTAGTGGTAGTATCCAAGAAGAAGAGTGTAGAGTGTTAGAGTTGACTGATTTGGAACAGTTTGAAGATACAGATATTTCGAATGAATTGTCTGGAAACAATCAGGATGGGTTCAAGTTCGAAAAGGTTAGGAGGCAGTCCACACGGCTGATAGCTAAGCGGTCAAAAGGACTTGTAGAAGATGAGCTTGTAAAGAATAATATGAAGGAGGTATCAATGGATTTTGAGGTTCAGGAAACAGGAAAGTATCATAAGAAGGATGTGCAAGATCCTAGTATTGAAAATGTTTGTAGGCGATCTAGACGATTTGTGAGTGATATTGATGAGCAGACCAATGCTCAGGTTCAGCAAGAAGAAGCAGGCGGCGCTATTGTGGATGCTAAAAGCTCTTCAAAGAAGTCAAAGACAATGAATCAAGAATATGTTAAGGATAGGCCAGAAGGCATGATTGATGACTCACCTTCTTCCTCTGAAACCAAAGCTGCAGAATCTGTTTCGAAAATTGAGAATGTTTTGGATTCTACACTGGAAAAATTTGCTATTAGTTCTCAAAGAACAAACACTCAAGAGTTGAATTCCGAACTTATGGAAGGAGAACGCGAGGAGAAACTTGAGCGAGACACAGTTTTAATGGCTTTGATTGAGGAGGAAAGCGAGGAAGTAGTATCTCGCTCTGTACATCTTATCGAACGCGGGTCACCTGCCTCAGTGCAAGTAGCAGCAACCAACCCTGAAGCTGAGCTAGTCGTGCCTACTGGTCATACTCTTGTTAAGGATACTGCTTCAACAGTTATTGCTGAGGAAACACTTACTTGCATTCCTTATTCTGAGCTTCTACAAGATAATCCACTAGGTATGGCTGAGGACTCACCTTCTACTGAAACCAAAGCTAGAGAACCTACTATGATTTCTGAGAATGTTACCGTGAATGTTTCAGGTGATATTTCATTGGTAAGAAAAGCTCAAGAGTGTGATTCTGAACTTGTGGAAAGAGAACATGTTGAGAAAAATGAGCAAGAGACAGTTCTCAAGGCTGCGACTACGGAGAAAGAGGAAGCATCAATGCTGTCTGTATCTATAATAGAAGGCTCAGAAGTGAAAACATCCCCTAATAACCGCAGTGCTGGTGAGTATTTATCTGAGGAATCGACTCCGCCTCCTTCTTCGATACAACTAGCAATGAGCAACCTTGAAGCTAATCTAAGCATCCCTAGTGGCCATATCCTTGTCAAGGATATTGTTTCCACTCTGAGAACTGAGCTTAACGGGCATGGCTCTGTTGCTAATTTAGCAAAAGTAGAAGGTATAATACTCTTATTCATTTGATTTGAATTATCACTAACTAATTCTTTTTCTAATCTGTGTCTCTTTGTGACGTTTAATCACAGTGACCTTGCAAAAGTCAGCTGAGATTCACTCAAATAATGATGATGGGAAAGGTTCATTGGAGAAGGATTTACAAGCTGCAAATTCATATGGGAACTTCTTTAATGAGCATAGCATTGCTGAAGAAGAAATGGAGATTAGCAAGGTTGGTCCTTGTAAAAATCTAACACCACAAAAACTTTTGAATGCAAACACTCAGTTGGAGCCAGAAGAAGCATGGGCTTCTAATGTGGAAGCTACAGGCTTTTCCAAGAAAACGAAGACAATAAATCAAGAATTCGAAAAAGAGAAGCCACAAGGAATGGCTGAGGACTTACCTTCTACATCCAAAACCAAAGCTATAGAGTCTGTTATGATTTTTGAGAATGAATTGGACTCTACACCGAAACTTTCAGGTAATATTTCACTGGTAAGAAACAAACAAGAGTCGAATTTTGAGCTTATGGAAGAAGAACTTGAAGAGAAACAGGAGCAAGACACAGCTCTGATGGCTGCGGCAAAGGACGAAGAGCAATTATCATCAGTATCTGTATTTCTTATTGAGCAGACAGAAGTGAGCAACCCTGAAGCTGAGCTATCTGAGGAAACCACTCCACCTCCTGCTTCAGTACATTTAGTAGTGAGCAACCCCGAAGCCGAGTTAGGCGTGCCTACTGGCCAAGTCGTTGTTAAAGATATTGCTACAACAGTTGTTCCCGAGGAAGATTTCAAAACAAAGGAGGAAATCCTTGTTTCCATTTCTAGACCTGAGCTGAAGGAGCATAACTTTGTAGCTAAGTTAGCAGAAACAGAAGGTAATACTCTTATTCATTTGGCTTGAGTTATTTTTTGGCTTTTATGGTTAACTTGATCTTCTCTAATCTATGTTCCTTCAAAAGGTTTAGACGGAGAGGAAATGAAAGCTGCTAGCAACGCCCTTGACGAGTCAGCTGTGTTCACTATCCCAGATAAGAACTTAATGTTAATGGAACAACTCAGCGATGGAAAGATCAGTGCAGCTCAATCAGTGACCCTTCACAATGATGAATCCGTAGAGTCTCATGTTGTCGTTTTCACAACTTCTGAAAAAGTTCTATTGATGGGGGATTTTGAGCTAGATAAGGCAGACAAGGAAGAGGTTAAAACAGCTACCAAATTTTCTGATGAATGTGATCTTCTTAATACCACCAAGAAATGCATCATGTTGGGAGACTCCAGGAAAAACGAAACTAGAAATGAAAGAGAAAGTATAGTTGGTGAGCTTCATGATGAGTCTAACATTGCCACTAGTCCAGTGAGACAATCCAGTATGGAAGACTTGAAAGAAGATGGAATCGCAGAAGAGTCCCGAGCTGTTGTTTTCACAACTCCTGAAAAAGTTCTATTGCTGGGGGATTCTGAGCTAGATGAGGCAGAAAAGGAAGAAGATCATACAGCCACCGAGAAATACTTCATGGTGGGAGGCTCCAGCAAAAACGAAGGAGAAAGTATAGTTGTTGAGCTTCATGATAAGTCTAACAGTGCGCAAGGAGACTTGAAAAGAGATGGAATTGAAAGGAATGAAGAAAATAGAACTGTGGTATTCCCATGTGACTCTAGTACTTGCACTAGCCCGGATAGACAAGTACTCTTGGGAAATCTTGTATCACATGGAACAGAAGACACTGGTGGATCACAAGGAATCAATAGAGTTGACATGTCAGGTCTACTTACAAGCTTGGAGAAACAACTGTTGTATGGAGAGACTGAACAAAAGGAAGCAGTCAAGACTAGAGAAAAAGCTTCTGCAGAGTTTCATGATGAGTCTACTGTTCCCAATATCCGTGAAAGTAGTCCCTTTCCAGAAGAATCTGAACTGAATGAAGCTGCAAAAAGTGAAGAGAATATGGCTGTGGCATTGCAAGTTGACTATGGCATTTTCACTAGTGCCGAGAAAAAATTACTGCTCGAAACAGATGAAGAGATGAAAGGTGACAATATAACTGCTAAGTCTCATGTTGTATCTGACGTTATTGCTGCTTCTGAGGGCCAATCTATTATGGGCGACTTTAAACCAGAGAACACAGATGTGGAGTTATTGAGTGAATCTAACATTTCCACTAACCTGGAGAGACACCTACTGTTTGGGGATTGGGGAACAAGAAAGGAGACAATCTGCGAAGAATCTTGTGTTTTCACTTCACCGGAGAGACGACTACTTTTCGGAAACTCTGAACCACACATTGCTGGAAAGCAAGAACATAAAGAGGTTGAGTTCAAGGATGAGTCTGCCTTCTTCACTAGCTTCGAGAGTCGTTTACTTTTGGGAGAGTCTGGACAGGACCGGTTTGATATTGGCAAGTCTGACTTAAGCCATCATGCTTCCTCTCCCAAAGTTGTTTTGAAGGAAAACGTTGCAGCTCTGGAATTCACAGAAACCACCAGCAGTGACTCAAATGGTCGTACTGCCTCACCAGCCAAAGATAACTCTTGTGAAGAGTTAAGAATTGAAGATATTTCCGAGACAAAAATCGGTGAAATTTCTAGCCACCTTGAAGTTGCTAAAACTTGTTCCATGGTATCTGGTGAGTAACTTTTCTTAAAATTGATGACAAAAACAAAATTTCTTAAAATTGAGTTTAAATGTTCATCTCTGACATGCTTTGTTCTTGAGCATCATATACTTTGTTCTTAGATGCATGCATAAATGTAAGATAGTTTAACTATTTTCAATCATTTGTAGGCAATAACGAAGCAGACGAGCTCATAGAAGCTGAGGTAACAAAGAACAATCAAACGAGCTTCAAAGAAAATCTCCTGTTGGACTCTTTTGTTTCTGAAAAGACATTCTACGTAGCTGGATCGGAGGATGAGCACTTCGGTTTTGATTCTGAAGTAGATGAGAAAAGTGGTCACAAATCTCTCGCGGATGAAGCAACGGATCCACTTGCTACTGCCGTTGGTAAAATTATTTTCTACACTCACTCACTGAGCAATTTTTCACAGAGATACACTCTTGACTAATTACTTCCATTCTCACAGAAGAAGCCATTTCTCTGACTCCTGGTAACATCACTAACGAACAAGGTTAAATTTCTTACCTATCTTGTGTCTCTTAAGATTCAACAAAGATTAGCAAAGTAGCTAAAACAGTGACTAAATCTCTCAGAAACTTTTACCTTTTTTTGAAATAGTTGCAGATGAAACTACACCAATTCCTGAAGAAACCATGAATGAGAATCCAAACACCGATGGATCAGGTACGTTATCTGAGAAGCAGGTAAGAAGAGAACCACTCTTAATTTACGGCACACAAGTGAAGCCTAATGGGATTGACATGAAAGAGAATGAACAAAACTCAAAGATTGTGCATAATGTTAACATAACAGCTCCAAGGATGACAAAGAGAAAGCCGCTTCAGGACTTGAGGAATAACTAGAAGACATGAATATGCATATCTCATGCACGTTTTAGGTGTTTTTTTTCCTTTGATTGCTTTATGTATTTGAAAAACCTATCTTGAATTAGCACAATCACTCCATGTGTGACTTCAAATAGTGAAAGACCCTTTTGATTTCTTCTTTTGCTTGATGACAATACATTTTATGCATTCTTAAGATGTGTACATATATTTGGCTTATTTCTTGCAAAAATATTTGGTGATTAAATGATTCTAGTGGTTATACTATTTCGCCAGATGCAATCAAATATCCTTGTGTCATAAACATTTCTTATGTTTCCTAAACAAACTCATTATTAAACATACTCCCTAGTTAATTAATGTTCACCATAACAAACCTTATCCGTCCACGTCATCACACGCTCTTGATATTTTGAATCGGACGGCTAAAACGACGAGTACACTACCAAACCTACGTAAAGCCCGCGTGATTCTGCTAATAGATTTTAAATTTCAAATTTAGAAACATTTACTCCAAAGTACACAGATTCAGAGACGATTCTTCATCTTCTCAAAGACTTGTATAAATGTCTCTACCGAAACTCTATATTAATCTCCAAACTCTTTGATCGTTTCTCTATAATAATCTCTTACTGTTGTGGTGATCGTAAGAAGAATATCTCCGTTGGAGATGGATTTTCAGAGTATGAAAAGGAAGGATCTGCAAACTCTGTGCAAAAAGCACGGGATCCCGGCGAATCTTAAGAACACCGAGATGGCTTCCCGTCTCGAGTCTGTTTCCGAGGTGATTCGATAATCTTAACTTTCTCAGATATTTCCCTTGTCAATTATTGAATATGAAGCCTTTTGTTGATAATAATAATGTGAAGAAATTAAAATGTGAATGATGAAATTGCAGGTACGTGTTAGATTTAACAGGATTGGTTCATGCAAGGCTCCAATAGTAATTGAAGAGGATTCAATTAAGACGATGAAGCGGTGTAGATCATCAGAAGAAACTGCAGTTACTCAGAGCAATCTAACACCAGGAGGCGCTAAAGTCGACGCTAGAGACTCTTCCAAGAAAATGAAGATAGTGTATCAAGAATTGCAAAAAGAGAAGCCACAAGGAATGGCTTTGAACCTACCTCCTACATCTGAAACCAAAGCTATAGAGCCTGTTATGATTTCTGAGAATGAATTGGACTCAACGCCGAAACTTTCTGGTGAAATTTCGCTGGTAAGAAACACACAAGAGTTGAATTCTGTACAACTTAAGGAAGCAGGACCTGAAGAGAAACGTTGAGCAAGACACAGCTCTGATGGCTGCGGCAAAGGAAAAAGAGGAATCATCATCATTATCTGTATTTCTTATTGAGCGCACACAAGTGAGCAACCCGGAAGCACAAGGTATATACTCTTATTTCTTTGGCTTGAGTTATTTTTTTTTACTTTTATGGTTAACTTAATCTTCTCTAATCTATGTTTCCTTTTGACGTTTAATCACAGGAATCATGGAAAATTCAGCTGAATGTTGGAACGTTACTCATTCTAGCAAAGATGATGGGGAAGGTTCCTTAGAGAAGGAAACACAAGTAGCAAATTTACATGGCAACTTCTCTGTGAATGGCAGTGAAAGAGAACAAGCGGAGATTAGTAAGGCTTGTTGTATCAGTGCTGGTCATTGTGTAAACTGGGAGACGATGGATGAAGTTAAGGATCACAGTGTAGAGAAATCTGAGCGAAGAATTTCTAGTAATGCGTTCAAGTTAAGCGGATGGTTGTCAACTGACTTTGCTTCTCCCTCAGAGAACGTTTCAGAGGAAATGAAAGCTGCTAGTAATGCCATTGACGAGTCAGCTGTATTCACGACCCCAGAGAGGAACTTAATGTTCATGGAACAACTCAGCGAGAATGGAAAGATCTGTGCGGCTCAATCAGTGACACATCACAATGATGAAGCCGTACAGTCCGATGCTGATGTTTTCACAACTCCTGAAAAGGTTCTATTGAAGGGCGATTCTGAGCTAGATGAGGCGGAAAAGGAAGAGGTTCATACAGCTACCAAATTTCCTGATGAATCTGATGTTCTTAATGCCACCGAGGAATGCTTCATGTCGGGAGGCTCAAGGCAAAACGAAGCTAGAAATGAAGGAGAAAGTATAGTTGTTAAACTTCCTGGCGAGTCTAACATTGCCACTAGTCCAGTGAGACAATCCAGTGTGGAAGACTTCAAAAGAGATGGAATCGAAAGGAACGAAGAAAACAGGACTGTTGAGTACTCATGTGACTTTGGTACTTGCTCTAGCCCTGATAGAAATATACTCTTGACAAGTCTTGTATCAGATGGAGCAGAAGATAGTGGTGGATCTCCCAAAACTGCTGCAGAGTTTCATGATGGGTCTGCTGTTCCTAATATCGATGAACTTTCCAGCCACCTCCAAGTTTCTGGAACTTGTTCCATGGTGTCTGGTGAGCAACTTACCTCAGAAATAATTTCATTGAGTAATATATAATCTAAATCATGTCGTAATTAATGCCATTCTACCAGTTGAGTTTAAATTTTCAGCTGACAAGTTCGTAGAAGCTGCTAATTTAACAAAGAACACTCAAACAACCTTCGAAGGAAATCTTCTGCTAGACTCTTCTGTACCTGAAAAGACATCCGTCTTAGCTGGATTGGAGGATGAGCACTTTGGTTTTGATTCTGAAGTAGATATTGAAAAAACATGTGAGAAAAGCGGTCACATATCTCTCGGAAATGAAGCAACTGATCCAATTGCTACTACTGCCTTTGGTAAAATTATTTTCTACATCTTTGCAATTTTCATAGAGATACACTCTTGACTAATTACTTCTACTCAATCCATTCTCACAGAAGAAGCCATCTCTCTAACTCCTGATGAATCTACTGTTCAGAATAACATGTTCGAAGAAGGTAAGATTTCTTACAGATCTTGTGTCTCTTAGATTCAGCAAAGATTAGCAAACAGGCTAAAATAGTGACTAATCTCTAGAATTATTTACCTTTTTCTTCAAGTAGCTGCAGAAACTACTCCTAGTCCTGAAGATGAAGGGATGAAAGGTGACAATATAATTACTGCTAAAGACCAATCTATTAAGCGAGACTCTGAACGAGATGAAGCAGCCTTTTGCGAAGAGTCTCTTGTTTTCACTTCACCAGAGAGACGGCTACTTTTAGGAAACTCTGAACCACACAATGTTGGAAATGGAAAGCAAGAAAGAATAGAGGATAAGTCTACCTTCTTCATTAGGCTCGAGAATCGTTTACTTTTGGGAGAGTCTGGACATGACCGGCTTGATATTGGCAAGTCTGACATAAGCCATTATGCTTCCTCTCCCAAAGTTATTTTGATGGAAAACACTGTGGTTAGGGGTAGTCACGTTGCAGCTCTGGAGTTCACAGAAAACACCAACAGTACTGCACTCAAAGGTTAGCATATTAACACTCTTATTTTCTCAGCATCACATATCTTATTACGTAGATGCGTACATAAATGCAAGATAGTTTGAATTATTTTCGAATCATTTGTAGGCAATAACGAAGCAGACAAGCACGTAGAAGCTACGGTAACAAAGAACACTCAAATAGACTATGAAGGAAATCTCCTGCTAGACTCTTCTGGTACTATTGTCTCTAAAAACACATGCGTCTTAGCTGGAACGAAGGATGAGCATTCAAGTTTTGAATCAGAAGAAGATTTTAACAACACATCTGAGAAAAGTGGTCACAAAGCTCTGGAAGATGAAGAATCTGGTCCAATTGCTACTGCCATTGGTAAAATTCTTAACTACATCTAAGCAATTCCAGGTTTTACTTACCCCGACTAATTACAGCATCTACTAATATCTAGAATCATTTACCTTTTTTCCCTAAATAGCTGCAGATGAGGAAGTGATTAGGAGAGAAACTACTCCAACTCCTGAAGAAACCATGAAGAAGTATTCAAACACTGATGAATCAGGTATTTTCTCTGAGAAGCAAGTAGAAAGAGAACAACTCTTGATTTACGGAACACAAGTGAAGCCGAATACGAATAACATGAAAGAGAATGCACCAAACTCAAAGATTGTGCATAATCTCAACATAACAGCTCCAAGGATCTCGAAGAGAAAGCCCCTCCAAGATTTAAAGAATAACTAGAAGACATGAGATATGCATTATGTATTTGAGAAACCTATCTTGAATTAGCACTACTAAGTGTGTCTTCAAATAATAAAAGACCGTTTTGATTTCTTCTATTTCAAAATCATCATACATTTTATGCACGCATATGCATACTACTGAGTCTAATCTGCACTAAAACCTTTCTTAATGTGTTTCTACGACTAATCCAGCCCATTAGACCCTAAACAAACCCATTAAGCATATTCTCTTCTTGTGAACATTAAATTTTCTAGTATTAATACATCCATTTGTAACGGAGATATAATTACACTAATAATACCCCCACTACGCCACTAAGCACTAATTATCTCACAGAAATAATGAGATAAAATAACTTTAGCCCTTTCACTTCACCATTTTACTTGTAACAGTCAAGCTCCAAGCCCTCTATATAAACACTCTAAGGTCATCACTCACTTCTCATCACAAACACAAAACAAATCAAAACCAAAACTCACTCTTTACTCTCTTCTCCTTTCAACCTTATCGAAATGGCTACTACCAAACCAAGTTTCATGGTTACCTTCACTGTCACACTCATGCTCTTGATAGCTTCTTCTTCCACGGTGCAATCTCGACCTCTCATGAAACCAACCATGATCTCATCAACTTCCCCTTCCACAAGCCTTGTCTACAGGCTCAGGCTTGATGAAGAAACAGGTTACTGTTGGGACTCGTTGATGCAACTCCAACACTGTTCAGGAGAGTTGATTCTGTTCTTTCTTAACGGTGAGACTTACATTGGTCCTGGATGTTGTAATGCTATAAGAACCATTGGACGTAAGTGTTGGCCTACTATGATTGGTGTTCTTGGTTTTACTGCTCAAGAAGGTGATATGCTTCAAGGTTACTGTGATGACCATGATGATGACAACAACAACAACAACGGTGATGATGTTCATGCTCTTGCCTCGTCACCACTTCCTCTGTTCTAGGATTCAAGTTCCATTCCTGCTTATGTTTACTTTTGTCTAAGCATCTAATGTAATTGCTGAGAAATAGCTTCTCTCTGTTACTACTTTGATAATAAAAAGATTGAAACTTTTGCAAAATCTGTCAAAACATAATTTTCATTTCTTTTCTCAAATCAAGACATAGTAGAGACTCTTGGTTTTTTTTCATATATTAATCAATGAACAATCAAAGAAAAACATACCAATAAGTAAAAGAGATCATGATCCATAACTATGGCTTCTTAGCTTCCAGAGAATTCTCGATTCGTTGTATGAGTAGATTAGCAGCCAAAGCACCTTCCTGAAAGAAAAGAAAACGTTTTGTGAGCATTATGATTAAGAACCCTAAGGAAATGAAGAAAGTAAGTTGACGTACAAAGCGATCAAAAGGTTCTCCATCTTTGAATAGGATAAATGTAGGAAGTGCCTCAATCTTGTATTTATTAGCAATACTCGGGTATTTTTCCGTATCGATCTTCACCACTTGGATCTTGTCTTTCAAAGTTGCACCCACTTCATTCAGTATTGGAACCATTACCTGACAGGGGCCACACCTGCCAACCCAACATGACATTCTAAATTCAATCACTTTCCAAGATTTAAACACTAAATTCTACTCAATATACAAACAGACTACACTAGAACCCAAACAACACACCGATGAGAAGAATTCAGCTAGTTAACACAAGTAGGACTCACCATGTTGCATAAAAGTCAACCAAAACTGGCTTATCAGAGTTCACAAGAAGATCATCCAACGAGTTAAAAGTCTGCTTCTTGGCTTCAATCTGAAATAGCAATGACACATGTTGGTCAAGCAGCTCAAAACTAAATCGAGAACTAGATAAAGGAAGAAACTTTAAACCCAATTCAAACTAAAAATGAGTAAATTCCACAATAATCAATAAATTTCGATGACCCATTCTCTAAAATTCTAAAAGCTTGAATTCAGAATAATAAATTCATAGAGTGAATTGAAGTTATAACAGAACCTAGATTTTATAACCTATATATAGCATTTCGAATACAAGCTTAAAGCATAAAGGTAGGGTTTTTTACAGCAGGAGGACTGAATCGAGTCTTTGAAGAAGATAAAGACGACAACTTTAAGTCTCCGGTTCGAATCCGGCGAACTGGAAACTGAAATTTGACGGTCGTTTTAGAACGTGAAGCAAAAGCAGAAACATTAATCGATGATTCTTTCGAATTCAGAGATGGAATTGTACACGACGACAGAGAAATCGCCGCCATTGAAGAATCAGAAGGGGGAAAAGACGATATCTTTGATTCAAACCAAAACAAATCCGCACTTTGTGGAAAACTCGATTTGACGACATAGGGGAAGAAGATAAAGGTGGTGATGATCCACTACGGTCGAGTGCACGGTATCTTTTGTATTTAATTTAATTTATTTCGGGCCCACACAAACACGAAACACTCTCTAGTCGAATAATTAGGTCTTATTAAACCGTAAACCGGTAATTTCTTCAAGGTAATTTCTTCTTATTAAACCGTAAAAGTTTCGAACTACTGATCCATAATTTTTCGGTTTTCGAAACTAACCGTTAGTAATATCGCGTTCGAAGTTTAATTCAATTCTTTTCCATAGTAACTTTGAATAATCAATTTCAAAGACAACTAGACCACCGTCCATTTTGTAAATTGTTATTTTTTTCCTCAGTATGTTGTCGAAAAATGAAAATTATGGCGTAAATACTGTGTTGTTATAGATTCACATTTTTCAGATTTTTTGGTGAACCCAAATTAACAGTCTTTGTAAATGCAATCACACAAGGATAGAAGAAAGAAAGTGAAAAAACTACTATTGAAAAATGTTACTTCCCGCCAACGCAACTAGGACAGTTGGAAAGTAGTTGAAACCGTTGAAAGTAACAAGAGACAAACTCAAAGAGAAAGTAAAGAATATATTCTTTGTGTGGGACTCTTCAAAAAAAAAAACATATGAATTGAAGCTTGCATTAGCTAAAGAAGAAGAAACAAACAAAGAAAAAATGGAGCTTGAATTAGGTCTAAAGATCACTCGAACAAGAGACGATGTATCTTCCTCTACGGATTTCCGAGTTTCAAGAGATTCTTTTGGTCACCTCTCGCTTTCTCGAGAAACCGATTCTGTCTTCTTCCTCATTCTTCATCTCAAAGGTTAAAAAATTACACACATTCTCAATTCCTTTGACAATTCTTTTGCATTATTTTTCCGAGATTGAGATTGGAGAATGAATGCAGGATTTAAGAAGGAAGGTATCGATATCGAGATAAACGAAGAAGGGAATCGGATCAAGATAAGCGGAAGAAAACAAGTAGAAGAAATGGTTTTGATAAAATGGGTTAAATGGAAAAAGGAAGTAGAAGTAAAGGAATTCAACAAAGTGTTTCGGATTCCAGAAATCGTCAATCTTGACAAGATCAAAGCGAAGGTTAACGAAGAAGATGGGACTTTAACAGTTACAATGCCGAAAAAGGTTTAGGGGATTTCCGGTTTAAAGATTGAGGAGGAAGAAGAAGAAGAAGAAGAAGAAGAAGAAGAAGAAGAAGAAGAAGAAGAAGAAGAAGAAGAAGAAGAAGAAGAGAAAACAGAACCAAAAGAAGAAATCAAAGAAGAGACAAAACTTGAGGAAGAAGAAAAAGAAATAGAAGAGCCAAAGAAGGAAGAGGAAGAAGAAAAGACCGAAGAAGAGGTCATGGAGGAAGAAGAAACAAGGGAACAAGAGGAAGAAAAGAGAGACGAAATCGAAGAAGAAGAAAGTAAACCAAGAAAGAAGAAAAGAAAAAAATGGTGTTTTCCATGTGTTGCAGGATCTACTCTGCTTCTGTCTATTATTGTTTTCATTGTTCAATTGATTCAATCCAAAAGAAAATGAGATTGAGATTACTCTTTAGGTTCGTAAGATAGGGTTCTTGTTGTTTTAAGAACATAACCCATTTTTCTAAGAAAATTTGGATTTACATGTAATGTGAGTTTTGTGTTCTTTCTAACAAAATTGAATCTGAAAAACAAAATCTATACTGACCTCACCTATTTGGTAACAGAGAAAAAAACAATATGTAAAATGTAATTAAGATCAATAATTTGTTGTTGATAGTATATGCTCAGTATGAAAAGAAAATGAAAAAGCAAAAGGTTACTTGTTCTTCAAGGCGTTGACAGTTTAAATATTTTCAAGTCATAGAGAGGAAGTAAAGAATAAATAGTCCTTTACTCTTTAATCTTTAGTAGAACATCAAATCAAAACCTTAGAGAACCATTAAAATTCTCAAGACACAGGAAAGGAGTTGATCATGGAGCTCGAATTGGGATTAAAGATCACGAAAACGAGAGACGATGTATCGTCCTCTGTTGATTTTCGCTTCTCTAAAGACCCATTTGGTCCATTGGTTCTTTCTCGAGAAACCGATTCAAGGTTCATCATCATCATTCATCTTAAAGGTCAAAATTTATTCAGTTTTCTTGGCTTCTTTCTTTTTTGATGTGTGTGTTCAAAGAATGATTAGGGATATATAGTTTAGGGTTGATTAATTTTAGGGTTTAGTGTTCTTTAAGGAACTGATCAGAGAAATTTAATATTTGGGGCAGGGTTTAAAAAGGAAGGTATTGAGATTGAGATAAACGAAGCGGGAAATCGGATTACGATAAGAGGAAGAAAACCGGTGGAAGATATGGTTTTGATTAGATGGATGGCATGGAGGAAAGAAGTTGAATTTAGGGTTTTCAAGAAAGTTTTTCTGATTCCAAATATTGTTGATTTAGACAAGATTAAAGCGAGATTTGACGATGACGATTCGACTCTTACGATCACAATGCCTAAAAGTGTAAAAGGAATTTCTGGTTATAAGATTGAAGAAGAAAGAGTGGAGTTTGGAGATCTTAGTGAAGTTGAGAACAGAGAGGAAACAGAGAATGTAGAAAGAGAAAAATCTGATGAAGAATTTGAGAAATTTGAGAGTGAGAGTCAGAGAGAAGAAGAGTTTGGAGAAAATAATATGGAAGATAAAGAAAGAGAGAGATATGTTTTGGGAGAGGATGATAACTTGGAAAAGACTCAACATATTGATGATTTTGGATCCAAAACATTTAATGAGATTGAAAGACAAGAACTTGATGAGATTGATGGAACAACGAAAAAGAAAATGATCGATGGTGATGGCTCGAGCAAGGTTCAAGAGATTCAAGAAATGGTAACAGGGGATATAAGTGATCAAGAAAAGGAAAAGAAGGATAAGAAGAAAATGGTGATGATACATGAAGAGGTTAATTTGAAAATGGGCGAAGGATTAGCACCAAACATCGCAGAAACTGAGGCAAAAGCTGAGCAGTTTGAATCTGCTAAACCAGAAGCAAATGAGATAGATGAACTGGTTACGAAGAACGAAGAGGAAAAGGCTAATATCGATGGAAAAGGTGAAGAAACAATGCTTCAAGAAGAGACTGAAGAACAACATTCTAAGGGACAAAAGCGACACGACAAAAAAGAAATGGTGGAAGAGAATAATACTCCAGAGGCAGAGACAAATATAGTGAATAATACTCCGAAACCAGTTCAGGTGATTGAAGTTCCAGAGTTGAATACGTTAGAGAGATGTGGGGGAAAACACAAGATCGAAAAAAATTTCCAAGAGCGAGAAGATCACAAGGAGAGAATTTTAGAGACAGGGAAAAAGATTAATGATGCTGGCTCGAGAAGAGTTCAAGGACCCGAGGATGAAGTAGCGAAATGCAAGAAAGAAAGCAAAACAAATGTTGCAGAGATAGAGGAGAAAGAAATTCAAGAAACGGAAACAAAAGAGCAAGAGTCATATAGACCAAAAGAGCAAGAGGAGGAAGAAGACAAGATTCAAGAACTAGTTGGAGAGAAGACCAAGTTTTTAAGAAAAGAGGAGGAGGAGGAGGAGGAGGAAGAAATTGCAGAGAAGAAAACAGAAATAATTGATCGTAGAGACGGTGAAGATGTGGAGAAGGAGAAGAAAATAGAAACCAACAAAAGAATCGCAAGAGAAGTTCAAGAGATTGAAAAGAAGGATTTAGATGTTTCTGAAAAATATGGTAAAGAAGACAAGATCCAACAAGTCCAGGAAAAAGAGATAAAGGACGAAGGTGATAAACCGGAAAAGATAACAGATACGATTGAACAAGAATTGGTTAATAATCTTAACAACCAATTGAAGCAAGAAAATGTTGAATATGGAGAAAAGACTCAAGAACTGGTGGAAAAGGGAACAAAGGATTGCAAAGAAGAAGAGGCAAAGACCAAAACTGATGATAATGTTGCAAGAAAGGCTCATCAAGGTATCAAAGAACATGAGTTGTATGAACCGAGAAGGGAACATGTAAACAAGATTAAAGAAGTGATAAAAGAGAAAACTGATGATCATGAAAAAAAAGATGAGAAGGGAATGACAGAGTTGGAGGAACACAAGAAACGCGATAAGACCCGAATAACTAGAGCAGAGGAACCAAGTGGTCAGGAGAAAGAGGAAGAGGAGGAGGAGGAGAAAATTGTAGAGCCTGTGACAACAACAAAGAATGACACTTCCACAGATGTTCAAGATTCTAAGGAAGAAGGACCTGAGAAACGATACAAATTTCAACAAGTGGTGGAAGCGGGACATAATGATCTTGAAGAAGAAAAGGTAATTATGAAAGCAGAGAAGGAAAACAAAAGTAGAGATATGAAGGAGAGTGAGATTGTGGAGAAGAGGACAAAAACTAAAGATGGTAGCTTGAGAAAAGTTGGAGATGAAGAAGATCCAGGATTGAGTAAACCTTATAATAAGAGACAAGAAGTAGTGAAAATGGGAGCAAGAGAAAAATTCAAGAACCAAGATGGAAATGATATCTTAAAAAGCCTAGAAGCTAGCAGGCCTGATTTAGATGAAGAAAGAAATATTCCTCAATTAGTGGAAGGAGAAAAGGTGGAGAAAACTGCTGAGCCAAAGGAGAAAGCAGAAGATAATAATTCAGGCAAGTTTCATGAGTTTGAAGAAATAAAATCATATGAAGATTGGATACGCGAGGAGCAAGAAAAGAGAAAAAATTTCGTTAAGGTGGAAGCAACTGATCCCAAAGATAAACACACTGGTGGAGAAGTCCATAAAGAAGAGCATCAAGAAGAAAATGGAATTGCCAAGGAGGAACTGAAAATTGAGGAAGGTAGCTCAAAAATGGTTCAAGAGACTGAAAAACAGGAGTTAGATGAATTGCAGAGATCTATGGTACAAGACAAGATTCAAGAAACAGAGGAAAATGACAAAACTAGAGCAATAGAGGAGAATGAGATAAAGAAAAAAATTGAAGATGGAAAATTAGGTAGACAGGAAGAAAGTGAAGAGATCGAAAATTTATTTAAAGAAGAAGCAACTGATGATCCCAAAGATAAACACACAGGAGAAAAAGAAGAAGAAATCTGTGAGAAAGTTGCACAGACTAAGACAAAAGTTGAAGATGAGATCAACAAAAAGGCAGGGAAGCATCAAGAACTAGACAAGATGGAAGGAGTACTAAGAGAGAGAGCAAGTGATCGCAAAAAAGGAGAAGAAAATCTCATGGATGATTTTGCATCGAATATTCAAGAAACTGAAAAAGAAGAACCTCGTGAAGCGGATAGGCACAAGAAATTAGACATAGTCCAAGATTTTGTGGAAGACAAAACAAGGAATCAAGCAGATGAAAAGCCGAAGGAAGCTGCAGCTGTAATGGCAAACAATGAGAAAGAGCTGTTAATGGTACATGAACTAAAAGAACCAGAAGAACACAAGGAACAAAACAAGATCTTCGAAACGAGTGTTCCTGGAGTAAAAGAAGACGATGAGGAAAGAGTTGCTGAAAAAAAGGTAAAAGAGCAAGAAGCACATGTACAAGAACTTGAAGGAGAAACAGAGAATTTCAAAAATAACAATCAAGAAGGAAGAGGAGAAAGAGGCAAAGAAAGGAAGACTGTTGATACAAAAAGGGAAAATCGTATAGTGAGAAAGATTCAAGAGACTAAATTGCAAGAATCAAACAGAAAGAAAGATCAAGAACCAGAAGACAAGATTGAAGAACTAGATAGAAAAGAACCGGTAAAGCTGGTGACGGAAGATGATAGCTTTAGACAAGGCCAAGAATTTTTGGAAAAGGAGTCAAAGAGGCGACTAGTGGAACAAGAAAAATTTCAAGAACTAAAGGAGGTGAAAAAACAAGAAGATGATGAAGAGCCAGAGACGGAGACAGAAATCAAAGAAGGTAACTCAAGAAAGTCTGAATTGCTTGCAATGCAAGGGTTGGATGAACCAGAAGAGAGCGAGGAACGGAAGAAGATCCAAAAACCAATGGAAGAGAAAACAAATGCTTCTGAAAAAGTAAAAGTAAATGAAGGAAATGAGAAAACTGCAAAAGAGGAGATGCAAGAACCGATTGTCGAAATAACAAAACATCATAGTGAAGAGATGAAGAGAATAGCAGAGGATGTTAAGTTAGGAAAGGTTCAGAAAATTAAAGCACAAGAATCAGATGGATCAGAGAAACATCATAAACCAAGTGAGATCCAAGAAAAGCAAAATATCCAGGAATCAGTGGAAGAAACAATACCAAAACACAGAGAAGAAGAAGAAGAAAGGAGTGAAGGGGGTAGATATAATTCAGCTCTCAAGGAAGATTCAAAGCAATCTCAAGATGTTGAAGAAAAAGGATCAGATCAAGAACAAGAAAAAATCGAAGAACCATTCGTTGAGGAGGAAAGAAAAAAAGAATATGATATTGATAAAAGAGAAAAAGGAGAGCAGAAGGAGCCGAAAGCTAATGATGATAGTTCAAGAAAGAGTGAGTTTGAAGAACAAGAACAAACCAGATTGAGAGAGCAAAAGAAAAGAGTAAAACATCAAGAAATGGTGGAAATGGAAACAAGTGATCAAAGCAAAGAAGAGAAGGAGGATGTGAGGAAAGGAAAGACAGAAGCGGAATATGATCGCTCACGCAAAATTCAAGACAATAAACTAGAAAAACTCGAGGAAACAAGCAATCGTAAAAAAGGAACAGAGAGAAACAGAACAGTACGCGGAGAAGAAGAGACAAAAACGAGAGATGATGGTTGTAGAAAGGTTAAAGAGATCGAAGAACAAGAATTAGCGGTAACACACAAAGAAGAAGAAAAGAATCAAGAATTGGTCAAGAAGGATACAGCGGGTCGAGCAAAGGATAAGAAAGATCAAGAGACTAAGAATACAGATGATAGCTTAAGAAATGTTAAAGAAGATGAAAAACAAGAATCTAAGGAACAAGACAAGAACATGGGACTGGTCCCGGAGAAGAAGAATGATTGCAAAAATAAAGAAAGCAGGAAGGTTGATAAAGAAGTTGCAAATGCAAATGGCTCAAGAAAACTGAAGAAGATTGAACAAATGGAATCAAATCAAGTGGAAAAACATGAAAATCAAGATAATATTCAAGAATTTGGAGAAGATAACATGATTAACCAAGAAGAAGAAGACAATGAAAGCATGATGAAAGAGGTTGGGGCAAAACCTAAAGACGATGAATCAGAAAGACCTGTGAGACTGAAGGAACAAGACAAAACTCGGAAACCGGTTCAGTTTTACCAAACAAATAACCGTAAAGATGAAGAAATGACCAAGGAAAGTGAATCAAGTAAGAAGCTAGAGAACAAAGAACAAGAAACAAGTGAGCAGATAAGGCTTGAGGAACAAGAAACAAGTGAACATATGAGACTTGAAGAGCAAGAAAGGATACAAAAATTGGTCGAAAAAGATGGTAACTCGAAAAAGATTCAGGAGATAGAGAAAGAAGAATCAACTGAACCAGGAAGATATGAGAAACGAAACAAGATTCAAGAACCAGTACTGAATATGGAAACAAGTGAAAATGAGGAAGAAGAAGAGTTAGAGGTTGAATTTGAAGAATCAGAAGAAGATTGGGAAGCTGAAGTAATACAAGAGATGGATTCAAATGGAGATAATGATGAAATTAGAAAAATAAAAAGAATCAAAGTAGGATTTCAGTTAGTTGGAGGATCAGCATTGTTTATGTCACTTATAGTCATAGTTATTAGTATCATTCGTTCCAAGAAAAACATAAAATGTTACAAGTTCTAACCAAATCACATTATCATCTTTTTGTTTTAATTATTATTCGAGTTTTCAATTGAAATGAAATCAAGATCAATAGAAATGCATGAGTAATGAGTTATAGGGCTTGTCCAAAGTCAATTTCTTAGCCAAAATGAATATTTTGCTTCAACACTTCAAACGAATAGACAGGCAAATTATCAGCCCATTCTGGTGAGGCCTATTTTGTTTTGGCAATACAAAATTAGTTAGCAACGTTGTGACTAATCGACATAAAATTAAAGACATAAAGCTCAATTTGTAATGTTTCAATCTTCTTATCATGTTAGCCCTCCAAAAGTATAAAAAATATAAAGAACTCTTTTGTTTGATCAACAAGAATAATGGATTGTTGACGGAAAAAAAACTGGATTGTTTTGAAGTTTAATTTTAGAATGAAGTTTTGTAGTTTCTGATGGGGCTACTCGGTCAAAAAAAAAATTATATCAAATTCCATTTTTGCATTTTAATTTCTTTAAATTTGCTTTGAATTTGATTTTAATTTGATTTTCCAACGAAAAATATACCATAGAATATTTTTTCTTCTTTTGGTTATAATGGAAGACAAAACGTAGTCGGTACATTAAAATGAAGCTTTGAAATGGAAAGCATGAAGTGTCAAATCTTAAACCTCCACTACATAAGCCATGCATGTTCTTATTTGGTTATAAAGATAAGATAAAATTGAATCATTTTCCTCAATCAAATGATAATATCATAATACCAACAACAACAAAAAGATTTCACGGCTTGGATATAAATAAAATTATTATCGCAACATATAGTAAATTTGTATAGTTACACGATAAACCCTGCTTTCTTATGACTTTTACAATTATAGAAACGCAATTATGTAACAATATGTACTCGTTTTGGTTAACATTTTTCTTCATTTTATGAAACCCTACTTCTGAGGTTAACAAGTTTCAAGAGATCCAACAATAATCACTTTGAAACTTTCTTTAATATATATGTCTAAATATTAATAAAATTGATTATTCTGTAATTTAATTTCAAAAGGTTAGCGATGCTACATCGTACATACATTATTATTGTGTAATGTGAATGTACGTCGGCGAGTACGTGTGCATGCTCATTAGGTAGTACATTACAATATATAGCATATATATACATACATATATAATACAGTATATTATTACATAATTATATAGTCGAATTTAAGATTGATGGTACCTTATAGAGTGCATTAATCGAGTGGTGGTGTATGTACAAGTGTGGTGATACGTGGGTGATGATGTTGAAGGATGGTGCTCTTCGTGTGGAAACCACACTCTTTCCTCTTTCTTTATTTATCAATCTCTTTCCGTTATTGTTTTATCTCACTCTAATTTCCAAGTGCTTTCCAATTCATCAATCCATTTCTTCTTTTTACTATTTTATATTTCACGAAACTTTACTTTAATTTCATCTGTTTACTATCTATTTGTTGTTTTAGGTTTTCACTTTCAAACGGATCTGTTTGATCATTCTGATCTTCAGGGCATCTAAGAAGAGTTGTGTACACCTAGCTATAAGCACTTTATACTAAAGTTATTTCACATACAAGATTTTGTTGCGTGATGAATGAACATATATCTGATTCGTATTTGATTGATTATTAAATAGTTTGATTTTGCTATTTTCATATTCTAGTTTGTCCCAATTAATCTGGATGAAATAAACTAGTTTCCACGTAGAAATATAACAAATAAACAGTTTCTAATCAATATAATATTCTGATATATCCATTCAAATTTATAACTTTTGGTCAAACACTAATAAAATCTCAAATTATTGATAACTTTTGGTCAAACATTACGAAAATAAATTATTGATAACTTTTGGTCAAACATTTACTCAAATCTAAATTTAAAGGAATGGAAACGGTGTGATTTGATTAGCTACTCTCCTCTTCCTTCTTTTTCTCTTTTTTTGGTTCCTTTTTTTTGTCGAGAAAAAAGTATAAAAATTAAACTACCAAATAGAAACGAGAAAGTAAAGAGAAAAGAAAATTTCTTATTCGATCTAATCCGAAACAAATGATTTGAAAAGCGCTACCAAACACTACAAAAAAACAGCCGCAAATCCGACGGAATTTCCGACGGAAAGAATTCCGTCAGTAATCCGACCGATTTCCGACGGAACTGAAATTTTTCAATTCCGTCGAAATTATTTCCGACGGACAAGAAGACTGTCGGAAATCGGTCGGATTATTGGACTGTGTAACTAGTCGGTGCCGACACCGGCGGTGATTCCGGTTAGCTGTCGGAAATTATGAACCGTAAATATTTTCCGACGGATTTCCGACAGACACATAACTAGCTGTCGGAAATCTGTCGGAAAAAATAGCCGACATATTTTCCGACGGATTTCCGACAGACACATAACTAGCTGTCGGAAATCTGTCGGAAAAATAGCCGTTATTATATCCGTTTGATTTTCGACGCTTTTCCGACAGATTTCCGACGGTCAGCGTATTTATATATATGATTCCACACATCTTCATTCACTCACAACAACAACAACTTCCAACCAAACATTTCTTAGAAAAAATCGTCAAGAGAGTGAGATGTCATCTTCTAGATATTATAGATCGTGGATGGATGAAGAGATGTATGATCCGGAGTCGAAGACATTAAATGCAAGTTATGCACGAGGTATATGCGAGTTCATGGCGGTTGTCGGGAATCGAAAGGTGATAAAATGTCCATGTTTAAATTGTTGCAATTCGCGTAATGTTAATGTAGAACAACTTTGGCATCACTTGTATACCAATGGTTTTATGTCGGGATACAAAATTTGGTTTTTTCATGGAGAAACTAATAATGATGGTGCTAATAGTAGCAGTGCACCATATGTTGCGGATAGCTTAGGCGAACATAGAACGGATAACTTAGGTGAACATAGAACGGATAGCTTAGGCGAACATAGAACGGAAGTAGATTTTGGTGTAGGTACTGCTGAGATGGTTCATGATGCGTTTAGAGAGAATTTGTCATCGATCATAATAGGGGAGGATAGAGTAGAAGAACCAAATGAAGAATCTAGAAGATTTTTTGATATGTTAGACGCAGGAAAGCAGCCCTTATATGATGGGTGTCGAGATGGACATTCGCCTTTATCAACTGCTAGTAGACTGATGACCATTAAGACGGACTTCAATTTGGCGGAAGACTGTGTTGATGCGATAGCAGATTTTGTGAAAGATATTTTGCCTGAAGATAATCAGGCACCTACATCATTCTACGAGATACAGAAACTTGTAGCTGGTCTTGGTATGCCGTATCAGGTGATAGATGTATGCATCGACAACTGTATGCTATATTGGAGAGAAGACAAAGACCGAAGAAGATGTAAATTTTATCGTAAACCACGGTATCAGGAAACTGGTGGGAGAGTTCCAATTCCATATAAACGTATGTGGTACTTACCATTGACAGCGAGGTTAAAGAGGTTATATCAATCTGCGCGAACGGCAGAACAAATGAGATGGCATGCAGAGCATCGTCAAGATGGAGAGATTACACATCCTTCAGATGCAAAAGCGTGGAAACATTTTCAAATGTTGTATCCGGATTTTGCATACGAGTCAAGAAATGTGTACCTCGGGTTAAGTACGGATGGTTTCACCCATTTGGGAAGCATGGAAGGCAGTATTCTTTGTGGCCCGTAATCGTAACACCGTACAATTTGCCCCTGGTATGTGCATGCGTCGAGAGTTTTTATTCCTCTCCGTTCTTATTCCCGGCCCTGAGCATCCGAAGAGATCACTTGATGTATTCCTCCAGCCATTGATTTATGAGTTACAAATGCTATGGAGTCACGGTGTCGAAACGTTTGATGTTACACGGAAGCAGAATTTTCTGATGCGTGCGGTCCTTATGTGGACTATTAGCGATTTTCCAGCATACGGTATGCTATCTGGATGGACTACTCATGGAAGATTATCGTGCCCGTTTTGCCAAGACAACACTGACGCTTTCCAATTGAGGAATAGAAGAAAGCCATGTTGGTTTGATTGCCATAGAAGGTTTCTACCGAACGGCCATCCCTATCGTCGGTCTAAAAGATTATTTAAGAAAAATACACAAGTGGTTGATGCTCCAATTGATGAGATATACGGTCGTACTATATTGGAGCAGTTGAGAGATTTTGGTGCTGAGAGGACTCCTGATTGTGGGGGTAATGGGCATGAACCGCTTTGTGGTGTAGGGGAAGCTCACAACTGGCACAAGAAGAGTATATTTTGGGATTTGCCGTATTGGAAGGATCATTTATTAAGGCACAACCTCGATGTGATGCATATTGAAAAGAACTTCTTTGACAACATCATGAATACGGTGTTAAACATCCCGGGAAAGACAAAAGAAAATGTGAAGTCTAGGATGGATGTTTCAAAGATTTGCTACCGTCATTATCTTGATCGTCTTCCCGATGGTACATATCCTTTTCCTCCGTACCGATTGCAAATACAAAAGATAAGAGCATTTTTCCGGTGGATTAAAGACGAAGTTAAATTCACTGATGGATATGCAGCTAATCTGGGTAACTGCGTAGACTCGCGATACCTAAAGTTTATGGGACTGAAGAGTCATGATTGTCATGTACTGATGCAGAGGCTTCTTCCATTTGCTTTTACCCATCTCCTTCCTCAAACTGTCCACGAAGCTATTGTAGCAGTTGGTGCTTTCTTTAGGGATTTATGCACGAGGACACTTACAGTTGAGGGGATCCGCAACTTAGATGCCAATATACCAGTGATCCTTTGCAATCTTGAGAAGATCTTTCCGCCGTCTTTTTTTGATGTTATGGAACATCTTCCCCTACACCTCCCCCGCGAAGCCGAACTAGGTGGTACTGTTCAATTTCGTTGGATGTATCCTTTCGAGCGGTACATGTTCCATCTAAAGAAGAAGGTCAAAAATTTGGCTCGAGTTGAAGGTTCTATTGTCGCACAGAGTATCAATAAAGAATCATCACAGTTTGCGGAATATTACTTTCCGCGGGGAGTTCGTACGAAGAGTAGACGTCCTGCTCGTCATGATGATAGAGGTGAGAGAGTCACGTATGAAGCGCTCGTCCCTGAGTTGTTTTCGCAAGTTGGCCGAGTGATTGGGAGAGGGAAGAGACGTTACCTATCACAAGATGAGTGGAGTCACTTACATATGTATATCCTCACGAATTGTGAGGAGATGGCGGAGTACGAAAGGTAAAAACAGAACTTATTTAAATACTTATTTTTTTTATACCTAAGTAATATATAGGTTTCATACGTTATATATTGTTGTTTGCTTTCAGGATTTACATTGCATTAATACGTCGCTATTATCCGGATATGACAGAAGACGAACTTGGAGAATCTAAGGAAACCGAGTTTCCAAATTGGCTGCAATATTACGTAAGTTTTTTAAAAAAGCTTATATATCTTAAAATTAGTGAATTAATTATGGGACTGAATAAAATGTTTGTTTATTAATTTGTCTAAATTATTATCTCAGGTTTCTGAAGGAATGAAGAATGGAGAAAGGTTTCCGACATGGTTACAAGAGATAGTTTCTGGCCCAAGCTTCGAAGCAACTTCATACGTTCAGTATTGCACTAGGGGATTTGCATTTAGGATTCATGAAGAAAGGTCGAGGTCAACTGAAGATTACGGTATTTCAGCTACAAGTGGTGATGTAGTCTACTACGGGATTCTCAAAGAAATATTGAAAGTGAGCTATCCAGGAATGTTGGGCATGAGGTGCATTGTTTTCTTGTGTGAGTGGTATGATCCGTCATATCCAGAAGGTGTTCAGGTGAGCAAATTTGGCGTCACTTCAGTAAATTCTTCTAAGAGACTGCAAAAGTATGACCCATTCATCCTAGCATCACAGGCAGACCAGGTTTGATTTTAAAATTTTATAATACGTGCGTTATAGATAAATAATGATATTGTAATTGCCTAAACTAAATATGTTTGTTTCAGGTATGCTACATTTCTTACCCTAGGGTAACACATCGAGGAGATTCTTGGATTACAGTGACTCCAATTAATCCAAGAGGGAGATTATATGGAGTTGCTGAGCAAGATGCTATGCAACCAACTAGAATTACTCCGATGGCTCCAGTTGGTCATTCTTTAGCGGTGAACTTTTTTGTTGATTTCACTGAATTTGGTGATAATATAGTACATTCAGAATCAGAAGAAGAAGTAAGAGAATTTGATGAAGACGAAGACACAATTCCTTCGGAAGGATCAGACTCAGACTCAGATTTAGGATTTTGATATGTTTGTATTTGTTAACATAACCAAAAATTTCAGATAATTTACATTTTTCTATTTTTTTTTTAAAAATAATGTTCCGTTGGAAATCTGTCGTAAATATATATATTTCCGACAGAAACTGATATTTATATAATTCCGACATAAACTGATATTTATATAATTCTTATAAAAAATTCATCTGTGTATATATTCTTTTAAAGCATGCGTCGGAAATCTGTCGGAAATATATATATTTTTCCGACAGATTTCCGACGCAATATTCATATCATGCTAACCTTAAAAGACGACACGTGTTACCCTTAAATCTGTCGGACATCTGTCGGAAAAATATATATATTTCCGACAGATTTCCGACGCATGCTTTAAAAGAATATATACACAGATGAATTTTTTATAAGAATTATATAAATATCAGTTTCTGTCGGAATTATATAAATATCAGTTTCTGTCGGAAAGCTGTCGGAAATATAGGGTTTTGAGGTCAAATTCCTGAATTTCGAGAAGACAAAGTCTCGGCATACAATTCTGACAACTAAAGTGAAAGATAATTGAGTAAATAACCTTCTCGATGTTATACAGAACATGTTTTGCGATTTTGTCATGTTTCAACCAAAAGCGTTTCATACAGTTACATATACAAAACAATAGATGTTTACGGAAATACTAAATGTTTAGAATTTGAAAGTAACAATGACCATTATCAAGTATTTTATCTTCCAAATATTGCTTCAACCATGCTATTAACTTGTAACTACGAAAACGGATCATAAACAAGCTTAAAACCCCAAATCTGTCGGAAATCTGTCGGAAAAATGTATGTTTCCGACAGATTTCCGACAGAATTGGAGATTTCAGGTAAAAATATGTACAAAATGCTAACAATTTTTCCAAAATAAGTATTTTGGATAAAAATGTTAACAATGCTAAATATTGTTTAAAAATTACCAATTTTTTCCAAAACGCTAATTCATTAATTTCCAAAAAAAACATTTCTTAAATTTAATAAACATTTCTTAAATTTCTTTAATTCCTTAACCCTAAACCAACAAAAAAACATTTTTTAAATTTCCAATACCCTAAAACCACAAATCTGTCGGAAATCTGTCAGAAAAATGTATATTTTTCCGACAGATTTCCGATGGATTTGCCAATTTTTACCCGCGAAATCAGTCGGTCCAAAACACGCGCCCCATTTAATTTATTTCAATTTCCGACGGATTTCCGACAGCTTTAAATCCGTCGGAAAATCTGGGTTATTACCCGACCTTCTTCTCTTCTTCTTCTTCTCTTCGCCGTTTCTTCTTCTCTGGAAAATCCGCCGCCCTCGCCGTTTCTTCTTCTCTTCTTCGCCGTTTTTGCCGATTTCGCCGTTTCTTCTTCTCTTCTTCGCCGGAAATCCACTGGATTTCGTCTCTTCTTCTTCTCCCCGGAAATCCGCCGCCCCCGACCTTCGGATTTCACCACCTCCGCCGCCGCGTCCTCCTCTTCGCCGGAATACAAATGGCGGATCTTCCTTCTCATTTGTAAGTTAATTAGTTTGTGAATTTGTGAATTAGGAATTTATGAATTTGTGAATTTGTGAATTAGGAATTAAGAATTTGTGAATTAGGAATTTGGAATTTGTGAATTTGGAATTTGGAAATTTATGAACTATGAAATTGTGAATTTGTGAATTAGGAATTTGGACTTTGTTAATTTGGAATTTGGAATTTGTGAATTTGGAATTTGGAAATTTATGAATTATGAAATTGTGAATTTGTGAATTAGGAATTTGGATTTTTTAATTTGGAATTTGTGAATTAGGAATTTGGAAATTTATGAAATGTTTTTAAAAACAATGGTAAATTAGTTTGTGAATTAGTTTGTGAATGTAGGGAAATTTAAAAACAATGGTAAATTATATTTGTGAATTAGTTTGTGAATTAATTTGTTGAATTTTTGAATTAGTTTGTGAATTTAGGGAAATTTGTTTGTGAATTGGTTAGTTTGGAAAAAAATGTTAGCATTTTATACTAATTTTTAAACAATTTTAAGGATTAATTTTAAATTTTAGAAATTTAAATAAATGTTTTTTTAAACCATTATATTTTTATAATTATATATTTAACCAATTTCGAAATTTTTATAATTATAAAACTTTACAAAAAACCTTATAAACAGTTTTACACGGTATTTAAATAGTTTTATAATGTTTTTTTAACAATTTTACTAAAACTTTTAAAAATTTTATAACTTTAGAATTTCTTAATAATTTTTGCATTATTTGCAAAAAATAGATTTTTCATATATTTAAAATATATTATCATATAAATCTAGGGATTACGGTGGTTTCGCCACTGCATCTGGCTGCGGCCAACCACGTCGTCGTCGTGTGAGTAGATCTCGTTCGACTTCGACGTCTACACCTACACCGTCGTCTACACCTCTAGAGACGCCGGTGACACCAACAGCCACCACAGCACCGTCGCAGATTAGCGTCGAGGACTTCATGGATCTTCCTGGACGAGAGGGGTTGACTAGACTCCATCCAGACCAGCTCGGTAGAAACAGATGGTAAGTTTTTTGCTTTATTTCTGTTTTTTTTTAACAAATTTAATTTAATTGCGACTAATGTTACATTTTTTTCCGTAGGTTTGGTGATTCTCGCAGCGGGATTTTGAAGTCCCTCAACAAGATGGAAAACTCTATGCTCAGCCGTCCTTATGCGACGTACACTGCCATGCCACTGGAGGATCAAGAAATGTGGTTTCGCCAATTTGCAGTAAGTCATCTGTTTTCACAATTTTTACTTTCATTTAAATTATTATTATTTATATTTAATTTTTCCTTTTGCAGCAAGAATTTAGGTGGGACCCACACATGACCGCTCTGGTCAGGCGGGAATTCGACTCTTATGCAGCACTGCACTACTCGAAGAAGGTGTTCGAGTGGAAGGATAAGTGGCTACACGGTGAGGTGCCAAAGGAGATGGTTGAGAAGCCGGACTTGTGGAACGGGTTCATCGCCTATTGGCAACTAGAGGCTACCAAAGAGAGCTCTACATATCACTCTAGCAACTGGAACAGCCAGCGCAACGGCAAGGGACCTTCCACCCACAACCTTGGAGCTACCAGCAAGAAGACAAAGGCTAGGGATATGGTAAGTTTTTTATGTACGTCTTGATTTTTTTTTTTTTTTTTTTATACATTTATATTATCAAATAAATATCTAACAACTGCAGGCTAAGAAGTTGGGTCGGGATCCCAACAACTTGGAACTTCTGCTAGCAACACACAACTACAAGAATGGTGTCGTCCAGGATCAGGTAGCTCGGGAGATTCAGGAGAGCGTCCAAAGAATGGAAGAGGAGTACATTCTGTCTCAGCCATCCGTGGAAGGAACCCCTCCCCTCACCCAAGCCCCGGACGACATCATCAACGAATTCGTCTTAAAGGTATGTAAAATTTAAAATAGTTTTCATGTCTTTTTCATTTACAATTTAATTTGTTCCGCAGGTTGCTCCGCAGAGCAAAGGGCGGCTTTATGGTCTTTCCGACGATGCAGGATCATCGGGGTCTTCTTGTTACTACAGCGAGACATCCGACCTGAGAGCCAAGATGCAGGAAAAGGACGTCGAAATTGAAGGTTTGAAGACGACGGTCCAACAGATACGAGATGCACAAGCCGCCCTAGAAGCCGAGCGGGAGAAGGAGAGAGCCGAGCGGGACAAGGAGAGGGAGATGATGCAACGGATGATGGAGTACTTGGGCCGCAACCCGGATTTTCCGCGGGGGCCCACCATTTAGATTTTTATTTTCAACGTTTTTGTAAAACAATATTACTTTTTATTTCTACTTTTAATTTTATTTTAATTTCTACTTTTAATTTTATTTTAATTTAAATAATTCAAATTTTAAATTTATATTAAATTAATTATTATTTAATTTATTCTAATTTTTAATAATTTCTACGAATACGTCGGAAATCTGTCGGAAATGGATCCGTCGGAAAGCTGTCGGAAATAAAACCGTCGGAAATCTCTCGGAAATAAATACGTCGGAAGTCTGTCGGAAAATCGTCGGTTTACATGTAATCGGAACTCGTCGGAAATCAGTCGGAAACAAAACCGACAGATTTCTGACAGTGACATTTCCGACGTGTCGCCGGACTCCGGCAGGATGTCGGAATTCCGTCGGAAATAAAGCCGTCGGAAATTTTTGACAGATTTCCGACAGAATTACCATTTCCGACAAGATAGAAACGACAGACAAATCCGTCGGAAATCTGTCGGAATATGCGTTTTCCGACAGACTTCCGACGGATATTTCCGTAGGATTCTCGCTGTTTTCTTGTAGTGAAAATTAGTGTCATTAGATCATAAGATGAGAAAAAAATATTAGAATTGAATGCAAAAAAAGAACAGTTTATAAATAGATTGACATTTTAAACTATATGTTGATCAGAGTGATATATACCTTATATATACATTAGTCTCTACGTATAAAACACTCACAAAAGTTTCACTTACCTATAGTGGTTTCTTCTACTAGAATTACTTAAGATATTAAAAATAAATATAGATATGCTCAACAAAATTGGGTTAAAGATTGCGTATAGTAATGGATCAAGTTGAAATTTCCTTTTTTCCTTTATATACGTTACGTTCTTCTTTATCTCTAGAAGACATGCATGCCTTTGATCATGAAGAGGACAAAACAGCTTCTTATGTAACTGCCTTTTTTGGCCTCACTAAGCATTTTTTAAATTATATAAAAATTTGTGAGAACCCACAAAAATGTTGGTTTCACATCACTTTTTGGCTATCAATTTCATTTTAAATGTAACGAAATGTTTTGTTTTCTTGATTAAATCGTTGTCTAGTTCCTTATAACTTATTGCACATGCATGGTACAATTTTCCCTTCTTCTACCATATAGGGCTCAATGGCACATACCTTATCGTATTTCATATTTTCATGTCATTTTACTATATAGACACGAAACATAGCGTATGTATCTATTCTACACGTTAAAGTCGAAATATAAGAAAACAAAAGAAGTATATATCTATAACATCGCAAACAACAACATTTTTATTAAGTGGCTTTCTTCTATGCATGGTTTGTATATCTGATTACATTTGTCCATATTTCTTAGTGCGGTTTTTTAAATTTCTCTTTCCAATTTCATAAATTATTAGTGGTGATGATCATGCTCCACATATTGTCTCCACCACAGCCAAAAAGTAACCTCAAGATCTCCATAAATAGAACTAAGCCTAGGCGTGTGTTCTCCACACTTACTAGATCCTCTATTTAACCAAAAAACAAAAACAATACACACAGAAAGAAAAGAAAAGAAAAATGGAACAAGCTCGTAACACAAACATGGACATAGAATCAACAACCTTCGACTACTCAAAACGTTCTCAATGGCTACGCGCCGCGGTGCTAGGAGCCAACGACGGTCTTGTCTCCACCGCGTCGTTGATGATGGGAGTTGGTGCCGTGAAACATGACGTCAAGGCAATGATTCTCTCTGGATTCGCCGGAATGGTCGCCGGAGCTTGTAGTATGGCGATCGGAGAGTTTGTCTCCGTTTACTCTCAATACGACATAGAGGTGGCTCAAATGGAGAGAGAGAGTGTAGAGATAGAGATAGAAAAGCTTCCTAGTCCGTTACAAGCAGCGGGTGCGTCTGCGCTTGCGTTTTCCGCGGGTGCGATTGTGCCACTTTTAGCGGCTGCGTTTGTGAAGGAGTATAAAGTGAGGGTCATTTCGGTTTTGGTGGCGGTTACGGTGGCTCTTGCGGTTTTCGGGTGGTTAGGAGCGGCGCTAGGGAAAGCGCCGGTGGTTAGGTCATCGGTTAGGGTTTTGTTTGGAGGATGGTTAGCTATGGCGGTTACGTTTGGATTGACTAAGCTTATTGGGTTACATGGACTATGAATAAAATATGGTTAAAGGTATGTGTTATCGATCTTGAAAGAAGTTCATGAAACTTAACACATGTTTACGATACGTGAACACACTCTTTACTTCAAACGAACACGGATTATCAGTGTTTTAAGTTTATTAAAGGAGTTGTAAGTTTTAGATTTGGTGATGATGTTTGAGAGACATGCTTTACGGTTGATATTGTAAAGATGCGTATGAATTACGATGAGGTTTGTTTAAAATTAACGAGTTTTTGTAATAAAAATGATGCAACGAGTTTTTGTGATTAATTTCGGGGAAATAAATTGCGGTGTGTGAGTGTATAAAAAAATGCAAATCGGAATTCTTTGTTTTTTTTTTTTTTTTTTTTGTTATCGCAAGTATGATTATTCTTGATAAGTTGTATGATAAATTTGTGACCAAAAAAAAAAAAAATTGTATGATAAAGAAAAAAATTAATGTGTTTAATAAATATTAGCAAATTCTTTTTGTTTGTATGAATAATTAAGTGTGCTATTTCATAGTTCCAGTCTCTTAATTTGATATAAAATTTTAGATTTGTGAACGAATTCATCATGTAACCTAACATTCGTGGTCTTTTAAAAAAACTTCTAAAGTGTTGTTTTTTTAAAATGAAAACTTGTTTATGTGTGGTGTCTTCGAATATTTCTCATGTAGACATTATTGGAGCATCTCAAATGCTAATTTTATTTGTGTAAGATAAATAAAATACCCATTTCAAAAATAATCGTTCAATAAAATATTTAGATTATACTTGAAGAATAGACGGAAACATGATGTTTCGAACAAATAAAGGATCATATATTCATATTACACACAGTAAAGCAATGTACCAGAGTTTTAATAGATCACACTCATAACATTTCTATTCCACACAAAAAACATCGAACATAACATATCGATGATTTTGACAACGTCCATAAAGCAAAAAAGAGAGCTACTTTATAATTGTTGTCCTATACGATATGATCTTGTGTATTATTTCCGTGCTTTTCACATCTCCATAAAAGGCGGAGGAGCTTGCTTTTATTTATATACATCCCATATTATTACGAAAAAGAAAACGATATTTTCGATATAAATTCTTTTTAAATCTTGTGAATTTTTTCTTGATATTTGTATATTCTCAATACTCAACCTTTTGTTTCCCTGCAATTTTGCCAGTATTAAGGTTTTCATGAACCAATTATTCAGTACTTCTCAGGGAGAGAACAAAAAACCAAAAATCAAAACACTCATCACTTTTAACCTCTTTCAAAAATCCTATGTAAATGCCTCTGATAAGAAGCAAGAAGATGAATCTGTCTGTTCTGCATCGACGCAGACACGGCATAACAAGGCATGTGCGAGTGTTTCAAGCTCCAAAAGTACAACATCTGATTGTTGCAGGGACTCTATTGTATTTTGAAGAGGTTCTTCAGTTTCACAACTAGCTTCCATTCTTCGATCGTTAATTCATCCTGCAATTTGATTTATAAGACCGATTGTTGTCAAAAAAAACTACGTCTCGATTAAAAAAAACCAGAAGAAGAAACCAATTCTTTCCACTTACCCGGTAGTTAGTTTTGAGTATGTCGATAGATTTCCTCGAAATGTGACTCACAAGCTCGTCTTCCATGTCAAAGTGCCTTCCAAACATTTTCTGTTCTTCAGGATTTGAAGCCACAATCTGTGTACCAAAGAAAGCATCGATTACAAGGTGAACGTGTGAAAGATTTGCGAGCTTGTTGAAGAGACTGATCTCATTGTTACCTTAATCGCCACCTGGGAGCCCTTCTTTGCAAAGTCAACAGGCTTGTGGTTGTTCTCAATAGAGGCAATGCGACCAATATCGATGTATTCTCTTGTAGGGACACAGATGGGAGTTCCGATCTAAAACCCAATAAGACAAATGTTCAGAACGCGTGAATCCTACGACAAATGTACAGAGAATTAGGAAAGGAAAGGTACGATACCTTAAGTACACCCTCGACGACATCAACTCCAAGGACAATTGGGTCTCTCTTATTGAACACACAGTTAGGTAAAATCCTAAGGACACATGGGAAGACGGCTTCATCGGCTGATTCCTTCTTTTTCTCCTCTTTGATGTTCTCAATGTAAGCCTTGAACTGATCGAATAAATGATAGATGATATCAGCGCAGAAGATCTTAACTCCCATATCGTCTGCGAGTTCACGAGCCTCTGTAGTCACTTTCACGTCAAAAGCCAAAATTGTAGCATATTCCTTTTTCCTCTCCAGCATCACTCCTGCCTTCATGATATCCTTTTTATGCACAGGTCCTATACCGATACCACTGACTGGAATCTTTACAGCTGGGGACTTCAAGAATTCAAGCAATGCTTCCAATGACCCTAATGTGGACGCTTGTACATAAACTCCTTCACCACTTTTGTCAATCCTGCTTAAAACTGACTCCATATCTTCCATAGCCGATTCTTTGATTGCATCGATGTCATCGTCAGGTCCAACCACATGCAGGGCAGTGCCGGCAATTGCGTGTTCAAGGCCCTATTTAAACACAAACCAAATATGGAAAACGATATTCAGCATGTGATCCAAACATAGGCTAGTAACTAAAGATTATTGTGGAGTCAGTCAATTCACCTGGGCAGTGATCTTGATACCCTGTGCAGCCTTAATTTCTTTATGATGCAGATAAGTACCCTGAAACATCAGACCACGAATTCACTTTGTATATTGAAAAGGAATTAAGAAGCAATTTGCATGAACCATGTTTCTGAAGGAATAACAGTAACAAGACAGATAAAGTGGCATATCTGGAAGTACCTTCACACGTAACTCCTTCATTGGATGAGGAGTCAGCAATGCTCTAATCGATGTGACTATAGGTCCCTGAAATAGGAAAGGAAGAAATAAAATCACTTCTCTAAGCTCATTGCATGAGTTCTTTGGGTTTAGATTAAAAGGTTTCACTTGCCTGTAACCCACAAACGACGATTTGATCACCTTCATGAAGTTCACCATTTACCAACACAACATCAATCGTTGTACCATGGCCTTCAATAACTTTGACCTCAAGGACAGTACACTGTTCAACCATTTCAGGAAAGGATTAAGATTTTTCATGCTGAAGTAGTGAAGAAAAATTGTTCCCTAAAAGAGAGATGAGACACACCTGCACTTCGTCAACATATGTAAGTTTGTCAACCATTGTTTTCTGAGCCCATTGGACCAACAACAGCAACAGATCTGGGATCCCTTCCCCACTGAAATATCAAGAACCAGAGTTAACCAATTATTTAGGATGGATGATTTGTCTGTTGCGCCGTAAATTACAAACAATAAACAGAAATTCATACCTAATAGCACTAGTAGGAACAATACTGAAAGTTTCTCCCATTTCTTTATTCTTGTAATAAAGCTCAGTGTTGAGTCCTTGCTCCTTGAACTGGGTTATAATCTGAAACACCAACGAAATACAATAACTTGAATAATATGTACACAAACTGATGGCTCAAACCATGCATAAGAAACTCTAGACGTATAACTCACCCCGGTGAGCCTCTGGTTAAATTCATTTGTAACATCTTTCGTTTGCTGCTTCATTGCCTTCACAATAGGAGCATTTTTGCATGTTTTCCATCCATATAGCCTATCAACCTGGAAGTTGAAGGTTTTAATTTCAACACGGGAATTAACAACAGAAAATAAAATTCCTATCCTAGCAAGATGACAAGCAGTCTCACCTTATTCAGTGCAACAATAAACTCTGTGTCCCTCATTCTTAAGAGGTTTAGAGATTCTATGGTTTGTGGCTCTAACCCATGCATAATGTCAACCACCAAAATTGCAAGGTCACACAAACTTGAACCCCTTGACCGCAGATTCGTGAAGGACTCGTGGCCAGGTGTATCAATAACCAATAGACCTGGCACCTTGAGTTTTGCATCAGCTTTCAGTTCCCTAGTTCTCTCTCGGATGTTTTCTGCTGGGAAATACGTTGCACCAATCTGCTGTGTAATACCTCCAGCCTCGCCTTCCTGTACATTTGTTCCTCTGATGCAATCCAACAGCTTTGTTTTACCAGTATCAACATGACCCATGATGCAGCAAATGGGAGAGCGGAGATTGTCTTCACCCTCAGTAGGTTCACTCACAGCTATGCCCTTACCCTTCTTATCTTTTGCCTTGGTAGGACGTTTTGTCTGTGTAGTATCTTCCACTTCAGGCAAAGCTTTTCCGACAGGTGCTGCTGGCTTGGTTGGTTTAGCTGTTGGTTTTTCAGCTTCAGGGTCTGCATAGAAATTTACAAGATTAGATTAAATACAGACAAACAATGAAACATTAGAAAAAAATAACAAAAGACTACAGTTCATACTAACCTGAATCATGCGTCTTTGACACAGCGTCCTTTAGTTCTTTCTTAACTACAGGCTGAGCTTCTTCCTCCTCATCATCAAAATCACCTTTTAACTTAATATCAACATCATCCCAGCTTTTTGCATCCCATTCATCTTCTTCCTCATCTTCCTCAACCCCATTCTCCTGGGCTACATCAGCAGGTCCTGATTTCTCCTCTGTGTCTACTGGCTCTATTAAATCAACCTTTTCAGAGACTGCTGAACCCACATCACCTGAAGTACCTGCTTCATCTGCATGATTCTCTACATCCTCTTCCACCTGAACAGAAGCCGCGTCGTTTCCTTTTTGGCGAGCTGATTTTTTCTTGTTGGTATAAACAGGACGCTTTGAGAAAGGCTCACCATCATTATCTGCCAACGGGAGATTCAACTGGTTCTTAAAAGCCTCCCGCTTAAGAGCTTCACTCTTTTGCTTTGCTGTTAGAATCTTGCCCTCTTGCTTCTTCCTTAACAGCTTCTCCTTTTCCTTTTCCTTTTTCTTACGCTTAGCCTCCTCAGCTTGCTTCTCAAGCTCTTCCAGCCTGATGCGCTCCTCTTCCTCCTTTCTCAATTTCTCTTCTTCTTCCTTCTTCTTTCTCTCTGCGAGTTCTTTCTGCCGAGCAATAGCTTCTTTCATCTCCCTAACATGTTTAGGAACTTTCTTGTCGGCTGCTTTACCCTTTGCATCCTTCTTCTTAGGCTCAGTTACTGATTCTTCTTGTTTTTCCTCCTTAGCCTCCGCAGAAGAGGTTGCTGCACTAGCAGCTGCTGCTTTTTTTTCCTTCTCTTTCTCCTTCTTCTTTCTCCTTTTCTTAGCTGCAGCAGTCTCTTCTTCTCCTTCCTTCTCACCAGCATTCTCTACAGGTGTAACTGTCTCATCAGGCTGAGCTTGAACTTTCTCTTCTTTAGGCGGCAATGAAGCAGGTTTTCCAGTATCAGGAGTTTCTCCAAGCTCTGCGAGAAGTTTATCCAAATCATCCTCTTCTTGTACTGTCCTTCCACTCTTATTTTTCTTCTTTTTCTTACTCTTCACAGGTTCTACAACCTCCTCGCTCTTAGTATCAGAACTTTTAGTTTCATCAGCAACTTCATCACCTAGTAAGGCCAAACCACTATTATTCCCCTTCTTTTTCGAGGATTTCTTCTTACCCGAAAACATTATCTCCGAGCTCTCATCATCTTCGCCAGCTCTAGAGGTCGGAGCATCCGTCTCTTCTTCCTCATCGAGCAAAGCAGCGCTAAATGAATTACCACTCTTCTTCGAAGTCTTCTTTTTCTTACCAGAGAAAGTTATAGGAGACTCTTCTTCCTCATCTCCATTCACTTCCTCATCATCCTCATCATCACCAATCGCATCAAAAGCCGAAACCGCAAACGAAGAATTCTTACCCTTCTTAGACGCATGCTTCTTACCAGTTAAACTTATAACTGGCTCATCATCTTTATCACCATCAGATTCATTATCATCACCTTCCTCTTTATCACCATCTTCATCATCAAGCAACGCAAAACTAACAGAACCACCTTTCTTACCTTTCGATTTCTTCTTCCCTACAAAGGAAATCTCCGCAACATCGTCTTCCTCCTTATCAGGAAAATCATCATCATCATCGTCCTGCTTACCCTTCTTATTACCTTTCTTACCTTTCTTTTTCCCAGGGATAACAACTTTTTCTTCCTC
The DNA here is from genome assembly GCA_963576765.1 of Draba incana. NCBI lineage: Eukaryota > Viridiplantae > Streptophyta > Magnoliopsida > Brassicales > Brassicaceae > Draba > Draba incana. The sequence goes on along the minus strand of OY755209.1, from coordinate 4,216,981 downwards.
AGGTTTAGGTTCTTCGGAGAGAACTGTACCTATGGAATACTCATCGTCATCAATTTGAACTTTCTTCTTAGATTTAGCACCACCTACGAGAGACGAAGCAGGTGGTTGCTCATCGTCACCACCGCGAGCACTCGGCTTCTTCTTACCCATCGATAAATTTTCCGGGCCGGTTCCTAATTCTTCCGGATAATCTACAGTCGAACGGAAACAAATTTTAGGTTTTCTAGATCGGAAGATACGAATCTAAGAGGAGAATCGGAGAAGCTTTACCTTACCTCGGAGAACGATAACTCGACGGTGGAATAGAGAGATTCAGAGAGGAGAGAACGGCGCAGAGAGAGAGAGTAAGAAGAAGATGTTTTTGTTTGTGAAACCGGCGTGAAGGTTCCTAGGGTTGAGCAAAAGGAAAAATTAAACGCCGATTCTTGAGTTTATAACTATAGTTTCAATATTTAATGTTAGCTCTAATCGCATATTTTTATTTTATTTTTAACTATAGACATCTCATATTTTGTTATAAAATGTAATTTCCGATCTTTTTCCTTCGGCTTCTGATCTTTTCGTTTTGATATGTAGAAATGTAGAATGATTTTTTTTTTACAAAACTACGATAGAATTAGATATAGGGAAATTTGGTGTAATAACCATGAAAAAAACAATAACTAAAAAAGTAACAAATTAACTTGACCTAATGGTTCAAAATTTGCCACATATGGCAAATTTTGTTACTTTCTTAATTATAATTTTTTTTGTGTTATTTGCCAAATTGACCCTTACATATATAATTTTAACAAAATTAGGTGACGTAGATAATAAAGTTGGTTGTGAATCGCAAAATGTCATTTGATTCAGGGCTATGAAGCGAATCTTTTTGAGGCTAGAATCCCAACATGTAATTTAAAAGATACTAGAAAAATACCCGCATTATACGCGAGATAAAATGATTATCGAATAAAATCAATAGTTTTAGTTAAAAAAAGATTATGAAGAATAATTATACATAACCTAAGACCTAATTTATATATTTGAATTTTGCGATTATTTTTCATACAAATGTGTTCCACCCGTGAAATAATTAAACCAACAAATTTCATTAATAATTATATTTTTACTTGTACGAAAGTGCATTTATGAAAAACTAAAAATATTTACTTGTCAAACAAAACAACATATGTAAAAACATATTTTTACATGCTTATATATTTTCAAAAGATAATAAATAGTTTTATTTTATTTTAAATCAATTTTTTGGTATATATGTTAGATTTTCCCGGGTTTTGTACGGCAAACTTTCCCTGATACATTATGATTGCCATGATCAACCCAACATGTATCCCAATGAACTTTGAATACTTTCGGGTCCAACGTATATATCCTGCATTTAATTTCAATAAGAAAGTCTTTAAATATTAGTAACTCATACAACGAAACAAAACCAAAACCAATTACCTCTTCAACCAATTCAAGCTTAGGTTCGAAATGGAGCAAATTTGCTGCAACTAGTCTGTGTCGTACCATCTCGTATAATACTTCCAAGTCGTCGGAGACTTTCACCTCAATATTCTCAGAGATGCGGTATAACAACGGAGAATTATCAGGAAGTAGCATCGGTGGATCCGAGACACAATCATATCGATGCTCAGTATCAATAGGATCTTTTACCGGGACTCCTCTCCCTCTAATAAACTCGTCTGCCCATGATACCTGATATCCGTGACAATGATGCACGACTCCCTTAGCTGCTTGTTACAATAGTATGTGGTGTATTTCTTACTCAGTGACAAATAAGCATCAACATAGTGGTTTTTTACAAGTCAATACACATATCAGCTCATACAAAAATCTAGCAAGTACCTGGAGAAACAAATATTCAATATTACTAAAACAGTTTTCAAAGTGGGAAGCTAAACAATTAAGCAATAGAGAAATTAGCTTACTATGGTCAATATGGTTTCTAACAAAGATGTAAGTAAGAAGGATTGGAAAGTTCTAGCTGGTTTTGTATTAGACCAGTTTGACCATGGTATGATAATTTTTCTATTATTTAATCTTTTTGTTTCCCACTTAGAAAAATGTTTTAATACTATTGAATTTTGTTTCTCCTAGAAAATTGTTGGATATTTGCGGGCACGGAGTTGTGTATGGCTTGGCTTGTAAACAACCACCTTATTGATCCTTATGTGCCTTTGAGTGCTATATATATCACCTATTATGCTAATGATGAAATACGAAGAAAAGCTTCACTTGATGGAGAAGTTGTAAGTGTGTTGGTCATTACAGTTACAAATGATAATTCAATCTTCGAAGGGCAACATTGTAACTTTGAGCGCAAGATAACCCAAATGTATACCTTACATGTTGCCTCAAAGCATTTGTGCATATTTTGTACCGTCTAAGATACAATAAAGAAGAGAAAACTTGCGTTCTCTTGAATGGACAAATTTGATGACATGAAGAAAACATTCCAAATCAATTTCATCAAGAACAATTAAGTTCTACATTCCTTTGTTTTAGGGTATAGTTATTGACAGTTTCACAGTAGGCAATTAGTTGTACATGTATCATCATCTATTGACTTGCCTTTGACCTAACTAATAATATAATAGTAATGAAAATAATGTCATCACATGAAGATGCCGAAAGATAAATAAGAAATACAGTTGAGCATATAAACTAGGGTTATTAGCAAAAATAACACCAAAAAACTATAATTTAAAACTAACCAACCTCATATACCATTTTGGTTATAATTTTAGATTTTTTTTTTTCGTTATCCCACAAATTCGTCATATAAACTAACCAGCCTCATATTCCATATTGATCATATTGAATATATAATATATCCAACGGTTAAAAAGATTATCGAGAGAGAGTATAGTTAGGATTTTGTTTGAATTGAATGTAAAATTCATTCAAACACAAAAAATATTTTTACAATGAATGTGTCTTTTCTGAGTTTCCGAAAGTTTAAATCAAAGTGCGATTAAATAAAACAAGAGTAAATTTTTCATCGCGAGCCAAACCAAATCCCTAGGCATGCAATTTACAAGTCTAAAGCTTCATTTTTTTTATTTTCTCACAGTAAAAACATCACTAGAAGACTCACGTGATTTTTATTAGAAGAGTAATGTGATTACAAGTCTTAAGCATCATTCTTGACCTTATCGTTGAGAGAGATGTGAGAAAATTTTGGAGGACTATATAGAAAATTTAAAAAACATCATTTGAAGACTCCTGTGATTACAAGTCTAAAGCATCTTTCTTGAGCTTATCGTTGAGAGAGATCTGACAAAGTTTTAGGAGGAGGTATTGGATTAGGGATTCTAATGGATTTTAAAATCAGAGTAAAATATGTGTTATTCAATTATGTATTCAATAGAAATGCATTAAAATCTTTTGTTATTGGATTAGACATTTGTTTGATGTATTTTGAAATACAATAAAATCCCTTGTTATTCAATACTTACTAGATTTTAGGGGATTTTGCTTTTAGTGGATTTTAATGTATTTTACTCCTTAAAACATGAGTAGAACAAATACGTTACTTTGACCTTCTTTTGATGGATTTCAAAATAAAAATAAAAAAGATAATTCCAAAAAAAATTTCCCTCACCAAAACCTATCATCTGAAGCATTTTTTTCCTCACGAAACTTCTGATAGAAAATGAAGAAGAAGAAAACCACCACAATGGTTGACTTCCGAATATTTAAAACAAAAACTACAAATTACAGGTGATATGATAAAAAATTAGCTTTTTAGGATCCTAAATACCAAAAGAAAAACCCAGCCATATGATTGTAAATTCAAATGTGTTTGGAAACAATCTTTGTTAAACATCCAAAAAAACGAAACAGTTCCCTGTAAATAGCTCTCCGTGTAAAATCCAAAAATATAAATTGATAAAAAAGAATTTGATCTTGAACGTATTTGGCGAAAATCAAGCCACTATCATAATTTGGTGGATTATTACGAATGCATCAAAATACATCCAACAAAATACATAAAATACCAATAAAATCGGCATGGGTCATAATGAATTCATCAAAATACTTCTAAATACAATTTCAATAGAATACACTAAAGACGAATCCAATACCCCCTCCTTAGTTTCGGTTTTGTTCTACTAATTTGGGAGATTATCAGTTTGTGATTTGTGTAACAAACTGTTATTTTATTTTTCCAGAATTATTACTTTTACTATTAAAAAAGGTCAAAACATGTAAAAAAATAAAAGTTGTCGATTATAAGGAAAAATCTTCCGTGTTGTGGTGGTGGCTCAGTTTTCTTCACGATTTTAGCTTAGAAGATTTTGAACCAAATTAAATAATTTTGACATTTCTACGAGGCAAGAACTACAAAATGATGAAGAATTTGTTTCTTTAGAATCAAAACATTTGGACTAGATGGTCCTAATTATTTCATTAACAGAGGACATGCACTTTAAGGATTGTATGATCCGGTTTGGGTTTTGAGTTAGATCCAATGTGTCGGGTAAGAAAATTGGCGATCCAAAGGTTTGGCTTTTGGGTCGATCTGATATGCTGGGCCAGAGAATATGTGGTTTTTTGACTGATGTGACGACTACATCAACACTTTCATTTTTCAAAATTACTAGGCCTATAGCCGCGCAGACGCGCAAGTTTTTCTTCCAAAAATTGTATAGTGAAAATATGAAAAAAAAACTCAGAGATTTAATGATGAGTTAGAACATCTATGTAAACAACACTTATAATATATAACTACATAGATATATTTAAATCTCGCATAAGAAAACAATACTAGAACAAATATCATATTTATGGAGAGTTGAGACTTTTGATGGTTTTCGAATACAACCTCAAGAATTTTTCGAAGAAAACCACTTACATGATTTTTTTTTAAATATTTTTTTTGGTTGCCCTTAAGAATAATGATCAAAACAACTTTTGTTAATTATTGAGATGATGTGTATGTTTATGCCATAATTTTGACTCATATTAATAATTACCTATTCATTGAGCTTCTAAAACCCCGAGAATTTACATAGCCACAACGGAAATATGCCAAAACCCAAATTTATTGGATCACACATTTTCTCCTCAACTGAAATCGACAACGGTAGGTATAATGACCCGTATGTGGCATAGGCCGAGGCCGGCCCAAGTCTCGCAAGACGGACGGACCAAACAAGGACTATTTGGCCGTAGACCTAGTCTAAGCAGCTCCATGACTAAGCAGGGTGCTTGGTTATGCATCTCGGTGGCTAAGCTAAGTTATCATGATGTTTCTTCAGGTCGAAGTAACGTACGTTTCTTAGGGACGAAGTAACGTACGTTTCTTAGGGACGAAGTAACGTACGTTTCTTAGGGACAAAGTAACGTACGTTTCTTAGGGACGAAGTAACGTAGAGATTTTAAACTTGATATTTTTATGAAAATATAAAGTTTGCGGAAGCACGGCACAGCAACTCGGGATTGACGTGCTCGGGATTGAGCAAGCATGACAAATCCGTGATAAGCACGAGGTATCGCGCTTACGTGTGATGAGTCAACGGAAGCACGACAAATCCTGTAAGAACGAGGTGTCGCGCATACGTGTGATGAGTCAACGGAACTGATGAGTCAACGGAAGCACGACAAATTCGTAAGCACAAGGTGTCGCGCTTATGAGTGACGAGTCAACGGAAGCACGAGATATCGCGACCGTGAACAACGAGTCAGCAGCGAGTCAACTACCTACCTACTAGCTTGCTAAAACCTATATATAGGACCATGGATGTACTCCCTCTTCATGTTCCCATAAACAGCAAAATTCCTCTGAAAATTTAGTTTAGAAAACCCGATCCTTTCCCGGGTTTGTGATTCAGGACATTGCCTTGTCCGAGTAGCTCGAGAATAGTTGATTCTCTAGCCGAAGCTCTATTCATTTTGTGTGAGCGTCGAGTCAAAGCCATTAGTGCCTTGTGCCAGAGCTGTGAGCCAGCAAGCGTAGCCAGTTCTAGAGCTTTATCGAGAAATTTAGGGTAAGCTTCCTATGATCGGATCCTTTCATTTTAACGTAGATTTTTTGTTCTGATCATGATTCTAAACTTAGTTTCTTGATCTTATGATCAGAACCAACGTGGAAATGTTGGATCAGTTCCGGGAGGATTCCCGAAGATCCAAAGAAATTTCTTAGCAAGTCCCGATCCGATCTAGGTAAGATTCGTGAGACTATTTCTTTAAAGTCTCCATTAAAATCCCTAAGTATTGCCTTAGTAAATCTTTGGTTCGTTTTGTATAGAAAGCAAGACCGAATCTAAGGCGAATCCGAGAGTAGAACGCTTAAGCAAAATCGCATACTTTACCTTAATCAAGGTGAGTCTAAGTTATGCGTGTTCGTGTGTTAGATGAGTAGAACACACGTTTTTTTTTCTATTGTTGTGCTTATAGCCGTAGAGGTTCGTGTGATAGTATTCACTAGAATTGCTAAGGGTAAAAGTTTTATCTAGTGAAAACGTAAAGAATGAACTAAGTGATTGATTGGCAATGAGTGTTGCTTGGTTATTTATTCTGAATTGAGGTTCATGTAATTCATTCGTAAAATTGCTAAGTGTTGAGAATGAACCTAAACGAATTTGTTTACAAATTTACATGCATATATGATAATTGGTTAATTCATATAAACTTGTTATGTCTGCGGTATGTTATTCCCTTGATCCGTGGCTTGGCTAATTACTTATGGAGTATTAGTTTAAGCGCACCAAGACACGGAGAGACGGGATTGCAGCCTATGGCCGTGTACTGCATGACGATGCAGAATTTCCGATGTGGTTGCATACTGGTGAGGTATGATCACAAGAATTGTTTAAGGATCCTAAGTCATAGGCCTTTGTGGTTATGGACTGAAGATGCCTTGGTTACACATGATGGGAATAGACAACGCGTAAGACCTTAATGGAATTGAAAACGTTAATGCATAATATAAATTGTTCACGTTTAATTATGCATTGCATTTGTGTGTTGAGTGTTGATTGTTATTTTGGGTTTCGGGATGTGATAATATATATTAATGATTGTTAGGGGAACCTAGACTCACTGGGCAAGTAGTACTCACGACTCAATCTGTTTTGCAGGTAACCCTTAGATCACTGGAAGCACGGAACGGAACATTAGGAAAATCAGTGATAGATTTCCTTGCTTTTGTAAATAATTAATGTTTATTATGTATATAAACGTTTTGGAATGTCAGACTTGCAAGCATATACATTTTGGTAACAATTTGAAAATGTAAGTATAAATAAGTAAATGATCGGTTTTAAATAACTCGGGTTTCATATGATATTTAGTCATGTCCGGACGATCCAACTATCGGATATAGCTCGGGTTGGCAAGCCTTGAGTTGTATTCGATAGGGACGGATGCTTAAGTGTCTAGTCTAGGGAACTTGGATGTGTTCTGAGAACCTCTGATCGGGTGCTTAGACGTTCCTCAGTAGCGTCTCCGTTTAGATCCTGAACTGGGGCGTTACAGTAGGTAATCCCTAAAAATTGAAAATAGGATGATATTTGTTTTACATGAGATTGTGAATACATGTTTAATATAGTACGCTTGCAAGTTGAAAGATATAAAACATGAACATTTGTGTTTTTTCCTCTTCACATAAATTCGATTTCTTTACTACAAATACCGAGATATGAACTTACTCAAATCACAAAGAAAAGAAAGATGAAGAAAATAAGATTTCTTTTATTATACTGATGTTTAATATTTTGCATTAAATTTATGAATAACTAAAGTTATTGGAAAAGTTGTAAAGAAAGAAGTTCTAGTCGTAACGTTTGAGGATGAGGTAACTCTTGGATTTCTTTTCGACATATGTCGTCTTTTAGTGTGATGATGTGTCAATCATATAGAGAGGATTAGCTCTCATTTCATATACTCCCTCGTTCCCAAAAGATTGATGTTGTAGAATTTTCACAACTATTAAGAAAACACATTAATTCTTAGTTATAAATGTCTTGTTTTTTGTATTAAACAATTTTCTATGACTCTTAACCAATAGTAATTCAATAAAACCAATTAATGTATCTTGGAATTTACAATTTATCATTATTTTTTCATTAAAAATGTATAGAAAATGTAAAAAATCAATCTTTTTGAAATATTTGTTTTTCCTACAACATCAATCTTTTGGGAACGGAGGGAGTATATGATTAGCATGTTACAATGATTTTTTAATTATTATTTTGATAATTACACGATTCGATGTTATAATTAAAAATTTCGACATCTGAAATTTTACAAGCTATGGGAGATCTTGTGAACCGCCGGAGTGTTTTGATATTACCATTTAATGTGGGGCTGGTAAACTTGAGGTTAGATGAAATTGTTATTATCGGATTACCAAAGGTCATCAAGACCAAAAATGCGGGCAATATGGAACTCCATTAACTTTAAAAGTTACTATCAACCCAATAAGGAATACTGAAATCGAACTACGTATAGTTCGATCCGTTAACATGGGTCCAAACCATCCTCAAGTTCAGTAACCAAACTAAACAAAAACTAAACTTAAACTGATAAAACGAGGCTTATATATAAAATCCATTGATCAAAAGGTCACAAAGTGAGTTCCTATATAAGCCGAGTTTTCCCTCGCACATGCAATGAATCTGATAGACCGCATTGTGTTTTGAAGTTGAGTCACTTGCATGAATCTTAAGCTCAATATGTCTTAAAAACCTCATTTTATGCAAATTGTCGCTCTCACCAAACGGCAAACCATAACGGCTCAACTAGCTAGACTTTAAAATATCCTAAGCAAAAACAGGCCAGAACAAAATGTTAATCATTTTAATTACGGACTGGAACACTCTCATGTATTAATTCGGACTGGAACACTCTCATGTATTAATTCGGATTAAAGCCCTCTGAAGCACTTATTCGGATAAAGCCATTTCGAGCCCTTGCTCGAAACAAAAAAATAATAATGGAAGCACACTAAAATGATGATCTAAAAACACCTCTATGTTCGAACAGAACCACCTCCATTGCATTCGTGGTCGGGTCGACATCATCTTTTTATCTTCTTGTTACTTTGTCTATGCAAACAACTTTTTGATTGTTCTCATTTTATTTGATTTCACTTGCTGATTCACTATATATTCTGCATTGGATAAATTGTATAACTATGCTTAAATTTTGTTGATCTAATAAGTCTGAAAACCATTTGACATTTAATTAACGGATAATATTGAGAGAAATATATAAAAACTCTAACAAACTTATGAAAAGTTATATATGGGTATGTATGAAATTTTACACCTTTTAATATGTTTTTTTTTTAAAAATTGTCCCCTATAGTAGACATATCAAGTAATTTTTTTGTAACTAACTACATTATATTTGTTATCATTGATCATCATCATCATAAACCATATCAATTATATAACCTCAGAGGTACACAAGTTCTTGCTCATTACTCCATCATAGACTCTGATTATACAAACGTTACATGTAAAACAAATATCAAATGTGTGGAAAACACTTGTAAAATACATTGACGGAAAATACATGTTTTGAATCGAATAACAAAACTATGAAAGATACATTAAAAGTTATTAAAATACGGAAAATACATTGGTGGTACCCGAGACTAATATATATATATCCACGTCTTTGAAAAATGAAAGGAGTTATCAAACGATTCAAACCTGCTTTTTATATATCAGAATTGGCAAGGTTAATATTTCAAGTTTTAACTATAAATTATATATTTCGGTATTTTGAACTTCGCGGTTGTATTACACCACACGGATCGACGAAAGTTAGACTCAGAGCCAAAAGTTTTGCCTTTTGTAGTGAGGGGGAAAAATTGATTTTATTAGGGCATCCTTATTGGTAATCTTTTGGAGTCTAAATGTAGTGTTTTTATAATATAAAATTATTAAAATGGTTGTAAAAGGAAGAAAGAGATTGTTTTTGTGGGGTATATTGAAATATAAAATTTGAGTAAAGAGAGTAGATAGTGTTTAAAAGGAAGAAAGAGTGTTTAAAATTAGATTTTTTGGAGAGTGTTTTTAAAAGGAAGAGAGAGTGTTTAAATATAAAATTAATAAAAGTTGAGTAAAAGGATAAAAGAGAAGGTATAAAATTGAGTAAAAGGAAGAGAGAATGTGTATTTTAATAATTTTATATGGTCTTAAGACACGATGGTGTCTGCAATGAGGATGGGCTTAGAGAAAAAGTGGAGTGTTTGTTTATTTGTATTGTGTATTCCAATATTACCACGGTTATTTCCCACGCTAAATTACACTCCCTCCCAAAAAAAGAAATGAAATGTATCTGACTTGTACTTTTGTTTATTGCATAGAAACGAAAGGTTGAGTGTTTTCAAAAAAGATATAAAAACCATCTAGTATATGCTTTTTGACTTGGTTCGATTTTTGTTGACATCATAAATTAATGTTTTGCTGTCTAGTTATGTCTATATGTGGTGTTAAATTAAATACTGAATTGTGGTTTATGAAAACTGTAAGAAAATGGAAAACACATATTATCTATAGATCAGTATAGTAATGTATACAAGTTGTGGTTACATATATTTGAAAGTTTTTAAGTAACAGAGTTGGTTCTTTTTTTTTTTTTATCTGGTGAAATTGATTATAATCAGAAGCAGATCAAGCGTTTGTTACAACAAGGGATGAACCCAAGGAACCCAAATTACAACCCTCCCGAATGAACAAACATGTGATCTAAGAAAGACCACCAAACCATAAGAAGAGATACTAACCCAAAACACCATCACAAGCCCCCTAACTTATACTCAAAATAGAAAACCAAAATGGAAAAATACATCATTGGACCACGACTTTGAAGAAAGGTCTCCAACAAGAGCATAATAAACCTTGCCCCACCGAAGCTTCTACACTGTTAATCAACCCAATTTCAATAAGGGAAAGCTGCTGATATGAATCCGAGAAGAATTATTTAAAGACGGAGATCAAGGAAAACATAGCCGTTGGACAGGAAGATCTACCCCAAGCACTACTTCCTCAACATCGCACCAACAAAGCTTTAAACGATTTCTAAAGATACAAATTGATGGGAAAGAGGACATATCAATTCGGGACGAGAAGTTCCTTAAGAACCTTGCCCATAAATTGGGATATAGTCTTAGCGCAAAAAGAAGTCCACCAATTCAACACCAATCAAAGACACAAAAACTAACACAAGAAACACTGAAAACAAACACTAAAACCAACTCGATATCACCCAAACCTATACTTCTCTAACCACCTAATTCGAAAATCAGAGGAACCAAAGGAGAAGCACAAGAACTTTATTCAACATGAAAAGGGAAATCCATAACTCTTACACTATTATCGAACCCAATATAACCTCTCCGGTGAGAAAAACAAGGCCTAGAAGAAAGTTGATCTGAACCGCGAAACAGCTCTCGCGTGTAGAAGACCCGCGCACCACCGCTTACTGTGTACAACCAAGCCCTCACCACGAGCCACCATCACGCACCCAGACAGCCTTAAACCACCACCAAAGTCTCACCATCTGGTCTAAAAACTCAAGCTACCGAGACAAAATGATACTACAACGAAAAGCAAAGGGAGACGGTCCCTCTCACGGTGGCGGTGAGAAGCACCCACCACCGGAGAGGTAGATCGGATCACCAGAAGAACGGAAGAAAGAAGGAACGGGGAGGAGCAGGTAGGAGGAGAGAGAACCACCGACCTGGTTCTTTGTTCGTTATTCGTTCGATTTTGAATTAGCTTTAATTTTTCACTAAAACAAAAATATAAGCGCGATTGTATTACACGTGAATTCTCTGCGAATATCTGTCTCAGAGCTAAAGTTTGATCCAAAGCCAAGTGTTGGGCAAAGATTTGATTTGAATTGAATAGTAGATATGCAGGGACACCGCCGTTTGGTCTTCATGGTCAGTGGTCACCTCCGTTTATTTCACTAGGCAAAATTTTACCCCCAAAATTAAATTTTAAAATAACAGAGAATAAATGAAATTTTATTTTACTGATACGATCGAGTTTTACCCGAAATAAAATACTGCAAGTGCACATGCACGCAGTAGTAAATTAAAGGATCGAATCCACAGAGACTGATGGTTTACTCAACGAAATATAGAAAATAGAATCAAGCTAAGCAGGAAACAGTGATTTTTGGGTGATGTTATCAATTTAAAAGACAAGATTGCAAATTTAAAGCGATGTAAATTCAGATTAATAAAAGCGTCAGGCAATAGGGAATTCTCAGGAATTCACATTCATGAACCAGACAATTATTCAAATTCTAATATGCATGCATCTTAAACTCAAAACACTTATATGAATTGCTTCACTTCCGTGATAACAATTACTTTCCCTAGAGATCCGAGTGCCTAAACTTCCGTTTGGTCACGGCTATCCTAGACAAGCATTACAGTTCGGGTTTTGATCAGTTCACAATTCACTCTAATTCACTTCCGAGACTAAAGCCTAATTGCTCATCAACAATAGTTCCAGTGATACACAAGCTTTCGGAATGTGTATCAACCTAAGATCTAGAGATTAAGTGATCAGTTCAATCTTAGCTTTATGCCTAACAGTGATGAAGATGGTAATTAATAAACAACCTATTTGTGTCTGATTCAATCTGTGAAATCCATCGAAACCCTAAAACCTAACTATAGATCTACTCAGACATAACAGAAAGCATAGCAAAATCAGATGAAGAAAACATAATCAATAGAATAGAAAATCAATAAAGAAGGTTCAGAAATCTTTTCCGAAAAGTAGAGGAAATCTTCTCCTTGCTTACAATTGCTCAAAATCTCAAAAAGTCTGAATAAAAACGTCACTCTAAAATTCTGAAAACCTATGGGTTTTATAGAGAATAAAAATAAGAAACGGGAAAAGGAAATCTCGCAGAAAATCAGGGGACTGGACCGGTCGATCCTGTATGTGGACCGGTCGGTCCACTTTCCATAATATCTTGGCTGCTTCGCATCGATCGGTCCTTGTTCCGGGTCGGTCTTGAAGTCCCAAGTATGGACCGGTCGGTCCAGCAACCAGACCGGTCGGTCCGATCTTCAAAATGACTCTGGTTCCCGCTCAAATACTTGAATCTCTTTCCCGAATGCGTGTTGCTCCAAATCTCCGATTATGAACCTGAATGTCAATTTAAAACGACTCAAAAGACTCTGAAAACCAGTAAAAATCATAGTTAGGAGAACCCAAATTCACGTTATATCAACTCCCCCAGACTTAGATCTTTGCTTGTCCTCAAGTGAAGACAAACTAGAAATAAGTTCAAGGAAGCTACAAAAACCAAAATACCTTCATGAGCTGAATACTATCCTTTAAGACCCCACATATGTAATACCTACAACCCTCATAAACAGATCAAAAACCAAGATGGTACTTCATGTACTTTGTCAAATACATAGCAATGCTACCATACTCAAGTTCCTATGTCTCAGCGACTCTATACCAGGGTCCATAAATCTTACCAGAGGGAAAATGTCCGTCGCATAAGGGTTAAGGTTTTGGGCTTTTTAATGGTGGTATAAAAATGTTTAGGCTAACCTTAGTCGCGGCCGAATGCAAGTCATGGCGCAAAATCCCAAGAGAACTAAGTCCAAAGATGGTGCACAATCCTTCAAACTTAAGACTTTCTCTCCTATTTTTTTTAGAATAAAACTTTCTGCTTATCTAAAAAAAAAAAAAAAACTAATACGGAAAATAAGAAATAGAAATGTGCTCATAAATAATGCGTGTAACGTATAAGGTTTTATTCTAATCCCTTTCAGCACACTATATAATTTTTTTTTTTTTTTTTTTTTTTTTGCCGGGGATTAGTTCTAACATTTTTTCCTAAGCACAATCAAGAAAAAACGAAAAAATAGATACAAAAATGATAGTTTAAAAATCCTAAGCAGAAAGTTTAATAAGTTGTACCAGAAAGTCTTTAGAATGATTAGCTGGCCGGACTATGTCTCCGGAGTTTTTGCGCTTGAGTGCATGTCAATGTCTTGGACAGAATGCATGAGGTTTGAAAAGAAAAATGGTTAAGGTAAGGGTGTGGTACCAGACTAAAAGTGAGCCTGGCCATTAGGAGTCCTGAAGAGGGGATAGTGTTTGAAAAAGGATAGGACTCCTAACGTGGTTGTTACTGCTTATGCGATTTCGAATTCCCCGAGTTAAGAAAAACAGATTAGTATAAAAGTGTCAGCGTTAGCTTTCAAAGAGACGGGAGCCTTCTGGTAACACTGATCCGCCTATGGTGTTTTTAATCTTCCCATTGCATTGGTTAGTCACTGTTAGAGGGGTTAGCAAACATCATGTTGTCCTTGAAATGCATGCATATCACAAAGGTTTAGTACAAACTGACTCAATAAAACAGAAAATGACTCAAGAAAACGAAAAAGAAAATAAGAAAAAAGAAAACATAGTTAGTACCAATAGTACTTCCCCCCAGACTTACTTTACACCGACCCGGTGTGAAAATAAATCCCAAGGAAAGACTATTAAAAGAAAGAAAATAAAATGAAAATGAAAAAGAAAAGTAAGAAAATCTAACATCGTCATCAGAAGTCCGGAGACTCATCAGAAACCATAGTGTCATCATCATCGGATCCAGCAGCGGTATCGTCTGATCTCCTATCTGTGGAAGGTCCGGAAGGTGGAGGCACTGCATCCGGGGCACGGGAACAAGAGAGGGCACCCCAAATGTTGGACATCATGCTGTGAAGCTTCTGAAAACTTCCGAATTGCCATTGTGTGCGCTCAGGTTCAGTCCATGTGTCACGAACCGGGGAGATAGCAAACTGGTTTTGGTAAGGTGGAAGCAGGTAGCTCTGCTCAGGCTGGGCAGTACTACTGCTAGTACCTGCAATGTCAATGCCTCGACTAACATGGCGGCGCTTTCGGCGCCACGGAGGTGCGTCTGGATCTGTGCTCTGAGGCGAGGCGGGTGGTAAGAATCGCACGTTATCCATGGAAGTGAGTGCTGCATGCTCATTACGTAGTGAAATGGAATGTTGAATCCCATCCAAATCACAGTATCGCCACTTACCCCCAACTATCCATCTATTCTGAATCAAGTGGTGCATATCTAAGAGTGACGACGTCAGGACTTCCTCTGTGCCTCTCGTATCAATCTCATGGAACTTAAAGATGGGAGTGAGGAGACTCCCACATACCTCCTCTCTGCCAGGTCCAGCTAGACCTCTGAACTTCCTCTCTGCTAGGAATTGTGCAAATGCTGCTCCGAAGTTAGTAGGCTGGTCGCGCGGACGCTCTGTGTAAATTGCTGACACAAACTCTGGCATCCCTAAATGCAGCAAGAACAACTCATCAAGACCCACGGCTCCTGGTTCCTCTTTGCAGAACATGGTAGTACTCAGAGCTTTAGCGACAATACAGATAATCGGATTCCTGATAAGGGTGAGCTTCATGCCGCGTGACGTTGCAGGACCCATACCGATCAAGTTCCATAGTCTGTCGCTTTGAGGAAAAGTATGACGATCAGGGAACTCCGGACTTGGGTTACTCTCGTCAAACCCATAAATAGTACACAAAGGAAGATCACATACTCAATCCCTTGGATCACATAAGTGAGGGATCCCCTATAACCGTCTTATGCGCTGCGTCTGGATAATAGACTTCACAGGAAGCCAGAAACTGTCGTACCAGTTCAGGATATAACATATACTGGTATGTAGCCATTGTCCCGAAACCCATGCGATCCAGAACAGCAAGTACTTCGTCCACTATACCCAAATCTTCCAGCATCTGAGGACATAAGACTCTAGTGGGCAACATCTCAACATTTAGCAAACCATTATAGCATATGCTATTATATCTAACCCAACCGTCTCCTTTCCGTTTGTTCTGATAAGAGGGGTCACTAACTAAATCCTTCCGTTCTAACTTAGGGCAAATGTCGATTCCAGGGAAAGGAGTACCGTCCGGTCTTGGCCATTGTTCATTCGAACTTCGCGATCGTCGTGGAGCATCCTGTTGACTAGAACCCGCTTTCCCTTTGCCCTTTTCCTTTCTCGTCGCTCTCTTTGGTTTGTCGTGAGCACGCTTAGTTCGAATTTCATGTTCCTCGTTCGAACCATCTTCGGTTGGCGAATTGGTGGCTTGGGAATGTCCAGTGCGACCCATGGCTGCAAAAACGAACCCATTGAGAGTGAGAAACAAGTGAATCAAACACAAAAAACAAAAGAGAAAGAAGAACCCAAAAAACCCGAAATTTTACATCCAAATAACGTATTCATACCTAGCAGATCGAACAAATTGATGGTATAATCAGGTAGAGCGTGAAAAACTAAGCAATTTAGAGCCAAAAATCGTTCAATTTGGGTAAGAATTTGAGAAGTTAGGGTTTGATGAAGTTTGAGAGAAAAAATCACCAAGAACACACAAAGGGGGATAAGAAATTTCGTGTTTGATCTGTTTAGGAGGTGAGGGTCGGGGTAGATAGTGTTTATAAGGGAAAATTCGGTTCAATTTAAGTGAATTAAACCGGAATAAACCGAAAAATTTGCAAAATTTCACTTACCCAGGTCACTGGACCGACCGGTCACGACACTGGACCGACCGGTCCGGTGACTAACACTTACCTGGTCTGCATGTTCTGATGCCCGAGGCTGGCCCGATCTGCGGAACGGAGAGGATCGACCGGTCCGATGTTGCGCCTGACCGGTCCAATTTCCCGAGACCAGGGGCTGGTTTCGACGTGACATCAGATCGACCGGTCCAAGATGCGCCCGACCGGTCTGTTTTCCCGAGACCAATGGCTGGTTTCGACGTGACATCAGATCGACCGGTCCCTTAGATGCCCGACCGGTCCGTTTTCCCGAGACCAGGGGTTGGTTTCGTGATGACCTCAGATCGACCGGTCCTAGGGTAGACTGACCGGTCGGTCTGACTTGTCCGAATCCAAAATTTCTGAGACAAAAATTCCTAAGGAAAAACCAAAAAGAAACACGAAAACAAACGTAAAATTGATAAGAAATGAAAAACAAAAGAACGTATCTACACTTACAAGTGGGTTGCCTCCCACCAAGCGCTTTGTTTAACGTCGTTAGCTCGACGTGCGTGCCTTTTAGGCATGAGAGGGGTCAGCAAGAGGGATCTCAGCATCCTCTGGAATGATGGTATCAGCTAGATAAGGCTTCAGCCGCTGGCCATTGACGACGAACTCACCTCCAGACGGATTCAGTAAGGCTACTGCTCTGTAAGGTCTCACTTCCTTGATGGTGAAAGGACCCGACCACCGTGAACGGAGTTTACCAGGGAATAGTTTCAAGCGAGAGTTGAAAAGTAACACCTGGCCATTCGGAGCGAAACTCCTAGAGAGGATTCGCTTGTCATGATATGCTTTGGTGCGCTCTATGTAGATCCTGGAATTCTCATAGGCCATGTGCCTTATCTCTTCTAGCTCGTGCAATTGGATGGACCGTCGTTCAGAGGCTGATTTGATATCAAAGTTAAGCTGCTTCACTGCCCAGGCTGCCTTGTACTCTAACTCTACCGGGAGATGACACGATTTTCCATACACCAGATGAAACGGAGTGGTGCCCAAAGGCGTCTTGTACGCGGTGCGATAAGCCCATAGAGCATCGTCGAGCTTTGTTGACCAATCCTTCCTAGTCGTGTTCACAGTCTTCTGCAAGATGCTCTTGATCTCTCTGTTTGAAAGCTCCACTTGGCCACTCGTCTGAGGATGATAAGAGGTTGCGACCTTGTGTCTAACTCCATTGTTTTTTAACAAGTTGGCGAACACCTTATTGATGAAGTGAGAACCTCCATCGCTGATGACTACTCGAGGAACGCCAAACCTTGGGAAAATAAACGATTTAAACATTTTCAGAACTATCCTGGCGTCATTTGTTGGGGAAGCCAGCGCCTCAACCCACTTGGATACGTAATCGACGACCACCAAGATATACTGGTTCCCATAAGAAGAAGGGAATGGTCCCATGAAGTCAATACCCCATACGTCGAACACCTCTACTTCCAATATGAAGTTCTGTGGCATTTCGTTGCGTTTGCTAATGTTACCCTGTCACTGGCAAGAATCACACTTAGAAACAAACTCATTAGCGTCTTTAAACAGGGTAGGCCACCAAAAGCCTGCCTGCAATACCTTAGAAACTGTTTTAAAAGTAGCAAAATGTCCTGCGTAGTTAGAACTGTGACAGTGGAAGAGTATACCTGGGACTTCTGTTTCAGATACACACCTTCTAAAGATGCCGTCTGAGCATTGCTTGTAGAGGTAAGGCTCATCCCAGAAATATCTTCGCACGTCGCGTAGGAACTTCTTCTTCTTGTACTTGACAAAATCATCTGGTTCTTGTCCCACAGCTAGGTAGTTGGCGAAATCAGCGAACCAGGGTCGATCAGGAGAACAAGTGACTTGGACAGAGGTGACGACCTCGTATGAATTCCCAATGCTTATAGAATAGACTTGTTCTTCAGGGATTCTAGCATCGAGTGGGACTTGCTCCTCAATTCGCAGCCTAGATTGGTGATCTGCCACTCCATTTTCAATGCCCTTTTTATCACGAATCTCTAGATCATACTCCTGGAGTAAAAGAATCCAGCGAAGGAGTCCTTGTTTTGCATCTTTCTTCGTTAGGAGATATCACAAAGCTGCATGATCCGTATGGACTATGACCTTAGAACCCACTAAGTATGACTTGAACTTCTCAAAAGCAAACACGACGGCAAGTAGCTCTTTCTCAGTCGTGGCATACTTGATTCAACGGGTTCATGAGAATTTGTCTTAGCACTATGATAATGGGAGTTGGCTTCAGAGGAAGCGAGCATATCCAAGGTATTGAGGGAGAAGTCGCGATTCCTTATCCATCTCGTCTCCTTCGGGACTTTACATTTCTTGACAAAAAACCAGGTCTGCCTTTTATCTATTCTGAAAATTCTGTTTTGATGTTTTCATTCGAAAAGCTAACCATGATATTTGTTTGTTTAGAGACAGAGAGGGGTAAAAAGAAGAAAGCAAAATCATTCCCATCAGTGGCTGATCACGCTTTCAAGAACATCCAGATCCAAAGAGATGACATTGTAAGTGGCTTCTTTCTCTCCTTTTTTGTTTTTCCATATCTGAACATGAGCCATCCTGTGGTTCAGAAATTAGATGGTAAGGTAACTGCACCTGGCAAGAAAGCGGTTCTGACTAGTTTGCAGTCACTACCTCGTGGGATGGAGTGTATTGATCCACTGAAATTAGGGTAATTGCTTACCTTGAAAGATAGTTAGATACCTTTACGCTCTGAAGTTGATATGGTAGAACTTGTCTAAGCCTGAATCTGTGCACTGTATAGGATTATAGACAACAAGACACTAAGATTGATCACTGAGTCTTCAAGCAGCCCATCTAAAGCTGAGAAAGTGGATAATGCTCTTCGGGGTATGTTTTTCTTCGCCATATAGCTGAATAATAGCCCTTTTTATAAGAACATTTGATATTTCGGAGGGCTTTATTCGATGTACAGTATCCAGATGACTAAATGTTATTTATTAACTTCTGAGTATTTGCAGAAAAATTGATTTACTTCTCTGATCATTTCGATCCGAAGCTGTTTCTTTCTCGCATTCACCAAGGCACAAGTGCAGCAGATTTGGAGGCTGGTGCTCTTGGCCTGAAAAGTGACTTAAAGGGTCGGAATCTACAGAGGAAACAATTGGTAAAGGACAACTTTGACTGCTTCGTCTCATGTAAAACAACAATTGATGGTATGTATCATTGCTCCCAACTGAATCATTTATGGCTTTCTTCTCTCATGTTAATGTAGGCCACTGTTTTTCTTGATAGATATTGAGTCAAAACTGAAGCGGATTGAAGAAGACCCGGAAGGATCAGGAACTACTCATTTGTTCAATTGTATGAAAAGTGTGACATCAAGGGCCAATCTTGCATTTGAGCCTCTTTTTGAAAGACAGGTTGGTGTGGTCTGAATTTTGCTGTTGATGCTGCTGTCACTCTCTTTTAGTTTTCTGAAGCCTGTTGCACAATCATTTTTAGGCTCAAGCTGAGAAAATCAGGTCTGTGCAAGGAATGCTTCAGAGATTCCGGACACTCTTCAATTTACCCAGTATTATTCGTAGCAGTATTAGCAAGGGTGAATATGATTTGGCTGTTCGAGAATACAAGAAGGCGAAATCTATTGCTCTCCCTTCTCATGTATGCCTGCATTTTCTATTACACTCTCTTGAGACAGATGCTATCCACTTTCCTTTAAGCACTGAATCTTCTTTTAATTACAATTTAATTTCGTTACATAACAATGCTCTTGACAACATAGAAAAACAAACTGCTTTCAGGTGAATATACTCAAGCGTGTACTCGAGGAGGTTGAGAAAGTTATGCTGGAATTTAAAGGCACACTTTACAAGTCTATGGAAGATCCAAAAATAGACTTTACAAGTGTAAGTCAGATATTATTCATTCTATTCTAACTTCAACTAGTGGTTGCACTGAACAATCCGTCAATCAAATAGTCACAACTTGCATTTATCACAAAACTGCTATGATGTCAATAATACAGTCTCTTGGTCATCTTATCAACACTCATCAGTTTTTACTTCCATTAAAGATTGATCCATTTACTTTATATTCTGCATAGTGTTTCGTAATTGTTACCATGTCTACAACTACTTTGAAATCTTTATACATGGAAACTTTGAGAAACCAGGCTTGACGCTATCCAGTCTATATTTTCTGTACTGATACTGAAGTTTGTTTGCTTAATATAGCTGGAAAACACTGTGAGCCTTTTGCTGGAGCTGGAACCCGAATCAGATCCTGTGTGGCATTATCTAAATGTTCAGGTCAGTATATCCGAAGATGTCACTCTTTTACTACTCTCTTGCTATGTTTTGCGTAGTATATGGGCTCCTGATAGATTTGCTTATGGAATCATCATTTTCTTTCCTTAATGATTGTTGTCTTCACTTACAACATAGCACCTCTATAGATGGGGAAAACACATTTATATTTGACTTGTGTGTGTATGTGTTTGTGACTCCCACACTTTTGTTGCAATCATTGTGCATCTCCATAAAGTAATTTTGCTTGGCTCTTTAAATTACCAGAATGAAAGAATCCACGGCTTGCTGGAGAAGTGTACGTATGATCATGAAGCAAGGGTGAAAATTTTGCGTAAAGAGACTCATGAGAAAGCCATTTCAGATGCGAAGTGGCAACAAATTCAACAAAATGTCGTTCCATATGTGAGTCCAACATTGAGAATAGCTATATATCAATTTTAAAAAGGTCAAACGACTCGAAACAGAGAAAAATCAAAAGATGTTGATTATTCATAAGAAAATTGTTTTTCGGTGTGTGGTGGCTCAGTTTTCTTCACGCGATTAGCTATAGAATTTGGAAGGAAATTAATTACTTTTTTTGGTCAAGAACCAAATCAACTTTGTTTTGACATTTCTAACGAGGCAAGAACTATAAAATGTATAGACTCTCAAAGATGAAATGATGAAGAATTTATTTCTTTATAGTCAAGACCTTTGGACTAGATGGTCCTAATTTCGTTATGGAATGATCGGTGAAACCAAACCTTTCGTCTTCTTTGGAATGTTGACAAAATAGAGATTAGAGAATACTTCCTATATTTAACACAACTATATGGACGTTATTCTTGTCTTACTATTGATAATTAATATCAAAACGAAGATATATCTGAAATTTTAACACATTCTAATGTCTTCAAAAAAAAAAAATATGATCCCTTTTGACAAAAAAAATGATCCAGCACAAGCCAAAGCATCTATTTAGGCTCATTTTGGGGATCCAGCACAAGCCAAAGCACCTATTCAGGCTCATTTTGGGGAGCTTGACAGTTTTGTCGGTTTCTCTGATATCATGGTATATGCACCTATTCAGGCTCAATTTCATATTGTCTGAAATTTATGTGAGGTCCCATCATGAATCCAAGGATTATTACTACCTTTGCAGGAAGCAAAGAATCTCGAGGAGAAGCTGAAAGTGTCGGAAGTAGCACACGAGGTTCACATTTACTCAGGGAATGGGAACGCGCTCTCGAACAGGAGCCCGGAAGGACTGAGCAGCAGGAAAAGCATGGGACTCTCTGATGAAGACGAAGCTGCGCTGGCACTTGCTTGGTCTCGCTTCAATTCCTGGATGAAACTTTACTTGGCTTAAATAAAAGCTTCCTTTCTCAGACAAGTCCCAAAACTATTGTGTGAGTCCCAAAACTTTTGTGTTGTGCCCAACAAGGACATGTATCTTAGGACTTTGATCCCAATCAAATAAGGGGCTGGTTTGCTTTCGGTTTTTGTCTGCAAATGTTCGATTTGGTGAACTTATTTGACCCTTGATTTGGTGTCGTTTTCCTTCATATTCGTACTCGGCTCTCTGTTTCATTTGCTTCTCTTCTCGGATCCTCCTATACATCTCCACATAATTTTAGCAGATTCCTGCCAATTATACAAACGCTAATTTATACTATTTCTTTCCATCGAATCGTTTTGTTTGTGTCACTTCGAATTCTTTATCAATCTCTTATTTCATATTCTGAGAATTGAAAGAAACTCAACGAACGTTGTGCTGGAGCACAACTCGTAATGTAATCCAAGCTGTGGAACATCTATTCCAAGATTTGCATCGAAGCACAACTCGTAATGTAATCCCATTATCCTATAAATAGATACATGGTGGGCAAATTTTCCTCTGCTAGTCAAATCGAAGAAGGTGTGGGAAGTGGCATAAACTATTTCTACTGCGGCAAAATATTATACTACGAAAATATATATATCGATTTTGAAGCAAAAGATACCAAAATTGTCGCAAATTTTAAAGATTTTATATCAATCTCAACGAAATGGTGATGAGTATGACTTATGAATTTAAAACCCGTAGTTAATATAATAGTAAAATAGTCACTAACACATAACTTTATATAAATTAAATCAAAACAATCTGGACTCAAAATGTAAGCATTGTTAGACAAGTAACCTGTACGTAGAGACAGTATTAACGTTGGTTTAAGATTTAAATCTTTGGAGATATGCTGTCTGCGAATACTAATATTAGTTATAACTTTTCTAAACTTCTATCAAAATAGACCCACTTAGTCATGAAATTGGATGGACAGAATCCAATATTTCTTCTTGAAACAACTTAGATTCGTTAAAAAAGAGCAAATGAGTAACAAATCAAAATAACAGGTGCAAAATAGTTATTATATATGGATGGGGGCATTGAATATCACCTTAACAATTTAACACTAAGAGCATGTTCATTAGAGACACAGTAGAATCTAAATGGTCATACTAAATATTAAATTTTAGACACATAGATCCAAAAACAAGACTAAGGCCATGTGCAATGGTCACACTCTCGTGAATGTCTAATTTTTTTTTTGTAATTAAATATATTAATTTTTAGACACTCATGAAAGTGTGACCATTGCTCATGCTCAAATTACCATTTTTCTTATGGGGGCAGCTGCCCCTCCTCCACCAACGTACATCCACCCACGGTGGGATCTCAATATGAGATAGACGAAGATGACATGGTTTTCAGTTTTAGCAAAGTCAGTCGGTTATGATTATGTTGGTCAGCCAAGCCAATTGTCTTTCGAAAAATTTGTATGCATTTGTAAATTGTGTTTAGTAGCAAATGGAGAAGGGAGGATGATCATGTGTGACTTTAGAATGGAACTATAGAATGGAACTATAGGTTTATCGACAATTTGAGTTGATGAAATAGAGGTGTTGCGTCTACTGAGTAAGTTTGATGTTTCTTTTCAATTACTCTTTCTAAACTCGTAAATGATATATTGCGTTTTCACGCATTTCTAACCCATGTTTTGTGTTCTTTTTGAGTCTTTATCGAGTCAAAGTGAGTCAAAGTGTGTGTTTTAGCACCTTTAGTCCTTTATTGAGTCATTTCAATGCTTTGGGAGGAAAACATGTGATTATGGGAGGAAAAAAGAGCATAAATGAAGCGGTTTGAGTTTGTGGGACGTTGAGAGGTTTCTTGATGTTGGATCAAGCTTAAAGTTGGACGCAAGATGGTTAATTGAGTTAGCTTTCATTTGGTGGTGATTTGAAGTCGGTTGGATAAATGGAGCAAAAGTTATACTAAATCTAGTGAAGATTTATTCTGCTGGAAATTGCCATTGGGCAGTCCCATCGGGCACTCATCACGCAGTCAGCCCAATGGAAGAAACCAGTCTCCAACACCCAGAATTCTCATGTACTGAAATCTGCTGGAAATTGCCATCGGCCACTCATCACGCAGACAAAGTAAGCAGAATAAATCTTTAGTAGTTGTTTCAGTCCCTAAAACAGCCATAATCATTGCTTCTTCAAACTCCTTACTGTATGGTAATCCACAATCTATTGCTCTCTTCTCCATTGACAATCTTCTTTTCGTGCTTGTCTCTCCTTCATCACTCAGTACTCCCACTCTTGTCCTCTTCAGCTTCTCGTTGTTTATAATCAGTTTGGACGAAAAGAAGGGTTTTGCATCAACCCTTAATGGGTTTACTACTACATTCACATTCCTCTTCACGTTCTCGTCACCGAATCCATCATTACTCAAATCCGGTTTCGATTTGGGTTGTTTCACTGTTTATTGTTGTTCTCTACAAGGCTGAGGCTGCCATATCGAAGAAGATCCGAACATTGCGTCGAAAAGCCTTCTCTGTTCAACTTTATCATCTCCTCCTCTTCTCATCATCTCTGATCCAAGATCATTGAGCATCTGTTGCGCTCTCTCGTATGCTTTTAGATGTGAATCCACTCCTCTAGGACCATCAACAACCACGGGTTTCACGCGTCGTAATGTCTCTTTCGCCTCATCGATCCGTCCTTGCTTCATTAGACAGATTCCGAGAGGCAACTAAAAATGTTCCATCTTGGTTAGGGTAAGATAAAGTAAGAAGGACAAGAACCTTCCTTTATAGCATAAGCGTGTAGTTAATGAGCATATGTAAATAATTAGGACATGAACATGATAACCCGAAATGAAAATGCTAAAAGGCAAATAGAGTGATAAAGCTCGCACGAAACATGTTAGAGAGAAGTAACACTCAGAGCCAAAATAGCAGCTAGACTCTTAAATAGAAAAGGTTTTTAAAAACTCAAAGAGTGTCTTCTCTTATACATGAACTTGAGTTGCCTTCCAAGATCGACGCTTGTCCTTGTTCTTCATGAGGAATTTCGGTTGCTTGTTCTTCATAGGTGGAGCAGAGTTTGGCCTTTTCCTATTGATATTTAGCCCTTGCTTTGCTGGCCATTTTGACTTGAGTTCCTTTGCATGGTTAACATTTAGATCCTCTACGTGGTCTACAAACGCGTAAAGTCTACAACCCTTCTCAATACCTTTGATTTCAACACTTTGGAGAGTGTTCCTTTCGGGATTGAAGTAGTATACATAGAACGGTTCATCATCATTTATAGATTTCATGGACAAAACAATTTCACCAATAGCCGTCACTCCAACGATGATACAATTTGAAGGATTAACCCCAATATTCTCCACAAAATTGTAGACACGTTTTGACCATTCTTGTTTCTCCACATCCTCAAGAACACACATACACAACTCAAGGGTAGTACCGGTATAATTCCAGTTAATCCCACCTAATCTACAATCCAAAGCACCTATTCAGGCTCATTTTGGAGAGCTTGACAGTTTTTTCGGTTTCTCTGATGTCACGGTATGTACACCTATTCAGGCTCAATTTCAGATTGTCTGAAATTTATCTGAGATCCCATCATGAATACAAGGATTATTGCTACCTTTGCAGGAAGCAAAGAATCTCGAGGAGAAGCTGAAAGTGTCGGAAGTAGCACACGAGGTTCACATTTACTCAGGGAATGGGAAGAACAAGAGCCCTGAAGGAGTGAGCAGCCGGAAAAGCATGGGACTTTCTGATGAAGATGAAGCCGCGGTGGCACTTGCTTGGTCTCGCTTCAGTTCCTGGATGAAACATTTCTTGGCTTAAAAGCTTCCTTTCTCAGACAAGTCCCAAAACTATTGTGTGAGTCCCAAAACTTTTGTGTGATGCCCAACAAGGGCATGTCTCTTAGGACTTTGATCCCAATCAAATAAGGGGTTGGTTCGCTTTCGGTTTTCGTGTGGAAATGTTCGATTTGGTGCACTTATTTGACCCTTGATTTGGTGTCGTTTTCCTTCATATTCGTACTCGGCTCTCTGTTTCATTTGCTTCTCTTCTCTCCGTCTCTCGGATCCTCGTATATAACTTAACATCTTCACATAATTTTAGTAGATTCCTGCAAAATTATACTAACGCTAATCAATGTTTCTTTCCATCGAATCGATTTTACTTGTGTCACTTCGAAATCTTTATCAATCTCATATTTCATATTCTGAGAAAAGAAAGACACTCAACGAACGTTGTGATGAAGCACAATTCGTAATGTAATCCAAGCTGTATTCGAAGATTTGCATCTCCCATTATCCTATAAATAGATACATGGCGGGCAAATACTAATATTAGTTATAACTTCAAAACTTCTATCAAAAGTAGACCCACTCAGTCATGAAATTGGATGGACAAAATCCATTTCATCTTGAAACAAATTGGATTCGTTATAAAAAAGAGCAAATGAGTAACAAATAAAAATAGCAGGTGCAAAATAGTTATTATATATGGATGGGGGGGGGGGGGGGGGGGGGGGGGGGAGGGCATTGAATATTACCTTTACCATTTAACACTAATTACCATTTTTCTTATGGGGGCAGCTGCCCCCTCCTCCGCCAACGTACATCCACCCATGGTGGGATCTCAATATGAGATAGACGAAGATGATATGGTTTTCAGATTTAGCAAAGCCTGTCGGTTATGATTATGTAGCCCAGCCAATAGTCTTTCAAAAAAATTGATATGCATTTGTAAATTGTGTTTAGGAGCAAATGGAGAAGGGAGAGGATGATCATGTATTCATGTGTGAGTGTGACTTTAGAGCGGAACTATAGTTTGTTTGGTCAACAATGCATAAGGTTTATCGATAATTTGAGTTGATGAAATAGAGGTGTTGCGTCTACTGAGTGAGTTTGGTTTTTCTTTTCAGTTTCTCTTTCTAAACTCGTAAGAATCAATGATTCTTTCTATCATCATTATTATAAACAAAATCGGTTTCAATTATTTTCAAAGGAATTATGAAAGGTCGGATACCTTGTGAATTTTGTATTCTTCAAATTTTTATTTTCTTTTCTATGTTCTCAAGTCTCAACTATGTGTAGTTGAAAAATAAGAGAAACATTTTTCTAGTAATGGTACTTCTTTATATTAGTTTTATGTGAATCTTTTAGGGAAACTTGCCACCCGAATTGAATATATCTTCCTGATGATCCATTCCTTGAATTGAGTTTATAGATAGTACAAACAGTCAAGGTTTTTATTATCGGTATAAATTCATTTTGGTTTCTATTTCTTCAATATTAATGCTTCTCCTTCAAAGAGCCATATTTTATGAGATGAGTTCCGCATTGATCACGATTCTACGTACAAACAAGGTGAATGTTGTGTCAGGGATATGTGTCGTGTCCAATTTGGCTGAACCACACACGAGAAGCATTTACAAATTGATCACGTGAAGCATCCTAAGACTAGAGCCGATGTGTTATTTATTAACAAACAATTACTCTCATATATTAATCTTATTGCTTATGCATATAATTTTAATGTATATCTGAATGTTCCATCCAATTTCCAGGAGTGTTTTTATTCTAGAGCAACTAGATTAGTTAATGAGCTATGAATTTCTCTCAGTAAACCTCCACCAAATTCCGTTCTCACATAGAGTTAGAAAATACCAGATTAATTTTGTTTAGGTCCTTGGTTTACGTGCTTCCTTTCTTAGAACGTTACAGCTTGAATATAGAACATCTTTTCTCACTCACATTTAGAATAATCCCAAAGACTAATGTTGCTTTCAATTTTGAGTTAGGACATTCATAACTCTGTAAGGGTGAACTCTTACATATTTTCATTTATTTTTCTCTTTTCATTCGCTAAAGATGGTGAAACTATATTTGTATATATTCGGCAGGGTTTCAACAAAATACACAAAGATTTTATCCTCAACTCTTATAGACGACTTATGAGACAAGTCCAGATGTTTCATTCTCTCTTAGTCTTAATTAGATGGGAATAAGTTATTCCCTAATATTCTTTGATCTTCGAGAATGGTTGTGGAAGACTAGCTCAGTCATGATATCATCGTGGACTTTGATCGATTAGTTAGAATGAAAGAGAGTATAGAAACCTTGGAAGAGAGGCAAATCTTGGTTAGGGTAAGATAAATTAAAAAGGACAAGAACCTTCCTTTATAGCATTAGCAATAATCTGGTTAATTAAAGTCATTGACAAACAAGTTTGAAAAAGGCTATCAACAATCCGAGTGGAATTTTTATTATTATGAGTTCACCGTGTATTTTTGCATGTTAAGCGAAGTTAGGGTGCATAAGCATGTAGTTAATGATCAGTATATAACAAATGAATCAAGGTACTTATAACCCAATAATTAGGACATGGACATGATAACCCGAAATAAAAATGCTAAAAGGCAAATAGAGTACTGATAAAGCTCACACGAAACATGCTAGAGAGAAGTCACACTCAGAGCCAACATAGCAGCTAGACTCTTATGTTATAAAGTGGTGAATATTTGAAATAGAAAAGGTCTTTAGAAACTCAAAGAGTGTCTTTTCTTATACATAAATTTGAGTTGCCTTCCAAGATTGACGCTTGTCCTTGTTCTTCATGAGAATTGTTGGTTGCTTGTTCTTCATAGGGGTAGAAGCGTTTGGCCTTTTCCTATTGATATTTAGGCCTCGCTTTGCTGGCCATTTTGACTTGAGTTCCTTTGCATGGTTTACATTTAGATCCTCTACGTGGTCTACAAAAGCGTAAAGTCTACACCCCTTCTCAATACCTTTGATTTCAACACTTTGGAGAGTGTTCCTTTCGGGATTGCAGTAGTATACATAAAACGGTTCATCATCATTTATAGATTTCATGGACAAAACAATTTCACCAATAGCAGTCACTCCAACGATGATACAATTTGAAGGATTAACCCCAATATTCTCCACAAAATTGTAGACACGTTTTGACCATTCCTGTTTCTCCACATCCTCAAGAACACACATACACAACTCAAGGGTAGTACCGGTATAATTCCAGTTAATCCCACCTAATCTACCCTTATAGTTTATCAATTTAATAATAATAATGTCATAATATTGATCACGAAAACGAAAGCATTCTGCGGCAATAAACTTAAACTTCTCAGTCCTAACATCAAAGCAAAGTAATAACTTAGACGGTAGATTACCACCCCGTTGAACTAAGTTATAACAAACCCCATTGATGCATATCCCTGCACACAAAAACTTATGCATATCTTTCTTACTCCTCCAACTCATTATTTCACTTTCTAGTGTCAGAATTTTGTGACGAACCCTTGCACCATAAAATCTAAAAGAAGGCTCGGCCAATACCTTGAATCTCTTGCCAATCGGATCAAACCCTAAAATGCTTCGTCCGTAGCTATCCGGTTGAGGCAAGGTCACATACTGTCCCGTGATAGGGTTACATATTACATGCATTGTATCACGCCTCTCTTTTGAGATCTGGAAAGAGACCAAACCAGAGGTATAGCTATAAGGTCGAACTAGTATTCCATGGAACTTCATATGAAAATCAGCAGCTACTACACGAGCCGACCGATTCCCATATGGATTTTGAGGTTGAGGCGACGAGTAGATGCTCCAAGCATCTTTGTCCACTGCTTTGACGATGAATAAGAGACGCGGACGAGCCGAGGATCTTGTAAGAAACAGCATGGAACTCCATAACTTCGACAAGCAACAAAACCTAGCTATTGAGTTCCCTGGTAATCTTGAGAATATCTCGATGATGAGATCATTAGGGATTAATAAACCCAGATTTTCTCCTCTTTTTGTCGAATTTGAAAATCGCTTATTGGCTTGAGACATGGTTGGCTTGTGTCGCAAGCAATGCTTCTTCCCACTGATTTGTTTACGGCGAAGAAGAAGAATAAAAAAATATATAAGGTTGAGAGTGAAACCCTAATCAAGTAATGTATATATATATGAGAAAGGTAAAATTGTAACTCATATGATCACACATGCTATCGTTAGTCGAGATTATGACATATGTTAAAATCTAAATTTAATTTTTAAAAATTAAAAAATGAGAAAATAACAAAATAAATATCAAATAACAATCAAATGATAAAAAGGAAAAGTTTAACAGCTAAAAAACTAATTAGAAAAAAAGGAAAACAAAGTAAAACAGTCTAAATTAGTTGAGTAAGTTTTTTTAGTAGTCCAAACGAATCGTAAAAGAATTAATATTTTTATATTATTTTCATTAAAAGAGGAAAGCAAAATATGATGGTACGTGAGAATATTATTTCTTTATTTATTAAAAACTTTTGTTTCAAAAAGCACTACATTACATCATATTATGTACATTGAAAAAGAGGCTGTTGTGATGCATCTGCTCAACCAAGTAATAAATATATCCGGGAAAGCCATTGCCTCAAGCATTATGGCTTGAATGAATTGCCATTTGACAGTATCGAAAGCTTTGGTGATGTCCAATTTAAGAGCACACCTTGGTGAGATTGAATCCTTATGGTAATCTTTTATTAGCTCCATAGTTAGAAGAACATTCTCCAAGGAAAGTCGCCCCTTAACAAATGTGCACTGATTCGGTATGACTGCTTCTGGTAATAGCGTTTTGAGTCGTCATGCGATTAGCATAGAGATTATTTTGCACATCGTATTACAACAAGAGATGGGATGGAAATCCTTCATAAATTCCGCAACAAGAGAATTAACGCTAAGATAGTTGCATTGACTCCCTTAGGCATGAAACCATTCATAAAGAACGATTGAATCGCGATTACCAAATCTGATCCTATAATAGGCCATGCTGCAACGAAAAATTCCTTAGTGTACCCATCAAGACCTGGCGTCTTATTTGGTGGCAATGATAGAAGAACTCTTTTAATCTCTGCTTCGGTGACATCCTTTGTCATTTTGTAGTCGCCTCATTCGTGCTATACGATACCCAACAACCAGCTCACTTAAAGTGCTTACCGGCGTGGAACGTTCTCGTTGATCCCAACCAGTGCAAGGTTGAAAATAGAGAAAAATACACTTGGAAAATACACTTGAATATTACCTTTACCATTTAACACTAATTACCATTTTTCTTATGGGGGCAGCTGCCCCCTCCTCCGCCAACGTACATCCACCCATGGTGGGATCTCAATATGAGAGAGACGAAGATGATATGGTTTTCAGATTTAGCAAAGCCTGTCGGTTATGATTATGTAGTCTTTCAAAAAATTTGAATATTTAAAATTGACATTAGGCCCAGCCAATAGTCTTTCAAAAAATTTGAATATTTAAAATTGACATTAGGCCCAGCCCAACTGTTTTCTCCCTCATCTGCATTCCCATCAAAGATCTCACGAACACTAATATATCTTGGTCCCCTTTCGATTTCTCCCATCAAAGATCAAACGTTACTCTACCATTCACTACGATTCACCTCCTCCCTTTCTGTTTCGAACATTTAATTCTACCCCACTTCCATCCCCCTTAATGTCTTCATCAATTCCCACTACAAGAAAACATGCCATTAGCCACTCCCAGAAACGTCACAAATTCGTCACTAATGACCCATTTGCGACTACTTTGCGACGAAAATAAGTCGTCACAAAACGCTCGTCGCTAATTTTTGGGGTCACAAATCCGTCGCTAATTAGCGACTCATCTGTGACGATCATTTTGGGTCGCTAATTAGCGACTAATATGTGTCTGTTAAACGTAGTCACAAATTTGTGACTAATGAGAGACTAATATAGGTAGTGGCTAATTAGCGACGAAATAGCCACTATTTTGTCACTCTATGAAAATATAAATTGGTCACAAATTAGTCTCTATGGTGTCACTTATTAGCCACCAAATGTCACTTGTTTAGTCAATTCTTTGCTACTGATTTGGTACCAAATTGTTACTAATTTGAATCTAAATGTTTGTTTTGAGAAGCTAAAATAGAAGAAGAAAAAGACTTAAATTAAAACAAACCAAAGTAGTAATCAAGCTAAAGCTTGACAAAACAAGATAAGAGTACCAAAAAATAGTTACATAGAGAAGGAACTCAAACACTCAAAATACCAAAAACAAAACAAGAACAACAAAAATACAAACTTTTTCAATTTCTTATGGAGCTAGCACCTCCAAGCATCATCACCATCCTATCCAATCCGTAAGCAATACCACCTGCAATTTCATATCAAATTCCAAATGTTTAATTAACCAATCATGTTTATTGACAAAGTGTAAGAAAATTTACATACCATGAGCAAGACAAGAACAACAAAGAACAAGACAAGAACAACAACGAACAAGACAAGAACAAGACAAGAACAAGAAGAAAGAAGAAAAAGAAGAGAGAGGTACTGACCTGAAGCTTGGTCAGAGAAGATCAAGAGGATCCGGACCTGATAAGAAATGAGAGGAAGCTGCTCATTACAGATTAAACTCACTCTCCAACGGTTCCATCAGTTTCTCAAATCAAAACACAATCCGATTTTCAGTTTCATTTGGTGGTACCAGAAGATTCTCTAAGTCCCACTCCTGAAAACCTCTCTACATCTATCCTCATGTCCCAAAATCTCACGAATCCATCTGCATTTACGTTCTAATTCTAGTCTAAGATGAATAAAAACCAAAGAAACATTAATAACTCAATAGTTTTTCATATTGCTAAGCATAAAACCCAATCTAAACTAGAAGTAACAGAGAATTTGAGGTCTCACACTCAAAAATTAAACAAGTATCCAAGAACAGAAACTCAGGTGAAAGAGAAAGAGGCAAATACCTTTGACAAGAGAGGAGGTTAAGATCAAGAGCAATTCCCGCAGCTTCTAAACTCGGAAGAACATCCTCAGTCTGCAACAAAAATTGAAACATGTAACTCACAAAGATGATGAAATTGCGAGGCTTGATAAGAGGAAAATGTGAGGAGGACAAAGAGCCTCGTATCTCGCAACAGTTGGAAGATCCCTTAGAGGGATGTAGTTCTCGGTACCTCTTCCTCTGGTTCTGTCAGAACCACCGGCTGGAGCCTCGCTTCTTCCACCGCCTCTTCCTCTGCCTCTTCTAGAACCACCAGAAGCAGAGGCCGATACTCTTTTTGTTTCACCGGAAGCAGAAGCTGATAGTCTTTTTGTTTCACCGGAAGCAGAAGCAGAACCGCCTCCTCTTGTACCTTTTCCTCGAAAAGCCACTTTCACCATTAGAGAATCTGAAGAGTTGCAAGAATTAGGGTTTCTGGGTTTGAGTGACTGAAAGAAAAGAGATGAAGATTGAAAGGGATTTGAGTGACTGAGAGAAAGAGAGATGCAGATCTAGGGTTTCTGGGTTTCAAAAGAGGAAAACGAATCGAATCGACGAAATTTTTTGGATTTCTTCCCTCCGTGAATCTCTCAGAGAAGAAATTGAGTGATTGTGAGAACGAGAGATGAAGATTTATGGGTTTAGAAGAGAAAAATGACATAATGAAAATTAGGGTTTTGAGAGATGAAGAATCGAAGGGGTTTCTTCACTCTCTGAAACTCTCGGTGAAAGGAATGGACAGAGAGAGAGATTACAGAGGAATCAAACAGAGAAAAGATGATTTAATTTAATTTAGTCAAAACAAAAAAAATTTGGAACGGTAAATTCCCGCACAAAAAATCAAGTTATTTCACCAAACCCCAAATCATTCCTGCCTATATATTAGTCTCAAAAAGTAGCAAAATAGTTACTAATTTGTGACTGATTTGTGACGATTTTAAGTTAGTCACAAATCAAATCCCTAAACCCTAAACATTTAGACCCAAATTTTGTTTTTCTACCATTTCCCTAAACCATATACCCTAAATAAACTCATATAACCATTATACCACCACTAACAAAACTAATTTACAAAAACATCAACTTTACATAAACTTACTTTAAAACTTCTAAGTGTTTATATGTTAAAGTACATAAATGTTCTCACATAAATATTTTTTTGGAAATTGATTTATTCACTAAAACCACATATTGGCTAATTTGTCATTGACTTTAGTACAAGCTAAATACAACTATAAATCATAGAAACATACATTTTGGGTTTTAATATGTAGTAATGTAAAATGGAGTGGCAAAGTAGTCACTAATCAGTCGCAAATTTACTTATGCGTCGCAAATGTGTCGCAAAATAGTGGTATATTTGTGACTATTTTGTGACGTTAGTATAGGTTTGAAAATCCAAAACCCTAAACCCTATATAGTCACTAAAGAGTCACAAATTCGTCACTATTAATTTTTTTTAAAAATTGTTATTTTGAAACCTTAAACCCTATATGGTCACTAAAGAGTCACAAATTCGTCACTACCAATTTTTTTTTTAAATTGTTATTTTGAAACCCTAAACCCTATATGGTCACTAAAGAGTCACAAATTCGTCACTACCAATTTTAAAAAAAATTGTTACCTACATTTAAACATTTGTGACGCTTTTGTTACGCTCTTATGGTAGTCACTAATCTGTGACTGCTTTGATGGTCACAAAGTAGTCGCATATTTGCGACCCCATAGAGTAGTCGTAAACGAGTCGCTAATTAGTGACTCATATGTGACTAGCCTAAAACCTCGGAATAAGTGTTGCAAAGTAGTCACTTATTTGCGACACTCCTACGACCAGGTTTTGGCGTCGCAAATTAGCGACAATTTTGCGACGCTTATTTACGGCGTCGCAAAGTAGTCGCAAATTCGTCGCAATAGCGTTGCAAATATTAGTGACTACTTTTGCAGTCACTAACCGCAGTCACTTCTAGACTGTTTTCTTGTACTGATCCATTGCCAAACGATCCGCTATATATAGATACAAGCTCCTTCTCTACTCACACCTCAAATCTTCTTATGCCTAAACTCACGATCCTAGATTGGCTTTATGGCTCCAGCATTGCCACGGTAACCCGATTCTATTTATATAGAACCCCGTCCCTCCACCACTCAACTCTTCTTAACCTACCTCTTCAACCTCTCCGGCCGGCAAATTAAAGTTTTGGTAATGATTTCTAATTCGAGTGTAAATTTTCCAAATCGTCTGTTTTGGGTTTTGATTTGTCTGGTGATATAGAATAACAAGGGTGGGAACGTAGTGAAGAAAAATCAAGCGAATGTTCATCACGTTACTGGTGATAAGATTCCAAAAAGTTTTGATTTTTCAAGAATGAAACTTCCTGGTCCTGTTAAACAACTTCAGATGGATTTGAGGAAACTCATGCTTCCCTACATTGCTCTCAATCTAAAGGTTAGTTTATAAGTTGGAAAAGACAAAACTTGAGTTCTGTTTTGAGACCATTACTGATGAAAGTTCTTACCTTTTGCAGGAGAAGAAGAGGAACACTTTAAGGGACTTTTTGAATGTATCGAAAGCAAGCTCTGTGTTGTCTTTAAGAGTAGACCGCAGGGACAGACTCTTACGTTTAAGATTCATCAGTATTCGTTAGCGTTAGATGTAGCTCAGCCTCAGCTCCGGCCTAGATGTCCTCAAGATATTTTTAAGAATCCCCCTTTGGTAATGAATCTCGATCTCTCTTGGTTTTTTTCAATTTGTGGGTTTTTGCGCATACTTGAGAATGTTTAATTGTCTTGGTTAAGATTGTCCTTTCTGAATTTTGTAGTCATGAGCTGCATCGTAAGCTAGCAACAATTATGTTTCAGAAAATTTTCTCAGCTATCGATATCAATACTGTAAGTTGTATTGTTGCCAAGAAGATAATATAAACTTTTATACTAAGAGGTGTAGGCTTAAAGGACTTTAATATCCATGTGTTGTTGTGCCATATGAAACTGGAGAAGTTCATGGAAAGGTTTGATCTTTGATCATTCTTTGTGAAATTCGGCTACTGTGCGTGGTTTTGTTGTGTATGCTTGATTGAGGATTTTATGGTCTAGATTTGAGAAAATTTGGTGGATTTTGGTGTAGATAGTGATGGGATTAACAGAAGAAGAACTTTTGAATATGAAAGAGTGACAGTTGGAGCTGCAAGAGATTAGATTCTGATGTATTTATTTTATATATGTAGGAGAATTCAGAGAAGGTGACAGTGAAAACATACATAGGAGCCAATAGAAATGATCCTGATATGTTAGGAGAATGGGATTTTGAGGTTTGATGATATATGTAACATTTTTTTATGTTGTGAACTCTATTATGAATGAGAATTGGTCTACTGATTTGATTTACATAGTTTGATTTGTTTATGTTTCTTAGGAATCGAAGCGACGGCACTAGCTGAAATTGATAGAGATTTCCAAGGAAATCATGGAATGGAAAAATAATCCTCAATGAAAGGAAAAAGATGATTATAGCCATGTCCTAGGCAAAGATGGTAATGCTCCATCGTCTTGAATGGAATTTGTGTTGAATATGTTCGTTATGTAATCCTTGTGTTAAAAAAATTGAATTAGTAATTAAAGCCTAGATAGTATAGGTGTTGTGAAGATCAAATGAAAACAATGGAAATGTCATGTATTGTTGTACGATTTGATTTGCTGTATGGGTTATATTATTGTGTTATAAGTCTTGTAAGACTTCATCTTGGGTGCAAATGAGATATCAGCTTGCTCTGTTTTAGCTATATATATATATCCATAGCTCATTTTCTATACATGTCTTAATTCATTTACAGAGCAAGCCAAGGTAATGTCAATAAGAAATATAGCTAGCTACTTCATTTCTTTTGGATCACGAAATCACAAACACTACCATGACATAATTTAATTCAAACCAAAATATCAACTAAATTGATAAATAACATATACGTATATAAATTATTCAAATATCTTTAAATTTTTTACTTTAGCTAACCAATTCGGGAACTTGAATTCGGTTTTACCAATCTTCTTATACGGTTCCATTATATTTTCGAATCACGGAAAGGGAGATTACTGCGAGCAAGAAGAACAATGTGATTGGTTACCAAAAAAAAAGCAAAAGAACAATATGCCTCGGTAAGACCACACATCTACTTTGAACCCATCATACCTTCTCCTGCTTATCACCTCTGGTGCAACATATGATCCCACACGTCGTGTGCAACAAGGGTAAATTAGGGGATACACATGCTTTTGGTAAATTAAGGTAGAAATTAAAGGGTTGGTGATTTGAAGACAATGTCATAAACAAATAGATTGAGAAGTCATCTATTCAAGCCACATTTACTTTCCCATATAGAAGTATAAGAACAATTTTACCCATGTGGTTCTCTCCATATTATTAGTGATTTTGAGAATTTGTTTACACTATTCTCATTTTTTGTGGCATAGCTTTCTGAAACTGTTTCCTAAAATAATAAAAAAGGAACAAGATGCTATATATATATATATATATATATATATTGAATATATGAAAGTTGTTCGGAGAGAACAAAATGTTTCGAAAAAGAATTTTGACATTTGAGAAAAATTGATCATAAAGCATCAACCAAAAAGATCATAAATGTACATACGTGAATAACACATAATTTATACATATACATACTAAAGTTTGACAAACTAAAATTAAATCGCAAGAAAATCTCCTCGAATCGACACTAGCAACAAGATTTACTTTGAAATGTATAGAAGATATCAGAAGATACAATCAAAAGTTTACACGACGGTTGCTAAACAAACGCCGAACAAAAAGAAAGGAGAATCATCGGTTCGGTATTCACAACCAAAAGAACCAGTGACAAATTACTCTTTCACTATGTCACTCATTTATTTTCAAACCACCTTCCTCGACTATATGTTTTCTAATTTGTGGTCTCACACATTCTCTTTCTTAGTTTTATTCTCGAGTTAAATTTTTATGCTTTACTAACTACATTGCAAAATAATCTTCAGATAAAATTGTCACCAGCTACTATTCTTTTTACATGCAAAATCAAATACAAATAGCAAAATCGAATATAAGTTCCAAGATAATATACCATAAGATATTAAAGTGAGGTACATATCTAATGATAACCTATTTACTTTCTCAAAAATATACGATAATAAAAAAATTGGAAAAATAAACAGTTCGAAAACAGAAAACAAAACAAATCAACCAAATTTGAATATATAATAAAAACATCCAAATAAGTGAACGAACAACATATATGCACAAATAACCGAAAAAATTAAAGAAATCAAATCATAAATTCACTACAAACCCCGCGTGTAACGCGGGGAACGACCTAGTTAAAATGAATAATAATCATATGTTCATTTATAATCATTGAGAAATTATTAGCATGTGGACAAAAAAAATCACATAAATTACTTGAGAAATACTAAATTTATAGGAGATTTATTTTGATCTTTGGAAACAGAAACTCAGAGATATAAGGCCATAATTATTGCAGACACTCATGAGAGTATCTAAAAACTTTTTGTAATTAAATATATTAAATTTTAGGATTTTTGGAGTGTCTAAAATTTAATCTTATATATAATAGCAAACCCAAACAAATGAATATTTTTTTGGTTGGTTTTTTGGTTTATTTATAGTGGTTGGTTTCACGGTTTGTGTCTTTCATTTGGGTTGCGACTTATCGTACGTTGGTGTCTTTTCATTTGGGTTGCGAATATTCATGAAGGGATATGTCTTTTCTATTTCGTAGGGTCGCACCTTTTCGGAAATAACAATTTTATGGTTATTTTGAAGGGTTGTGTCTTTTCATAGAGTCGCATCTTTTCGAAAATAACCATTTTATGGTTATTTTGAAGGGTTGTATCTTTTCGCATATAATTAGTAGTTGTTATAAAGGGTTGTATCTTTTCATTTGGGTTGCAACTTTTCGTAAATATAACCGTTTAGTCATTCTTTTGAAAAGTTACATCTTTTGATTACAATTATCTCGTCAAGGGGTGCAAATATGTTTTTTGATTATTCATAGGATTGTGACTTTTCGTTAAAAAAAAATCATTTAATAGTTATTTCCAAAAATTATATAGTTTTGTATTTTTTTTTTTAAAATCGCATTATGGTTATTTAAAAGGGTTGGTTCCTTTCAAATATGTAAGGTCGCAACTCCTCGAACATAACCGCTTTATGGTTTATTTTGTAGAGTTGTGTCTTTTAGGGTGGTATTTCTTTAGTCATGACTTTTCGAAAAACAATTCTTCTATATATTTCTTTCGTTTATTTATGGCTCTCAATTAAAAAAATTCTTTAAAACATAATAATCATACAAAAATTATAAGATTATGTAAATAATAATAACAATCCTCAAAAAAAAAAAATCAAAGAGTTGTGTCCTTTCAAATAAACGTATTTATAATTTTTTGGGTCTTCGGGTAATTAACAATTTTGATATTGAAAAACTTACATATTTAATTAATTGGCATGTGTCATCATCTAAATGATATTTTATACATGTCACGATCTCGTGAGTTACAATTTTGCTCAATCTCCTTTATATAATAAGATATGGTTTTATAATGTTTTTCAAAAATGTGTCTTTTGTAATTAACCGTTTTAATACTTTTTGAATGGTTGCAATCTTTCATGACAAAACCATTTCATCTTATATATATGTGTCTTACTAATTTTTCTATGCATTCTTAATCTTGGCTTCAATTTTTATAACTCACTTTAAAAACAATAATCATCAAAAACGTCATTTTTTAATTATTTAAATTTTTTGATCTATTTACCATTGTAAAAGTTTATATAATTCTTAATTTGTTTCAATAATTTTGGAATTCGTTAAATAGTGTAGATTGTATTGCTAAATTATCCAAAATTTCAATGTAGACAATGTATGATCGTGTACTTTTGAAATAATTTTTTAGTGTCATATTTTTTCCAAAAAACTGCTTTATGATTAGTTTGAAAAGTTGTATCCTTTGAAATTAGTAATGTTGTGTATGCTCAAATTATTTTCTAGAGTCGTATTTTTTTCCAAAAAATTTCATTATGATTATTTTGAAGGGTTATATCCTTTCAATTTTGTAAAGACGCACCTCTTCGAAAATATCTGTTTTATGTTTATTTTGTAGAGTTGTGTCTTTTCAGGTAGTATCTTTTGAGTCGTGGCTTTTCGGAAAAAAATTCTTCTATATACTTCTTTTGTTAATTTTTTAATTTATATGTAGATCAATTTAAAATTTACTTCAAGCATGATAATTATCCAAAACGTCAAAGAAGATCATGCATTTTCAAAAAGATATTGTACAGTGGCATTTTTTCGGGAAACAACCGCTTTATGGTTATTATGAACTTTTTTGTCATTTAGAAATATAAGATTGTGTATTTTCAAAAAAAAATTGTAGAATCACTTCTTTTCCGAAAAAACGGTTTTATAATTTTTTTAAAAAAATTTGTGTTCTTAGGAATTTGTAGGATGGTGTATTTTTGAAAATATTTTGTAGAAACGCATTATTTCCAAAAAACCGCATTATAGTTGTTATGAAGAATTGTGTCATTTCAAATTTGTAAGATCGTGTCTTTTCAAAAATAACCATTTTATGGTTATTTTTGGTTGAGTTATGTTTTTTCATGTTGTATCTTTTGAGTAACTTTTTTAAAATGATTTAATATATTTCTTTAATTCAATGTTTAGTTCTTTTATGGTTATCAATTTGAAAAAAGTATGATAATGATAGAAAATGTCGTACGATTTTTTAAAACAAACTAAAAAAATGTAAGTTCATAAAATTCTTGATTTATGTGAATTTTGGGATTCTTATTACCATACAAATTCTAAGATTTGGTTTAAAAATTTTGAATTGTACAATTTTGAATTCTTTAGACAATGCACATTTTATGGCTGAAGCTTTTTTTGTTCTTTCGGTTTATATTTAGTTGTTATTGTGTATTTTCATTTTGGGTTGACGACTTTTTCTAAAAATATTCGATTAGTAGTTGTTTTCAAAAGTTTTTCTTTTCATTATGACGGTCTCGTCAAGATGTGAGAATAGAATAACCATTAAACATGATAATTATGTCATTATATTTATACGTGTATATAAAATTTAAATGTTAGTTAACTATAATTTAATAAAAAGAGTCTATTTTAATGAATGAATTAATTTTTCATATAACATTAGGTCTACTAATTAAAAAGGTACAAGTCTTTTAAATGGAAACTCTTCACCAAAATAACTACTTAATAATCCAAAAGTTGCAACTTTTCAAATTGTAATATTTAAACATATATATAACATTAAATTGTAGTTAACTATGATTTGATATATAATAATCATTTGATTGTTTGAATTAATATATCAAATATCATTCGACTAATTAAAAAGTTACAAGTCTTTTGAGAGGTAACTCTTCGTAAATTAACTACTTACTAAACTGAAAATTACAACTCTTCAAATTGTAACTTTTCATTATTTTATAGCAATTACATTCTATATATTATTTAATCAGTATATATATGTTATAATTTTCCAATTATGTTATTACATTTAACGTGTATATAACATTTATATGTTAGTTAACTATATAATTTAATAAAAAAAATAATCTATTTTAATGATTTAATTAATTTTCCAAATAGTTTTAGGTTTACTAATTACAAAGTATAATTTTTCAATTATGTTATTACATTTAACGTGTATATAACTTTTATATGTTAGTTAACTATATAATTTAATAAAAAAATTAATCTATTTTAATGATTTAATTAAGTTTTCAAATAGTTTTAGGTCTACTAATTACAAAGTTACAAGTCTTTTGAAAAGTAACTTTTCATCAAAGTAACTTTAATGATTGACAATATAGTCAGTTGTGTAATTTTTCACATCATTGGCAACATAATACACATATAAACAATATATTAATTCGAAATTTCAAACACTAAAAATGATTATTATATATCAAATCGTAAACTAATATTTAAATGTTATACATATATATATATATATTGTTTATATGTGTATTATGTTGCCAATGATGTGCAAAATTACACAACTGACTATATTGTCCACTATACAAGATTGTATTTTCTAAACATCTAACCTTATAATTTCAAGTTAGTCAACAACTAAAATACAAAAAATATAATTTTGTATATTCATATCAATCAAACATTCCAACACAACAATTATCCATTCTTATAAGAAATATTACTAACGATTTTGAAATTCATTGTTCAACACAATAATTATCCTTTCTAATTAGAATTATCATTAATGATTTTGAAATTCATTGTTCAGATAAAACCATTGTACATTCAACTTCCAAATGCCAAATTACAGTTTAATCTAGGTAATTTTATTTAAGTCGAGTTCCCCCGCGATTTCGCGGGATTCCGTGCCTAGTATTTTCAATTACAAAAAGTTTTAGACACTATGCAATAATCATAATCATGCTCTAAACAAAAAGAAAAGAAAATTATATGGGCTGGGGAGGCTGAATCGAGAGGCCCATAAACGAGTCCGGATGTAAACTAGCGATGATGAAACCTAAAAGCATCGGCCGCTTGTATCCGCCTCGTCAAAGTTTGAGAAGATTCGTGATGGCAATGAATGGTGGTGCAGAAGATCGCCGGGTTCGCTTCAAGAAGGAGTGCGAATTTTGGTCTCAAGTGTCGAAAGCTGGTGTAATTCTCCCATCTCATCTTCTTCGTTTTTCAGTTTCATGTCTATCTGTTTTCTACCGGAATCTTGACTTTCTTTCTGTCTTGCTGCTAATAATGTGTGTCAGGGGTTCGACATCGAGCATTTGATGGTTACGAAACCACCCTCCTGTCTGCTCTTCACTTCTCGCAAATTTGTAAACAAGGATAACTACCCCAAAGAAATGCTCCTTTACGCTCGAATGGGGATCCATAAGTACAATATGACACAGGTCAAAACTAATCTCCTCTTCTTCTTATATATCTTCAATGATTCCCTTATTCAATTCTTGTTTGATATATCTCAGGGGACGAACTTGCGGCTCAGTTTCGTAGAGAAATTCAATTATCGACTTAAAGGAGCATATACCGCTTACTACATAACCTTGGTTGCAAAGGATCCAGCTGCAAGTGGTTCCCTTGTAACTGTTCAAACGAGTGTTGTTGTAGAAGGCTTTGAAATCAAGAAACTGTCTTGCTCTATTGCTAGTCTTAAGCCCGGACCACAAGGTAAACAAGTCTTGCCATGATCAGAATAATAAGGTTGCTTTGAATGAAATAAGGTGACCTTTTGTGTGTGTGTGTGTGTGTAGAGAACCACTCTTTGCAACCGCAACCTATGAATCTTGGACCTGAACCGGTAGATGATTTCTACAATAGTAGATTGCCTGAGTGGCCTTCGTCTGAGAACGATTTCTATGACAAATCACGATTTTACTTGGTATGTTTTTGCTCCTACTCATGACTGGTTGGTTAGTAGACTACTAGTGATGCGTTTGCCCTTGCAGGTGAGAAGATCAGAGCTGTGAAAATATGACTGTATTCGTCTGTACATGGAACTTGCATTCCTCGAAACCAATAGGAGGCTTAAAAATGTAATAACTTTTTCTTCCTTTCCTATTAATCTGTTAGTAGTAACTAATTATAACACTGTTTTTTGTTTACAGCCTAATCTCTCAAACTTGAAGATTGTCAAGGTAGCAGTAGAAACCAAGGAGAATTTGGAGCCGCCAAGCGAGAGACTCAAGGCCAGAGATGCAATTTTCTACATAAAGTACAAGTACTACCCAAATAAGGGTCGGGCTCCTAAGGTTCATCGACGCAATCCTCCCCGTGATCGCATTGCAATCGTAAGAAGAACCATGGACAAGAATGCGGGCCACCTTACTCTCAAGTTTGAGGGTCAGCTTGCAAAAACTTTTCTAAAAGGCCTTTAATGGCCATTAGCTGTGCTCTAATTATGAAGCTTCCGAGGTCTTTGATCCGAGGCCTTCTCTCTCTAATTATGAAGCTTGTGTAATATGTAATATTTAAAAATATGTATCGCAGAAATAATCTTATGCTCGACAATGGTTTTTAATTTTGTTAAGTGGATGGGTCTTTGTGAGGCATTTTATATATGTGTACTATTAGTATTCCCATGATATGAGTTTTAGTTTGTTGCCTTTTTTTCTTTCTTTACCCAACAATCCGAAATGTAGAACCCATATTGAACACCTCTAGTTTGTGGCGGTTACTAGATTAAAAATGAGAAAAACATAGGTTTTTTTTTTATGGATCTTGGGGAATCACGGGGAAAAGACAGAGAGAATCGAGAAGCTTAAGCGTGAGCATAACAATGGAGCCTAAGGGCTACAACGATCGAGTTTGTATCGGGTTAGGTTATCAGGCGATCGTGAATCGACGGTTCCGTTGATACGGGCAAATTGCGAGAAAGACACATAGAACAATGAGAGATTCATGAAGGTAATCGGGGATTGATCAAGTCACCCGTGAGTCGAGTCAAATCGGCCCGCGATGGCGACTGAGTCTGGAGAATTTGAGTGTTAGAGCGACACGGAGTCGTGATGGACAAGGATAGAAGAGAAACACGGAGAATAATAGGAAGATGGGATCGAGCCAAAGGCTCACGGCGATCCACTCTGCGTCGGAGTCTGAGTATTCGAGAAAGAATACGACGAGGATTCGTAGAAGAATCTGAGAGCATCCGTGAATGGCTAAGTGTGGGCTACGGCAACCGAGTGTTAGAATCATTATGA
Organism: Draba incana; assembly: GCA_963576765.1. NCBI lineage: Eukaryota > Viridiplantae > Streptophyta > Magnoliopsida > Brassicales > Brassicaceae > Draba > Draba incana. The sequence continues at coordinate 4,172,250 of OY755209.1, read as the reverse complement.
TGGAGTCTATGGAAACCCTAAGATTAGTGACGAGCATGCGAAGGATCGTGCGAGTGAGTCCGAGGAATTCAAGATGGTTCAAGCAAAACTGCAAGTGAGTACGATACAAGGACCCGCGCCACATTTCTTGATACTTGGTCATGTAGGGATGGTTGGCTGTGTGACTAAATACTAGGTGAGGTGGTGTAGAGATTAGTGTTCGAGGAAACAAGAAGCAAAACATGTCGCGGATAGAAACACAAGTCAAAGGTGGTGATATCAGCTTACGACAAGACATGTGTTAAGTCGTGTATGGTATTGCTAAGTGTTTTAGGTTTGGTCTAATAGGTATGCTAAGTGGCAGTACGGAATTGAAACTAGAATAGCTAATCGTAACTGATGTGATAGAATCTCATTGATGAAATTTGCGTTAAGACTTGATTTGTATAGAGGTTCATTTGCGGTACGAGCTAGATTCGACTTAAGCGGCCGCGGGGTAACAAAATCCAGGTCGGGGTGTTTCACATAGCTATGTTGCTAATATAGCAAAAGTAGAAGGTATCTACTCTTATTCATTTGATTTGAATTATTCTTTAGACTTTTATGTTTACCTAATCTTTTATGTTCCCTTTAGCAGTGCCGGCCCTGGGCTAAAGCTCATGAAGCATGGGCTTTAGGCATCAGATAATTATATATATTTCGGGGCATCCATATTCAGTAAATTGTTCCATAATGCAGTGGTTGAGATCAATTTGCTTGAGCCGCAGTTCATGGGTTCGAAACCTATCTGCTAATATTCATTTTTCCAATTTTTTTTTGGTTTGCTTTAAGTGGCTCACTGTGTCGGGCCGGCACTGCCCTTCAGAGTAGTCTCATACTGCAAAAACAATATAGTCTCATACTGCAAAAACTATATTGTTGTTTGGATTGTTAAGTGGATTAGTCTTTGTGAGGTGTTTTGTATTTGCATTATAATAGTTGAAAAGCCAATGCCTAAACCAGTCATGTGTCTTTAAACCAGAAGGTAACATTAAAGTCAGTGCTAACTAAACTTGCAACAAAAATAAATAATAAAACCATAATGCCAAACGGATTGGTTTGTCCAAACTGGAAGTCAATAGCGAACCAGTTACGCACTAGATAGAAACTGTCATCATGCCACCATCATCATCCTCATCATCTTTGGCTTCTCTTCTTCAGCTGTAGATCGGAAAAATCAGAGATATAAATTATCTCAGTTTGTTTGCAGTAATGTATAAGCTAAACGGAGTGTATATCCACTTACCTTTGCCACAAAGCATCCATCTATCCAGTGGCGGAGGCAGCATAGGTTGAGGGGGGTCAATTGACCCATGTGATTTTTTTTTTTTAGTGTATATTTAGTACCAAAATTAGTGGTATTTGGAAGATTTGGAATTAATCACACGTAATTGACCCCCATGGCATGTGTAAAATAAATTTTGACCCCCATAAAACTAAATCCTAGCTCCGCCACTGCATCTATCTCATGTACATGGGGATAGAAACGCTTGGTGTGCACTAAACTTGGAGAGAACCGATGTCCTCTAAACTTGACATACCTGATAATGCCCATAATACATTAGACATAAAACATCTCATATTCATGTATATGTAAAACTATATGTTACCCTGAGATTCCGAAATCAAGTCCACACGGAACGATTTCCACATTCCTCTTCTTTAAGACAAAGTCAACAACAGCTTCATTCTGCACAATTGTATAAATGAAAATAATGACATTTATGAAATGCTTGAAAAGAAATAAGAAACACAATGGAGGATATAAACTACTAACCTCGGATACCAAAATTGAGCTTGTTGAATAGACGATAAATCCACCGGCGTCGACCATATCAATTGCAGCAAGTAGAAGTTGCTATTACTAAAAGAAAAAAGAACGGTTAGCATTACAAACCTCACAATTAACAAAACATCGTTACAAGCATTGATCTTAATTTATTGTTAAAGGACCATTACCTTTTGCAAATGAACAAACCTCTCTATGTCATCAGCACTGATTGAAGCTTTAATCAATTTATGTTTTGATATATCCTGTGAACAAGTGGGTTAAAATACAGAGGGAAATTACTTATGGAGACTTGAAAAGGTTGAGTCCAAAGCTTCTTACCCCAGTTTCACTACAAGGAGCGTTCAGCAACACCTTGTCTACCAAATCCGAAAACTCGGGTAGCTAAAAGGAAAAGGAGAAGAGATCAACAAGAAATTCAAGGGGATAAGCAATATCAGTCATTTTATGCAATCACAGTCTTGCATGTGTATATGTCAACAGTACAATAAAGAGGTTCAAGAAGGTAACCTCTGATGTAACTCTGGTATTTGTCACCCCCATGCGATGCAAATTGGCATAAAGTGATCTAAGCTTTCTTTTCCTCCGCTCATTTGCATATATTGTACCTAGTCATATCATTAAATGTACTATAAAGATAGCTGATAATAAATATGGGAGTACTTGGAACAATGAATTCACAAATGCATACCTGTATTTTCCATTATTTGAGCAACATAAGTTGTTTTATCACCGCGGCCAGCTCTGCAGAGAGTGTGAAACCTTGTTATACAGAATGCACTTGAATTTACGTGGCACAAATACAGAGCATTTATGTAACATAGTAACTTACACCATGTCTACAACGCGTTCATACTTCTGGGGATCAAGGGCGATAACGGGCAAGAGTGAACTATGGCCTTGCACCTGCAAATGCACCAAGAACATAATTAAGAAAACAATGAAAGATACTTATAAAGTGTGAGCCTCAAGAATGGAGAAGTCACTGACCATATAGTAGCCGGCCATATATTCAGAAGTTGATTCAATCTGAATGCGTGGTATGGGATCAGAAACGTCAAGTCCAACCTACAAATCATGACGTAAGATTAACTACAGATCCACAAATAAGAGTTGCAAATGGAAAGGAAGACGATGTGCTTACTTTTGACCAGGGTGTTGACTGCCATACATCATATCCTTTCTCTGCAAGTAGAAGACGCAGACGACGTCTTTTAATCTAACCAAAACAAACGTTATTGCATTAGCTCAACACTTGTGTGATACTAAACACTAAATGATTAACCAAATTTACCTTAAGAGTATTAGTACGGATAGATTTAGGTAGCCTTGGCGTCATAAAAACATCGATTACTAGCAAGATGTATGTGGGAAGAAACATCTACCAAAGTGATTCCAATTCATCAATACGTGAGAGTAGCTAACTGTGTACATAATGGAGAACAAAACAAACTTAAAAAGAAAAGCCAGAGACTAGTGAATTACCTGAACCAAACTTTCAATGAGAAAGTCACTGTAGCTGTAACGCAAACCAAGATCAGCTTCAAGCTGTCTAAGATAATCAGACCGGCTCGAGTCGCCTTCTGGCCATGTATTATTTCTGAGCACTTTAATAACTGAACACATAATAAACGATTTATTAGGAGTTTGGATGTAGTCAGATGATAAGATAACCCCCAAAATCAAATATAAAAATGCTACTCACTCCTTTTTATCCTAATTTCCAAGGTTTCTTGATCTGGTGGGTTATCTTCCTATTCCGCAAGTTCCTTAGCAAAATATAATAATAGCAACATCAATCCCTAATTCCTCAAAATCTAACGAATTTTTTAATAAGGAAAATTGATCTTACCGCTTGAGATGGTAGTTGAAATTCATCATCGTCTTCTTCACTGCTGTCTTCTTCCATCAGATTTTCACCGCCGTCTTCTTCCATCGGAATTTCACCGTCATCGTATTCTTCGTCAGTGAAAAAGTCTTCTTCACGGTAAAATCTCTCATCTGGCTCGTTGGGCCTGTTAATCTCAGTATAATTAGCCTTTTAATTAAATAGTGATTAATTAATACAACAAACACACAAACATGTGAAAACCTTAATTAATTTTTTAATATGTGAAATTATCTTTATTTTGAAACCAAAAACTCCGTATATAGAGAAAAGAAAACGGCGAGACTTACGGTTCCATATCTTGAATCTCGATTTTGTACAATGCCTTCGCCTTCGCCTTCGATCCTAAGTATGGGGGTTTTGGAACTGAGACAAACCGAGAAAAATGGTAGAGAAATTAGGGTTATAGGAGGAGGGCAATTTGTAATCAGACAACTTTATTCCCAAAAAAAACCCTAAAGTTTTCAAGTTTTTTTTTTCAAAAATTCTTCAAATCGGGAGGAATAAGATGATGAAACACGAAGAATCAAATGAAGAGGTCAAGGTTCTTCGTTCACTCTCTTCATACCTCGTTTCTAATCGTTCTAACTTTACCTTTGTTATTGGTTTCAGAGAGAGTGGAGTATAAAGAGACAAAAAAAAAAAAAAAAAAAAGGAGTAAACGTCAATTTCTTTTATTTTGTTTTTGGCCGTAAAATTTGCCTTGAAAATAAATAGAGAGGTTCAAATCAATTCAATTACTTACCGGTCCACGAAGATGCAGCAAATAGACAAATACTCTACTTTCCAAATCAAATCAAATTTTTGCCCATCACTTGGCTCTGGGTCCAAACTTTGGCTTTGATGTATAAATGAGCAAGAGCTTGTGTGCCTCTAAGGTTATGATGATAGATCAAGGGTCACAAATATAATGTAGTTAGTAAGAAACCATATTTCAGTATAGGGATCATTTTTTCTTTTCTTTTTTTTTTGTCAAAAGGGATCATTTTTTTTTTTTTTTGAAGACATTAGAATGTGTTAAAATTTCAGATATATCTTCGTTTTGATATTAATTATCAATAGTAAGACAAGAATAACGTCCATATAGTTGTGTTAAATATAGGAAGTATTCTCTAATCTCTATTTTGTCAACATTCCAAAGAAGACGAAAGGTTTGGTTTCACCGATCATTCCATAACGAAATTAGGACCATCTAGTCCAAAGGTCTTGACTATAAAGAAATAAATTCTTCATCATTTCATCTTTGAGAGTCTATACATTTTATAGTTCTTGCCTCGTTAGAAATGTCAAAACAAAGTTGATTTGGTTCTTGACCAAAAAAAGTAATTAATTTCCTTCCAAATTTTATAGCTAATCGCGTGAAGAAAACTGAGCCACCACACACCGAAAAACAATTTTCTTATGAATAATCAACATCTTTTGATTTTTCTCTGTTTCCAGTCGTTTGACCTTTTTAAAATTGATATATAGCTATTCTCAATGTTGGACTCACATATGGAACGACATTTTGTTGAATTTGTTGCCACTTCGCATCTGAAATGGCTTTCTCATGAGTCTCTTTACGCAAAATTTTCACCCTTGCTTCATGATCATACGTACACTTCTCCAGCAAGCCGTGGATTCTTTCATTCTGGTAATTTAAAGAGCCAAGCAAAATTACTTTATGGAGATGCACAATGATTGCAACAAAAGTGTGGGAGTCACAAACACATACACACACAAGTCAAATATAAATGTGTTTTCCCCATCTATAGAGGTGCTATGTTGTAAGTGAAGACAACAATCATTAAGGAAAGAAAATGATGATTCCATAAGCAAATCTATCAGGAGCCCATATACTACGCAAAACATAGCAAGAGAGTAGTAAAAGAGTGACATCTTCGGATATACTGACCTGAACATTTAGATAATGCCACACAGGATCTGATTCGGGTTCCAGCTCCAGCAAAAGGCTCACAGTGTTTTCCAGCTATATTAAGCAAACAAACTTCAGTATCAGTACAGAAAATATAGACTGGATAGCGTCAAGCCTGGTTTCTCAAAGTTTCCATGTATAAAGATTTCAAAGTAGTTGTAGACATGGTAACAATTACGAAACACTATGCAGAATATAAAGTAAATGGATCAATCTTTAATGGAAGTAAAAACTGATGAGTGTTGATAAGATGACCAAGAGACTGTATTATTGACATCATAGCAGTTTTGTGATAAATGCAAGTTGTGACTATTTGATTGACGGATTGTTCAGTGCAACCACTAGTTGAAGTTAGAATAGAATGAATAATATCTGACTTACACTTGTAAAGTCTATTTTTGGATCTTCCATAGACTTGTAAAGTGTGCCTTTAAATTCCAGCATAACTTTCTCAACCTCCTCGAGTACACGCTTGAGTATATTCACCTGAAAGCAGTTTGTTTTTCTATGTTGTCAAGAGCATTGTTATGTAACGAAATTAAATTGTAATTAAAAGAAGATTCAGTGCTTAAAGGAAAGTGGATAGCATCTGTCTCAAGAGAGTGTAATAGAAAATGCAGGCATACATGAGAAGGGAGAGCAATAGATTTCGCCTTCTTGTATTCTCGAACAGCCAAATCATATTCACCCTTGCTAATACTGCTACGAATAATACTGGGTAAATTGAAGAGTGTCCGGAATCTCTGAAGCATTCCTTGCACAGACCTGATTTTCTCAGCTTGAGCCTAAAAATGATTGTGCAACAGGCTTCAGAAAACTAAAAGAGAGTGACAGCAGCATCAACAGCAAAATTCAGACCACACCAACCTGTCTTTCAAAAAGAGGCTCAAATGCAAGATTGGCCCTTGATGTCACACTTTTCATACAATTGAACAAATGAGTAGTTCCTGATCCTTCCGGGTCTTCTTCAATCCGCTTCAGTTTTGACTCAATATCTATCAAGAAAAACAGTGGCCTACATTAACATGAGAGAAGAAAGCCATAAATGATTCAGTTGGGAGCAATGATACATACCATCAATTGTTGTTTTACATGAGACGAAGCAGTCAAAGTTGTCCTTTACCAATTGTTTCCTCTGTAGATTCCGACCCTTTAAGTCACTTTTCAGGCCAAGAGCACCAGCCTCCAAATCTGCTGCACTTGTGCCTTGGTGAATGCGAGAAAGAAACAGCTTCGGATCGAAATGATCAGAGAAGTAAATCAATTTTTCTGCAAATACTCAGAAGTTAATAAATAACATTTAGTCATCTGGATACTGTACATCGAATAAAGCCCTCCGAAATATCAAATGTTCTTATAAAAAGGGCTATTATTCAGCTATATGGCGAAGAAAAACATACCCCGAAGAGCATTATCCACTTTCTCAGCTTTAGATGGGCTGCTTGAAGACTCAGTGATCAATCTTAGTGTCTTGTTGTCTATAATCCTATACAGTGCACAGATTCAGGCTTAGACAAGTTCTACCATATCAACTTCAGAGCGTAAAGGTATCTAACTATCTTTCAAGGTAAGCAATTACCCTAATTTCAGTGGATCAATACACTCCATCCCACGAGGTAGTGACTGCAAACTAGTCAGAACCGCTTTCTTGCCAGGTGCAGTTACCTTACCATCTAATTTCTGAACCACAGGATGGCTCATGTTCAGATATGGAAAAACAAAAAAGGAGAGAAAGAAGCCACTTACAATGTCATCTCTTTGGATCTGGATGTTCTTGAAAGCGTGATCAGCCACTGATGGGAATGATTTTGCTTTCTTCTTTTTACCCCTCTCTGTCTCTAAACAAACAAATATCATGGTTAGCTTTTCGAATGAAAACATCAAAACAGAATTTTCAGAATAGATAAAAGGCAGACCTGGTTTTTTGTCAAGAAATGTAAAGTCCCGAAGGAGACGAGATGGATAAGGAATCGCGACTTCTCCCTCAATACCTTGGATATGCTCGCTTCCTCTGAAGCCAACTCCCATTATCATAGTGCTAAGACAAATTCTCATGAACCCGTTGAATCAAGTATGCCACGACTGAGAAAGAGCTACTTGCCGTCGTGTTTGCTTTTGAGAAGTTCAAGTCATACTTAGTGGGTTCTAAGGTCATAGTCCATACGGATCATGCAGCTTTGCGATATCTCCTAACGAAGAAAGATGCAAAACAAGGACTCCTTCGCTGGATTCTTTTACTCCAGGAGTATGATCTAGAGATTCGTGATAAAAAGGGCATTGAAAATGGAGTGGCAGATCACCAATCTAGGCTGCGAATTGAGGAGCAAGTCCCACTCGATGCTAGAATCCCTGAAGAACAAGTCTATTCTATAAGCATTGGGAATTCATACGAGGTCGTCACCTCTGTCCAAGTCACTTGTTCTCCTGATCGACCCTGGTTCGCTGATTTCGCCAACTACCTAGCTGTGGGACAAGAACCAGATGATTTTGTCAAGTACAAGAAGAAGAAGTTCCTACGCGACGTGCGAAGATATTTCTGGGATGAGCCTTACCTCTACAAGCAATGCTCAGACGGCATCTTTAGAAGGTGTGTATCTGAAACAGAAGTCCCAGGTATACTCTTCCACTGTCACAGTTCTAACTACGCAGGACATTTTGCTACTTTTAAAACAGTTTCTAAGGTATTGCAGGCAGGCTTTTGGTGGCCTACCCTGTTTAAAGACGCTAATGAGTTTGTTTCTAAGTGTGATTCTTGCCAGAGACAGGGTAACATTAGCAAGCGCAACGAAATGCCACATAACTTTATATTGGAAGTAGAGGTGTTCGACGTATGGGGTATTGACTTCATGGGACCATTCCCTTCTTCTTATGGGAACCAGTATATCTTGGTGGCCGTCGATTACGTATCCAAGTGGGTTGAGGCGCTGGCTTCCCCAACAAATGACGCCAGGATAGTTCTGAAAATGTTTAAATCGATTATTTTCCCAAGGTTCGGCGTTCCTCGAGTAGTCATCAGCGATGGAGGTTCTCACTTCATCAATAAGGTGTTCGCCAACTTGTTAAAAAACAATGGAGTTAGACACAAGGTCGCAACCCCTTATCATCCTCAGACGAGTGGCCAGGTGGAGATTTCAAACAGAGAGATCAAGAGCATCTTGCAGAAGACTGTGAACACGACTAGGAAGGATTGGTCAACAAAGCTCGACGATGCTCTATGGGCTTATCGCACCGCGTACAAGACGCCTTTGGGCACCACTCCGTTTCATCTGGTGTATGGAAAATCGTGTCATCTCCCGGTAGAGTTAGAGTACAAGGCAGCCTGGGCAGTGAAGCAGCTTAACTTTGATATCAAATCAGCCTCTGAACGACGGTCCATCCAATTGCACGAGCTAGAAGAGATAAGGCACATGGCCTATGAGAATTCCAGGATCTACAAAGAGCGCACCAAAGCATATCATGACAAGCGAATCCTCTCTAGGAGTTTCGCTCTGAATGACCAGGTGTTACTTTTCAACTCTCGCTTGAAACTATTCCCTGGTAAACTCCGTTCACGGTGGTCGGGTCCTTTCACCATCAAGGAAGTGAGACCTTACAGAGCAGTAGCCTTACTGAATCCGTCTGGAGGTGAGTTCGTCGTCAATGGCCAGCGGCTGAAGGTTTATCTAGCTGATACCATCATTCCAGAGGATGCTGAGATCCCTCTTGTTGACCCCTCTCATGCCTAAAAGGCACGCACGTCGAGCTAACGACGTTAAACAAAGTGCTTGGTGGGAGGCAACCCACTTGTAAGTGTAGATACATTCTTTTGTTTTTCATTTCTTATCAATTTTACATTTGTTTTCGTGTTTCTTTTTGGTTTTTCCTTTGGAATTTTTGTCTCAGAAATTTTGGATTCGGACAAGTCAGACCGACCGGTCGGTCTACCCTAGGACCGGTCGATCTGAGGTCATCACGAGACCAACCCCTGGTCTCGGGAAAACGGACCGGTCGGGCATCTAAGGGACCGGTCGATTTGATGTCACGTCGAAACCAGCCATTGGTCTCGGGAAAACAGACCGGTCGGGCGCATCTTGGACCGGTCGATCTGATGTCACGTCGAAACCAGCCCCTGGTCTCGGGAAATTGGACCGGTCAGGCGCAACATTGGACCGGTCGATCCTCTCCGTTCCGCGGATCGGGCCAGCGTCGGGCATCAGAACATGCAGACCAGGTAAGTGTTAGTCACCGGACCGGTCGGTCCAGTGTCGTGACCGGTCGGTCCAGTGACCTGGGTAAGTGAAATTTTGCAAATTTTTCGGTTTGTTCCGGTTTAATTCACTTAAATTGAACCGAATTTTCCCTTATAAACACTATCTACCCCGACCCTCACCTCCTAAACAGATCAAACACGAAATTTCTTATCCCCCTTTGTGTGTTCTTGGTGATTTTTTCTCTCAAACTTCATCATACCCTAACTTCTCAAATTCTTACCCAAATTGAACGATTTTTGGCTCTAAATTGGTTAGTTTTTCACGCTCTACCTGATTATACCATCAATTTGTTCGATCTGCTAGGTATGAATACGTTATTTGGATGTAAAATTTCGGGTTTTTTGGGTTCTTCTTTCTCTTTGGATTTTTGTGTTTGATTCACTTGTTTCTCACTCTCAATGGGTTTGTTTTTGCAGCCATGGGTCGCACTGGACATTCCCAAGCCACCAATTCGCCAACCGAAGATGGTTCGAACGAGGAACATGAAATTCGAACTAAGCGTGCTCACGACAAACAAAAGAGAGCGACGAGAAAGGAAAAGGGCAAAGGGAAAGCGGGTTCTAGTCAACAGGATGCTCCGCGACGATCGCGAAGTTCGAATGAACAATGGCCAAGACCGGACGGTACTCCTTTCCCTGGAATCGACATTTGCCCTAAGTTAGAACGGAAGGATTTAGTTAGTGACCCCTCTTATCAGAACAAATGGAAAGGAGACGGTTGGGTTAGATATAATAGCATATGCTATAATGGTTTGCTAAATGTTGAGATGTTGCCCACTAGAGTCTTATGTCCTCAGATGCTGGAAGATTTGGGTATAGTGGACGAAGTACTTGCTGTTCTGGATCGCATGGGTTTCGGGACAATGGCTACATACCAGTATCTGTTATATCCTGAACTGGTACGACAGTTTCTGGCTTCCTGTGAAGTCTATTATCCAGACGCAGCGCATAAGACGGTTATAGGGGATCCCTCACTTATGTGATCCAAGGGATTGAGTATGTGATCTTCCTTTGTGTACTATTTATGGGTTTGACGAGAGTAACCCATGTCCGGAGTTCCCTGATCGTCATACTTTTCCTCAAAGCGACAGACTATGGAACTTGATCGGTATGGGTCCTGCAACGTCACGCGGCATGAAGCTCACCCTTATCAGGAATCCGATTATCCGTATTGTCGCTAAAGCTCTGAGTACTACCATGTTCTGCAAAGAGGAACCAGGAGCTGTGGGTCTTGATGAGTTGTTCTTGCTGCATTTAGGGATGCCAGAGTTTGTGTCAGCAATTTACACAGAGCGTCCGCGCGACCAGCCTACTAACTTCGGAGCAGCATTTGCACAATTCCTAGCAGAGAGGAAGTTCAGAGGTCTAGCTGGACCTGGCAGAGAGGAGGTATGTGGGAGTCTCCTCACTCCCATCTTTAAGTTTCATGAGATTGATACGAGAGGCACAGAGGAAGTCCTGACGTCGTCACTCTTAGATATGCACCACTTGATTCAGAATAGATGGATAGTTGGGGGTAAGTGGCGATACTTTGATTTGGATGGGATTCAACATTCCATTTCACTACGTAATGAGCATGCAGCACTCACTTCCATGGATAACGTGCGATTCTTACCACCCGCCTCGCCTCAGAGCACAGATCCAGATGCACCTCCGTGGCGCCGAAAGCGCCGCCATGTTAGTCGAGGCGTTGACATTGCAGGTACTAGCAGTAGTACTGCCCAGCCTGAGCAGAGCTACCAGCTTCCACCTTACCAAAACCAGTTTGCTATCTCCCCGGTTCGTGACACATGGACTGAACCTGAGCGCACACAATGGCAATTCAGAAGTTTTCAGAAGCTTCACAGCATGATGTCCAACATTTGGGGTGCCCTCTCTTGTTCCCGTGCCCCGGATGCAGTGCCTCCACCTTCCGGACCTTCCACAGATAGGAGATCAGACGATACCGCTGCTGGATCCGATGATGATGACACTATGGTTTCTGATGAGTCTCCGGACTTCTGATGACGATGTTAGATTTTCTTACTTTTCTTTTTCATTTTCATTTTATTTTCTTTCTTTTAATAGTCTTTCCTTAGGATTTATTTTCACACCGGGTCGGTGTAAAGTAAGTCTGGGGGGAAGTACTATTGGTACTAACTATGTTTTCTATTTTCTTATTTTCTTTTTCGTTTTCTTGAGTCATTTTCTGTTTTATTGAGTTAGTTTGTACTAAACATTTGTGATATGCATGCATTTCTAGGACAACATGATGTTTGCTAACCCCTCTAACAGTGACTAACCAATGCAATGGGAAGATTAAAAACACCATAGGCGGATCAGTGTTACCAGAAGGCTCCCGTCTCTTTGAAAGCTAACGCTGACACTTTTATACTAATCTGTTTTTCTTAACTCAGGGAATTCGAAATCGCATAAGCAGTAACAACCACGTTAGGAGTCCTATCCTTTTTCAAACACTATCCCCTCTTCAGGACTCCTAATGGCCAGGTTCACTTTTAGTCTGGTACCACACCCTTACCTTAACCATTTTTCTTTTCAAACCTCATGCATTCTGTCCAAGACATTGACATGCACTCAAGCGCAAAAACTCCGGAGACATAGTCCGGCCAGCTAATCATTCTAAAGACTTTCTGGTACAACTTATTAAACTTTCTGCTTAGGATTTTTAAACTATCATTTTTGTATCTATTTTTCGTTTTTTCTTGATTGTGCTTAGGAAAAAATGTTAGAACTAATCCCCAGCAAAAAAAAAAAAAAAAAAAAAATTATATAGTGTGCTGAAAGGGATTAGAATAAAACCTTATACGTTACACGCATTATTTATGAGCACATTTCTATTTCTTATTTTCCGTATTAATTTTTTTTTTTTTTTAGATAAGCAGAAAGTTTTATTCTAAAAAAAATAGGAGAGAAAGTCTTAAGTTTGAAGGATTGTGCACCATCTTTGGACTTAGTTCTCTTGGGATTTTGCGCCGTGACTTGCATTCGGCCGCGACTAAGGTTAGCCTAAACATTTTTATACCACCATTAAAAAGCCCAAAACCTTAACCCTTATGCGACGGACATTTTCCCTCTGGTAAGATTTATGGACCCTGGTATAGAGTCGCTGAGACATAGGAACTTGAGTATGGTAGCATTGCTATGTATTTGGCAAAGTACATGAAGTACCATCTTGGTTTTTGATCTGTTTATGAGGGTTGTAGGTATTACATATGTCGGGTCTTAAAGGATTGTATTCAACTCATGAAGGTATTTTGGTTTTTGTAGCTTCCTTGAACTTATTTCTAGTTTGTCTTCACTTGAGGACAAGCAAAGATCTAAGTCTGGGGGAGTTGATATAACGTGAATTTGGGTTCTCCTAACTATGATTTTTACTGGTTTTCAAAGTCTTTTGAGTCGTTTTAAATTGACATTCAGGTTCATAATCGGAGATTTGGAGCAACACGCATTCGGGAAAGAGATTCGAGTATTTGAGCGGGAACCAGAGTCATTTTGAAGATCGGACCGACCGGTCTGGTTGCTGGACCGACCGGTCCATACTTGGGACTTCAAGACCGACCCGGAACAAGGACCGATCGATCCTCGGATCGATGCGAAGCAGCCAAGACATTATGGAAAGTGGACCGACCGGTCCACATACAGGACCGACCGGTCCAGTCCCCTGATTTTCTGCGAGATTTCCTTTTTCCGTTTCTTATTTTTATTCTCTATAAAACCCATAGGTTTTCAGAATTTTAGAGTGACGTTTTTATTCAGAATTTTTGAGATTTTGAGCAATTGTAAGCAAGGAGAAGATTTCCTCTACTTTTCGGAAAAGATTTCTGAACCTTCTTTATTGATTTTCTATTCTATTGATTATGTTTTTTTCATCTGATTTTGCTATGCTTTCTGTTATGTCTGAGTAGATCTATAGTTAGGTTTTAGGGTTTCGATGGATTTCACAGATTGAATCAGACACAAATAGGTTGTTTATTAATTACCATCTTCATCACTGTTAGGCATAAAGCTAAGATTGAACTGATCACTTAATCTCTAGATCTTAGGTTGATACACATTCCGAAAGCTTGTGTATACTGGAACTATTGTTGATGAGCAATTAGGCTTTAGTCTCGGAAGTGAATTAGAGTCAATTGTGAACTGATCAAAACCCGAACTGTAATGCTTGTCTAGGATAGCCGTGACCAAACAGAAGTTTAGGCACTCGGATCTCTAGGGAAAGTAATTGTTATCACGGAAGTGAAGCAATTCATATAAGTGTTTTGAGTTTAAGATGCATGCATATTAGAATTTGAATAGTTGTCTGGTTCATGAATGTGAATTCCTGAGAATTCCCTAGTGCCTGACGCTTTTATTAATCTGAATTTACATCGCTTTAAATTTGCAATCTTGTCTTTTAAATTGATAACATCACCCAAAAATCACTGTTTCCTGCTTAGCTTGATTCTATTTTTTATATTTCGTTGAGTAAACCATCAGTCTCTGTGGATTCGATCCTTTAATTTACTACTGCGTGCATGTACACTTGCAGTATTTTATTTCGGGTAAAACTCGATCGTATCAGTAAAATAAAATTTCATTTATTCTCTGTTATTTTAAAATTTAATTTTGGGGGTAAAATTTTGCCTCGTGAAATAAACGGAGGTGACCACTGACCATGAAGACCAAACGGCGGCGTCCCTGCATATCTACTATTCAATTCAAATCAAATCTTTGCCCAACACTTGGCTTTGGATCAAACTTTAGCTCTGAGACAGATATTTGCAGAGAAGTCACGTGTAATACAATCGCGCTTATATTTTTGTTTTAGTGAAAAATTAAAGCTAATTCAAAATCGAACGAATAACGAACAAAGAACCAGGTCGGTGGTTCTCTCTCCTCCTACCTGCTCCTCCCCGTTCCTTCTTTCTTCCGTTTTTCTGGTGATCCGATCTACCTCTCCGGTGGTGGGTGCTTCTCACCGCCACCGTGAGAGGGACCGTCTCCCTTTGCTTTTCGTTGTAGTATCGTTTTGTCTCGGTAGCTTGAGTTTTAGACCAGATGGTGAGACTTTGGTGGTGGTTTAAGGCTGTCTGAGTGCGTGATGGTGGCTCGTGGTGAGGGCTTGGTTGTACACAGTAAGCGGTGGTGCGCGGGTCTTCTACACGCGAGAGCTGTTTCGCGGTTCAGATCAACTTTCTTCTAGGCCTTGTTTTTCTCACCGGAGAGGTTATATTGGGTTCGATAATAGTGTAAGAGTTATGGATTTCCCTTTTCATGTTGAATAAAGTTCTTGTGCTTCTCCTTTGGTTCCTCTGATTTTCGAATTAGGTGGTTAGAGAAGTATAGTTTTGGGTGATATCGAGTTGGTTTTAGTGTTTGTTTTCAGTGTTTCTTGTGTTAGTTTTTGTGTCTTTGATTGGTGTTGAATTGGTGGACTTCTTTTTGCGCTAAGACTATATCCCAATTTATGGGCAAGGTTCTTAAGGAACTTCTCGTCCCGAATTGATATGTCCTCTTTCCCATCAATTTGTATCTTTAGAAATCGTTTAAAGCTTTGTTGGTGCGATGTTGAGGAAGTAGTGCTTGGGGTAGATCTTCCTGTCCAACGGCTATGTTTTCCTTGCTCTCCGTCTTTAAATAATTCTTCTCGGATTTATATCAGCAGCTTTCCCTTATTGAAATTGGGTTGATTAACAGTGTAGAAGCTTCGGTGGGGCAAGGTTTATTATGCTCTTGTTGGAGACCTTTCTTCAAAGTCGTGGTCCAATGATGTATTTTTCCATTTTGGTTTTCTATTTTGAGTATAAGTTAGGGGGCTTGTGATGGTGTTTTGGGTTAGTATCTCTTCTTATGGTTTGGTGGTCTTTCTTAGATCACATGTTTGTTCATTCGGGAGGGTTGTAATTTGGGTTCCTTGGGTTCATCCCTTGTTGTAACAAACGCTTGATCTGCTTCTGATTATAATCAATTTCACCAGATGAAAAAAAAAAAAAAAAAAAAAAAGAAAAAAAAGAACCAACTCTGTTACTTAAAAACTTTCAAATATATGTAACCACAACTTGTATACATTACTATACTGATCTATAGATAATATGTGTTTTCCATTTTCTTACAGTTTTCATAAACCACAATTCAGTATTTAATTTAACACCACATATAGACATAACTAGACAGCAAAACATTAATTTATGATGTCAACAAAAATCGAACCAAGTCAAAAAAGCATATACTAGATGGTTTTTATATCTTTTTTGAAAACACTCAACCTTTCGTTTCTATGCAATAAACAAAAGTACAAGTCAGATACATTTCATTTCTTTTTTTGGGAGGGAGTGTAATTTAGCGTGGGAAATAACCGTGGTAATATTGGAATACACAATACAAATAAACAAACACTCCACTTTTTCTCTAAGGTCATCCTTATTGCAGACACCATCGTGTCTTAAAACCATATAAAATTATTAAAATACACACTCTCTCTTCCTTTTACTCAATTTTATACCTTCTATTTCATCCTTTTACTCAACTTTTATTAATTTTATATTTAAACACTCTCTCTTCCTTTTAAAAACACTCTAAAAAAAATCTAATTTTAAACACTCTTTCTTCCTTTTAAACACTATCTACTCTCTTTACTCAAATTTTATATTTCAATATACCCCACAAAAACAATCTCTTTCTTCCTTTTACAACCATTTTAATAATTTTATATTATAAAAACACTACATTTAGACTCCAAAAGATTACCAATAAGGATACCCTAATAAAATCAATTTTTCCCCCTCACTACAAAAGGCAAAACTTTTGGCTCTGAGTCTAACTTTCGTCGATCCGTGTGGTGTAATACAACCGCGAAGTTCAAAATACCGAAATATATAATTTATAGTTAAAACTTGAAATATTAACCTTGCCAATTCTGATATATAAAAAGCAGGTTTGAATCGTTTGATAACTCCTTTCATTTTTCAAAGACGTGGATATATATATTAGTCTCGGGTACCACCAATGTATTTTCCGTATTTTAATAACTTTTAATGTATCTTTCATAGTTTTGTTATTCGATTCAAAACATGTATTTTCCGTCAATGTATTTTACAAGTGTTTTCCACACATTTGATATTTGTTTTACATGTAACGTTTGTATAATCAGAGTCTATGATGGAGTAATGAGCAAGAACTTGTGTACCTCTGAGGTTATATAATTGATATGGTTTATGATGATGATGATCAATGATAACAAATATAATGTAGTTAGTTACAAAAAAATTACTTGATATGTCTACTATAGGGGACAATTTTTTAAAAAAAAACATATTAAAAGGTGTAAAATTTCATACATACCCATATATAACTTTTCATAAGTTTGTTAGAGTTTTTATATATTTCTCTCAATATTATCCGTTAATTAAATGTCAAATGGTTTTCAGACTTATTAGATCAACAAAATTTAAGCATAGTTATACAATTTATCCAATGCAGAATATATAGTGAATCAGCAAGTGAAATCAAATAAAATGAGAACAATCAAAAAGTTGTTTGCATAGACAAAGTAACAAGAAGATAAAAAGATGATGTCGACCCGACCACGAATGGAATGGAGGTGGTTCTGTTCGAACATAGAGGTGTTTTTAGATCATCATTTTAGTGTGCTTCCATTATTATTTTTTTGTTTCGAGCAAGGGCTCGAAATGGCTTTATCCGAATAAGTGCTTCAGAGGGCTTTAATCCGAATTAATACATGAGAGTGTTCCAGTCCGAATTAATACATGAGAGTGTTCCAGTCCGTAATTAAAATGATTAACATTTTGTTCTGGCCTGTTTTTGCTTAGGATATTTTAAAGTCTAGCTAGTTGAGCCGTTATGGTTTGCCGTTTGGTGAGAGCGACAATTTGCATAAAATGAGGTTTTTAAGACATATTGAGCTTAAGATTCATGCAAGTGACTCAACTTCAAAACACAATGCGGTCTATCAGATTCATTGCATGTGCGAGGGAAAACTCGGCTTATATAGGAACTCACTTTGTGACCTTTTGATCAATGGATTTTATATATAAGCCTCGTTTTATCAGTTTAAGTTTAGTTTTTGTTTAGTTTGGTTACTGAACTTGAGGATGGTTTGGACCCATGTTAACGGATCGAACTATACGTAGTTCGATTTCAGTATTCCTTATTGGGTTGATAGTAACTTTTAAAGTTAATGGAGTTCCATATTGCCCGCATTTTTGGTCTTGATGACCTTTGGTAATCCGATAATAACAATTTCATCTAACCTCAAGTTTACCAGCCCCACATTAAATGGTAATATCAAAACACTCCGGCGGTTCACAAGATCTCCCATAGCTTGTAAAATTTCAGATGTCGAAATTTTTAATTATAACATCGAATCGTGTAATTATCAAAATAATAATTAAAAAATCATTGTAACATGCTAATCATATACTCCCTCTGTTCCCAAAAGATTGATGTTGTAGGAAAAACAAATATTTCAAAAAGATTGATTTTTTACATTCTCTATACATTTTTAATGAAAAAATAATGATAAATTGTAAATTCCAAGATACATTAATTGGTTTTATTGAATTACTATTGGTTAAGAGTCATATAAAATTGTTTAATACAAAAAACAAGACATTTATAACTAAGAATTAATGTGTTTTCTTAATAGTTGTGAAAATTCTACAACATCAATCTTTTGGGAACGGAGGGAGTAAATGAAATGAGAGCTAATCCTCTCTATATGATTGAAAATGTCATTAATTGAAAATGCAGGCATACATGAGAAGGGAGAGCCAAATCATATTCGCCTTCTTGTATTCTCGAACAGCCAAATCATATTCACCCTTGCTAATACTGCTACGAATGATACTGGGTAAATTGAAGAGTGTCCGGAATCTCTGAAGCATTCCTTGCGCAGACCTGATTTTCTCAGCTTGAGCCTAAAAATGATTGTGCAAGAGGCTTCAGAAAATTAAAAGAGAGTGACAGCAACAACAACAAAAATTCAGACCGCACCAACCTGTCTTTCAAAAAGAGGCTCAAATGCAAGATTGGCCCTTGATGTCACACTTTTCATACAATTGAACAAATGAGTAGTTCCTGATCCTTCCGGGTCTTCTTCAATCCGCTTCAGTTTTGACTCAATATCTATTAAGAAAAACAGTGGTCTACATGAACACGAGAGAAGAAAACCATAAACAATTTAGTTGAGACGAAGATCAATGATACATACCATCAATTGTTGTTTTACATGAGACGAAGCAGTCAAAATTGTCCTTTACCAATTGTTTCCTCTGTAGATTCCGACCCTTTAAGTCATTTTTCAGGCCAAGAGCACCAGCCTCCAAATCTGCTGCGCTCGTGCCTTGGTGAATCCGAGAAAGAAACAGCTTCGGATCTAAATGATCAGAGAAGTAAATCAATTTTTCTGTACACAAGATAATAAATAGCATTTAGACATCTGGAAATTGTACATCGAATAAGCCCTTTGACGTATCAAATTTTCTTGTAAGGGCTATTATTCAATTCCTGTTGTAGGTATATGTCGAAGAAAAACATACCCCGAAGAGCATTATCCACTTTCTCAGCTTTTGATGGGCTGCCTGAAGACTCAGTGTCTTGTTGTCTATAATCCTATAAAGTACACAAATTCAAGTTTAGACAAGTTCTACCATTTCAAAGCCAGAGCATAAAAGGTATCTAACTATCTTTCAAGGTAAGCAATTACCCTAATTTCAGTGGATCAATACACTCCATCCCACGAGGGAGTGACTGCAAACTAGTCAGAACCGCTTTCTTGCCAGGCGCAGTTTCCTTACCATCCAATTTCTGAACCACAGGTGCGGTTCTCGATTCCCGCATATCACGAACCCTACGAGCAAGCTGCCAAAATCTCACCGGAATTAAAATGAAATGCACATCTTCCCCAAATCAAATCCACACAATGTCACAGCTCTAACATCTAACATCACAAATGACCCTGCTAATTTCAACCTCTCTATATCAATTCCACAATTAATTCAAACTATTGAACTTAGATCGAACAATCGAATCAAGCACAAATTCCAGATACGTTCGCGTATGAATCCATAGAAACGGTACCTCAGCTTCATTAACGCGTTTCCAACAATCGGGTTCTTCTCCATCCCAAGCTGCATCATCTTCCTTCCTAGCTCTTCACTTCTCTCGAACATCGCTTCCTCTTCCTTTCCCCGAACCACCAACACCGGAACCACCACCTCTTTCCTTTTCCCTCGCCATATCATCGTCGCCGCTCGAAATACTGAGCAATTCGACCTCCGACTCATCGTCTTCATCCATGGAAGGTTTCCTAACCGCCGCAGGTTTCGTCGCCGGAGCGGAAGTCGCCGGTTTCTGCTGACGTGGCTGCTGCACTAAATTAGCAACAGGTTTGCGATTCGCGGAGGAAGAAGGAGGTTTCTGGTAGGTGAGATCTCTTTGAGCTTGCTCCTTCAACGCCATTTGAAGAAGCTCATCTTCGTCTAGATCGTTACTATCGCTCGACATCTTTCGCCCGGTCCGATGATCGTCGCCGTCAGTCTTAAGCTTATCGAGATCTAAGAAAAAAAATTAGTTTCGATTTTGTTTCTACTAATTTTGGAGATTATCAGTTTGTGATTTGTTTTATATTTTTTTCCAGAAGAAGATATTTATGTTTCTTCGTTGGATTTCAGAAGAAGAAGAGAGACTGAAGCATGAGAGAGAGAAAGAGAGTACAACGAGAGAGAGATGAAGAAAAAAAAGAAGAAAAAAAGAGAGAGATGAAGAAGAAGAAGAACACAGAGAGAGAGAGAGAGAGTACAACGAATTTCGTAACTATCAGAAAATGGGTTTTTCTGAGAATTTCGCTCAAAACTCTGCTTTTTGCAGAGAGAAGATTCACCAAATTTTGATTTTGGTGGTCATGTATTTCTTTGCCTCGCTTCATTAAATTCGTTTTTGTTTTACTATTGCTTTATGAATTACGGGACCCACTAGCGGACACGTCACTCCTCCCCGAGGAATATAATCCAATAAATGGAAAAATGGGGTGTTTTTAATTTTACATTATGCGATTGAGTAATTAGCAAAGATGGGTTTGCTTTTTTTTTTCCCCTACCTTCATGCATACAGTAGTGGATAATAAGAAATTTGCAAGTCTAATTGATACCATGTGCTATACATTTTGATATTAAAAAAAAAAAAAAAAAATTGAATTTACTCAACTATGCAAAATTCGAATTTTTAAATTACTAACATTGTTTTTTTTTTGTGTTCCCATGTAGAGAGATGCATTTTCGGTATGTAATCCATTAGCTAGCGATAGGAGCAGCTTCCTCTCATTGAACAAAAACTCCAGCTGCAAAGAGAAGAAGATTAAAAGACTAGGCAGTGATGAGAGAATAAAAGAAGAAACTTGACTGCCATGTCAGCTGCAAAGTTTATTTTTTATTTTTTTTTATGTTCAGACGGAAACCGAAAGTTCTCACCATTCTTCTCTGTGACAGCTTCATCGTCTTCTTCCTCGCTTGCTTGTACACAGAGTGACCCCTGAATAAAATAAAGGAAAATCAAAATCACAATGGTTGTGGTTGTGGAAGTATGGCGTTTACTTGCGAAACAAGTTATCTACCTCCAAGGTTAGTGATGTTTGTAGGGCCAACCTCTCACACACTGTCTCTTCAACAAAGCTAGCTACCCTTCAGTGCCAAAGGCCACACAGCTCACATACTCTCTAACCGCGATGTGCTTCTCCTTTGCGTCCCATGTGCCCTCTGAGTAATGATGCAATAATAACCACAAGGTTTTCTCCAGTAGTAGTAGTAGTAGTAGTAGTAGCTGAAGCTGGTTTGATCCTATTGGTCTGGAAATTGACAATCATCCATCTTCCGCATATCCGAAGAAAACAAGCTTCTTTTGTTCGAGATAAGATACTAATGGTTTTAACTCTGCATACATGTTTTTTGAGAAGAGAGAAGGAAAGTTTTATTACCTGAAAACGATTTAATTTGACCCCACTACTCCATCTATGCCATGGTAAGGTTGAAATTACTCACAAAAAGAAGAGAATCACTTGCTCCAGAAGAAAGAAATGATCTGATACGTTTAGGCGGCGGCTCTTGACACTATCGAGCAGCCAGTACATTTCCCACCATTTATCCTTCCTTCCTTAACAATGTCCAATGTTGTCTCTGATGTTAGCATTACATTCTCTCATTTGGCTTGTTGTGCCTGTAAATCTCAGTGAAATTTGCCTTGTAATTACAGAGTGATTAACTAAAACACATACACATACATGTGAAATTACCTTAATTTTTTTGTTTCAAAAAAATGGAAAAATTACCTTATTTTTGAAACCAAAACTCTTTCTATATATAGAGGCAAGTTCTTGACTTAATTTCTCTAAACAGTCTACAATAAACACCAAAATAATTATTAGGAAGAAAAAACATATTTCTTTATCAAATATTCCAACTAGTTACTTGAAATCTGGAGGAAGTAGCAAGTGAAAACGAATAATCAGCATTGAGTGAAACAGAGTGACCACTGACCAGGAAGACCAAACGGCGGCGTTCGTGCCTATCTACTTTTCAAATCAAATGCAAATCAA
This sequence comes from Draba incana, assembly GCA_963576765.1. Classification (NCBI taxonomy): domain Eukaryota; kingdom Viridiplantae; phylum Streptophyta; class Magnoliopsida; order Brassicales; family Brassicaceae; genus Draba; species Draba incana. Next base: position 4,149,805 of record OY755209.1, on the reverse strand, counting down.
ATCTTTGTCCAACACTTGGCTCTGGATCAAACTTTAGCTATGAGACAGACATTCGCAGACACGTCACGTGTAATACAACCGCGCTCTATATCCTTTATTTGTGTGTAGTGTAAATAAATTAAGGGGTTAGATTTCTTTATCAGAATTTTCATTTAATAAAAACAGTTATATTTTTGTTTTAGTGGAAAATTAAAGCTAATTCTTAATCGATTAAACGAATAACGAACAAAGAACCAACCCTGTTACTTAAAACTTTCAAATATATGTAACCAGAACTTGTATACATTACTATACTGATCTATAGATAATAGGGTCATTTACTCTAGAAGATACTTTTTGAACTTTTGATTTCATTTAACATACTTCCTAAGGGAAGTGTACTTATTGGGTGGCTAAAGAGAGAAAAAACCCTTTCCGTTAACTAATCATTATCCTTTGCTTCCCGGTGGTTTCACGCCTGCAAAATCAGCACGACGATCGCGCTTTGATCTCCAAATTACGAAAACCCGCGAAAATCACAAGATTTGATCACGGTGCAAGGAAATTTTTTGGGTAAGCAATTCGGTTCTTCTCACGATGTATTTAGGTCAATTTTGGGATATTTCTTTTTTTTTTTTTTTTTCAAAAAAAAAAGAAATATCCCAAAATTTTGGGATATTTCGGGAGCTTAATCTTTCCGATCTTCCCTGAATATGAATTTCTGGATCGCTGAGTATTACAGATTTTGGGTTCATCTTGTTGAGAAATTTTCGTCTATTTTCTGATTTCGCCGTCTCAATTTTCTTTTTCCGCCTGGAATTTCGGAGAAAGGTGGAGGCTTTGCTTCTATAGTCTGTAGTGATGTTTTAAATCGCAAATTATTTCTGTAAGTGCATTCGTTGTGACTCGCTAAAAGTTTATAGATTTGGTGTAATTTGTTGTTTACAAGCTAGCTTTTGCCCCTTTGATTGTTTCTTTGCGTAATTATAAACTTCTTTGAGCTACTTGTGATTTACTTATGATGATTTCGATGAAAAAGGTCAGTATTGTGTTTTTTGCTAGCTTTTAATTGGGTAGGAGCGTGTTTTCAGGTCAGTGGCGTCTTCTTCGGATGCATGGATGAGAGAGTACGATGAGGCTTTAAAACTCTCTGAGGATATAAATGGCATGATGGCAGAAAGGAATGCATTAGGTTTAACGGGGCCTGATGCTCAACGTCGTGCTTCAGCTATACGAAGAAAGATCACCATTTTAGGGACCCGATTAGACATTCTGCAATCGCTTCTCGTTAAGGTTCCTGGGAAGCAACATGTGTAAGTCATTTTGAATATTGTTGTGCTTCCAACAACAACCAAATTCCAAAATTAGTTTTGACCTATGTGATTGTGGTTTATGTGTGTGCCATTGTTAATACTAGGGTTTGCCCCGGGCTATGCCCAGGTGTTATATTTATAAGAGTTTTAATGTGAATCCAATAACATTTTTTATATATTTAAATTATTTTTGTAGTTTCTTAAAGAACCGATGTATTTGTTAATTTTTTATTGTTAATATTTTACTGGTTTACATCGGTATATATGTTGGTTGTTTATTTTGGGCTTGTCAAGGTTTCATAATAATTTTGATGTTTTGAATTTGTATTTGTTTAAGATATTTTTGATAAATTTTTTGTGTGTTTTTAAAATTTTTTATTTGATTTAGTTGATTTTTTTTTTGTCGTCGATTTAATTGACTTTAGTTCATGTATTGTTGTAAGAGATATTATTTGTTATTTTCGAAAAAATAAGAATCATTGATTTGATTTCGGTGATCTATGTGAAAAAGAAATTTAGAAAAAATAATCAACCAATACAAATACATTTTATAGCTATCTCATTAGTCTCTTAGAGCATCTTCATTAGAGATCTCCTAAAAATGGTCTTAAAATTGTTTTTATTTAGATGACTATACACTTAATTATTTTAATTTCGAAAATTATAATTGACCATGGACGTCATGATTTTTTCGTCACAAATAATATAACACTTGCCTCTTAATCTTTATTTACGATTTTTATTTTGGTGGTTAAATGATGTGTAATTATTTTAATGGCTCTTGTTTTCTTTCCACATTTGTATCTAACGGATAATGATAATAAATTACATTAAGTGTGAGTTAATCTCTTCAATTCGTACAAAGAGTTATTAAACAGAAACTCATTAGTTATCTTTTTCATTCCAATTTTCAATTTAAAATCTTTATTCTCCGAGATCCTGAACCGTGAATTGTCTCTCCAAGTAATGTGGTTCTCATTTTTGTTGTCAAGTCACTCAAAACCATTTTTCTTTGTATGTAGATAGAGTTTGTTAAGCACGTAAATTCAACCACGTATATATTGTATATTAACTTCAAATACAATAAGACATTTATTATTGCAAAAACAAAAATGATTTCATTTATTTGTTGAAAATAATGATAATGGTACTTTGATTTTAAATACTTTTTTAATTGGGTGTGATTTTATTTATCTTTGATTATATAGACAGTCATATTTAAAGACTGCATACCATAAGACATGCATATAATTATTGGAAAGTAAAACATACTATATCTTCTTTAATGTACAAAAGAATTCAAGTATTTTCTGAGATCTTCATATTGATAGACTTGAAGTACTGAAGTTATAGCAAATTGTACCAAATCCATTGCATAATCCAGGAGAAGAAGAAGTTGATTATCTATTTTAATTTTGTATGTTTTATGAAAACCTTTTGCTTATGATCTATGTACTTAGATCTATTTGACTCTCTTTATTTTTGTGTTATTATTAATCATGTTTGGTTAATGGTGTGAAGTGTTCACGGGGGAGCACCATTTGTCCGATATATATTTGTTGAGTGGAGCCACACTGTATTATATATCACAAAAGAAATTTATAAAGAGACCCACTTCTTTAAAGCTTGGTATCTTTAGGCTAATTAAAAGTGAGTTTTAATCAAATCAATGGGAAACTAACGCTTCCTCAATTCTCCAATGTATACGCTCTTGCTTTACACTCGAATTGGTAAACCGTAGTTATGGAACTATCTAATCCTACTTTCCCAAGTTGTGGTAACAATCAGAAACCCCTATAGATGAGGCGTAGAGACTTTAACGTTTTGTCACACACTCCTCAATAGCTTGAGCTTCTATCTATCTACTGCTACTCCCAAACAGTGTCCTCTTTGTCCTCTCCTCTCATATCCAAGGTATGTAAACATAACACCATGATACCAATTTATTATAAATTGTATTGTAAAACTCTAAAGATTTTCGACCAAAACAACTCTGAAGGTTAATAAGAACAATTGCATAATTCCTATAAAAAAAATTCAAGAGAAATACAAATAGGGATATTAGGGAGTCTCTTACTCTCCTATCATTCTCTCTCACAAAATGACCAAATAAGTTGATAAAATGAAAAGACCCTGACAATGAAATCTTAAATAACCAACTCTGCACATGGCTTATTCCTTACGGGTGCACCTTCCTTATTCATGTGATGTGCAGCTTCTCTCAATCCTTTTGATCCTCTGATGAGTCACAATCTATCTGATCATTCAAGTTCTTGGATGATCCTCTGAAGCTATATGCCTCATCCAGAGAAGAAGGAACAGTGGATCTAGCAAATGAGGACATATATCTATTTCTCAACAACGTGTCCTCTTCTTCCTCCTCGTGCTCGTAATCCATGGATTGGAAAGAATTGTGTCAACGGGTAGTAATACTCTCGGGGTTGGTAGTCCAGAGATCTTAATCGGCCGTTGCTTGAACAAACTCAGCGGAGACAGAGGAAATCCTTCACGAGCATCCGAGAACCAATCAACCTCTTCCATCTTCTGTCCAAACCAAAAAAAAAGTTTCAAAATCCAGAATAAAGTCGGATAAAATAGAAATCGTTAAAAGTAAAAAGGAGATTGCTTTAGAGTACTTAAACAAACAAACCCATCTCGTTTTTTGAGATTTTCTTTCAATCTCCTTTTGTAAAAGCAAATCGCCAGAGGATTATTAAGTGAGGGAAAACAAATGTAATTGTTGCTAAACAAAAACATATGTAATTGTTACCAACCTCTGTCCTCGACAATACCAAGTACTCCTCTGCAAATGACATGAATGAATATATTAAATGTATTATGAAGAAGAATATTAGCGCTAAGAAAGGTTATTCATAAAACTACGAACATGACAATGATCAATAAAGGTTGTTCTTTTCTTTATCTTGTCATCTTCAGTTCTGCAATCCATATTTATCTGGTAAAAGGGAAGAAAAGAAGAAGATTATAACCAGAAATCGAAGAGGAAAACAGACAGGACAAGATTAACCATAATCAATTTGATGGTTGTAAACAGATATAAATTACGATTTGAGAGACGATAACTCTTTAAAAAATGAGGGAAATACATACCAGATCTGCTGGGAAGAATATGAGAAACCAATAGGCCGTTCAAAATCTGAAACGATTTCAATTCTAAATCTGATGTCATTTCCAGACTTTTAGATTCTAGGTCCATTTATACATTCGTAGAGAACGGATGTGGCGAGGAACCATTAGTAGGAGCGTTTAGAGGGAGAGAATTAATTGCTAGGGATGTGAATCATGGTCTAATTGTTATTAATTCTGTAAAGTGGAGGAAGCAAAGGATCGTAACGGTGCAAAAGATGAATCGGCGACGGCGAGAATAGGTTATGGACCTTATGGTGGAGAGGGTTTGCCGTTGCTGGTACAGAAGATCGGCGAAGAAGAAAGAAACATTGTATGTTGGGCTTTGGGTTTTCTGGGCCAACATCAAAATTTAAAAGGTTTCGTTTTTTGATTAATTTTTGCCGATTCACATAATGATTCGAATGAGTTGGCTTTAAGAAATGTCCTGATTGGTGGATTATAATTGAATATTAAATAGGTGGCAAAAGCTTGCCTATGTGGACACTCTAAGAGGAGAGTAAACTCTGCTATTATATATAAGATATACAGTTCAGAGAAAGAGATGAATCGACGCAAGGATATGGTTGGGAATTTGAGAGCAAAAGTAAATCAGGTGGCATCTTCCTAGAACATGTCAAACTTTGCAAATAGAGACAATTTACTCGGACCAGACACAAAGCTAGATGATGCGATGAATAGAGTCTCAGGCATGGACAACCAAGGCATCGTTGGATTTCAGCGACAAGTTATGAGAGGTAAGCTGTGTTATCTCACGTTATCCTTGAACCATTGTAAAAAAAATTAGCTTCTGTACTAATCTTCTCTCTGATTGTGTTACCCTCCATGAGTAGAACAAGACGAAGGGCTTGAGAAGTTGGAGGAAACAATCATGAGTACCAAACACATTGCTCTCGCTGTAAACGAGCAGCTCACTCTGCAGGTAACAAATATTTCTCAGATTCTAAAATTGGGATTTGTTTTCTCGAATTAGGTAGTTTCAGGCTTTGTTGAACACAATCTCTTTTCTATGTCTTGATTTATAAACTTATATCTTCTGGGTTTTTGTATTTTATATTAGGGTTTGATTCGGAAGAGATTGGAGTTGTTGATAGGTGGTGATTTAAGGAGGACCCTTGTTGAATTAGTTAAATTGATGAAAAAATCAAAGTTGTGACAATTCATCGAGTGGTTGTAGTGTTTATGACTAATAAATGTAGTATCAATGGAAAAGTTATGATGGATCGTAATATATGGATGGTGCCTATTTTTTACAGCTTGGATAGGTTTACATGAATATGTTCCTTGGTTTGTTTGCAGTTTGGATTGAGATGATTAATAGCCAATCATGCATGATGATCATAATTCCAAAAACTACTTTCCAAAGTATAAGAGGTAAACCACAATACTAACAAAAAATATAGTTTGTTTTTAAATTTATTATCCTTACAAGAGTTCATCATGATGTAAACTACAACAATGTTAACCATACTGTCCACTATCCATCGATAGAACACAAAACGATGGTCGTCCATCCACACCTAGAGAGTAAAACAAGAAAATTCTTTGTTTGTGTAATAAAACTTGATTTTGTGTAATTAAACCTAGAATCTGTATTTTGTGTAATTAAACCCAAGATTTGTTGGTAATCTTATGTGGTTTGGAAGTGAAGTAGTGGTACTAGGAAATGAGGTCGAGATCGAGATCGGTGGACGACATGTTGTGGGTGGCATGTTGTGGATAGGTACCCCCATTTTGTTGATGGTGTACAGGTTTGGTGGATAACGTTCCTTGGTTTGTTAGCTCTTTGGGGATTAAGATGGTTAATGGCCAATTGTGCTTGATGATCATAATTCATAAACCTATTTCCCAAAGTAGAAGAGGTAAAACACACTCCTAACAAAAATATATTGTTTGTTTCTTCATTAACTATCCTTACAAGAGTTTGGCAACACGATTCAATAGAAGTGTTTTGATGGATAGTAATACATGGATAGTGTTTGGTTTTATCTGGTGGATAGGTTTACATAGATAACGTTCCTTGGTTCCTCAATAATCGCCGTCTCTGGTTTCTAGCGAGCCAAGCATAAAATGGATCTGTCTCGTGTTCGTATCTTCAAGCGATTCATTGTCTGTCATGGATTAAAAGCATGCGTTGGCAGAACAAACATTATATTAAATCTTTAGGATAAGAGTGTCAAAGAATTTAAAAATGTTTTCACTTGTGAAGCAAGTTATGATATTTACCTTGGTTGTCTCAATGGATACAACCTTCTGAGATGTGAGATCATTTTTGTTCTCAACCAATAACTTGTTCACACATAGCGGTCTATTTCATTTAGCCATTGCTTGACATTGTTGAAGCTCTCTTGATCTGTACATCATAAGTCACCTGCCAATGGCGAAAAAACACAGTTCACAACCTCAACAACATGACATTTGACTTGGTAGAGAGAGAGTTTAGCATGACAATTGGCATACAATTATTCCGTGGACTCCTCGGTAGTAGCTGCTAGTGATAGTTCTGAAACGTTCTTGGCCTGCTGTATCCCACTGCATACATGGCCATAGTAATAAGGAGAGTGATCACACGTGACGACTATAATACTAACACGGAGAAAGAGAACTTACGATCTGGAGTTTGATGGTCTTTCCATCTTGTTCGACTGTGCGAATTTTCTGCAGCAAGTGATTTAAGAATATTAATACTTTCATAAGAGATATAAATGACCAACAAACTAAGCGATATGTGGTGAGGCTCTTACAAAGTCAACACCAATGGTGCTAATATAGCTATCCAGGTAGGAATCATCCTGCATACACAAAAATCAAGATACTACTTAAGAGGAGAAATAATATTACTCAAGTAAAGTAGCAAGTTGAGCTGAAACTTAAGTCTATGATCGTTTAAGGGTCCAGAAAAAGTTGTGTTCGATGTTATGCAAAGGTCTAGTGCCATAGATGACAATTCCAGTCAAGGCAGAGAAGAGAGTGGTGCAATTACTTACATCAAACCTTAGAAGCAAGCATGATTTTCCAACACCAATCAGCAAAAGCTTGAACAAATAGTCACTGCAAACAAAAAAATGTGTAGAAAGAAGCATAAGACACATGTAAAGGGTGATCAATTTTATGGTTTCCCAAATTCCACCCCAAAGCTCTCTGAAGCTCATAGATTTCTCTAAATGTTGCCCAATTCATTAGAAATCCACAAATTCTGAAACGCAATCTCAAATGAAATGCAAAACTAAAAGAATCGTCTAATCTCCAGCTAAATTCAAGAGCATCAACAGATCTCAACCAATTTTTTCCCCTAGATCTAATCAAAACACCATCCACGAAACAAGAGCCCAAATCGAGAATTTGATCACAGAGTATAACAGAAGATGTGATCAATCAAAATTTCTAAGATTCATTCTCTGAAATTCTCCAGCTAAACATGATCCAAACAAAATCAAACCAAATTCAAAAACGCAAATCGATCATTGAAAAGAGAAGATTCTTACTATTTAGGATTCATGGTTGATCTCGTAGCTAGATCGATCTTCCGGAGAAAAAACGGAGATTCCGATGAGAAATAAAGAATCCGATTGCTATATTCCGGAGACAAACCCTACTCTCAATTGAGAGTTGGGTGATTTCAAAACCCAAAATCAATCCCATCAATCAATGACCGGAGAAACACTAGGAATTGAGGCGAGATGATAAACTATCGATCAAAATTAGATTTGAGCTGCTAAATAAGGATCGGTTCGGAGAGTCCGTGGAACTTAGAGAATGAAGAAAGAAGAAGAAAACAAAACCAGTCAATGTTTTTGTTCGGTTAAATGTGAAGGAATGGTTGTTTGGGAATTTAGAAAAAATCATTAGGGAAGAAGTATACTTACCGAAGAAAGTATGTCTTAGTGAAATATATTGATATAAAAGTATCTTGTAGAGTAATAATTCCTAGATAATAGTGTGTTTTTCATTTTCTTACAAGTTTCATAAACCATAATTCAGTATTTAATTTAACACCACATTACCACATAGAGAACAACAAAACATTAATTTTACTTTGTCAACAAAAATCGAACCAAGTGAAAAGGCATATACTAAGATGATATTTGTATGGGACCTTGTATATCTTAACATTCAACCTTTCGTTTCCCTGCAATAAATAAAAAGTACAAATCAGATGCATTTCTTTTTTTTTCTTTTTTGGAGGGAGTGTAATTTACTGTCGGAATAACCGCGGTAATATCGGAATACACAATACAAATAAACTCTACTTTTCCTCTAATAAAATCAATATTTCCCCCTTACTACAAAAGGCAAAACTTTGGCTCTGAGTCAAACTTTCGTCGATCCGTGTGGTGTAATGTAATATAACCGCGAAGTTCAAAAACCGAAATATATAATTTCTAGTTAAAACTTGAAATGTTAACCTTACCAATTCTGATATAAAAAAGCATGTTTGATAACTCCTTCCATTATCTTAAACTTTTCCAAAACAAATTTTGAAAGTATCAAAAAAAAAAAAAAACTCCTTTCATTTTTAAAGACGTGGATATAGGAGTATAGATTAGTCTCGGGTATCCCACCAATGTATTTTCCGTAGTTTGATAACTTCTAATGTATCTTTCATAGTTTTGTTATTCAATTCAAAACATGTCTTTTCCGTCAACGTATATTACAAATGTTTTCCACATATTTGATATTTGCTGTACATTTAACGTTTGTATAATATTGTTATACACAATACAAAATTACGAATAGACAAAAGCTCCACTTTTCCTCTAATAAAATTAATTTCCCCCTGGAATATATGATCCATGGAGATCATGTTTCAAATATATGGCCCGGCATTTTTCCCTGGAAGTAGAAGACCTCGCATTAACGATTAACCAACCAGAAGACTAGTGTTTTCGCAAACGGAGAGAAGTGAATTCTTTGCAACTTATCCATCTTTTGCCTTATGAATTATTCGGTAAAGAAAGGGAAAAAAACACCACAGTAAACTCATAACAGGAGGAAAAACGAGTAAAACACGAATCTACTATGTAAAAACACAAACCAAAGACAAATCCACTTAACAATCCAAACAACAACTTAGACTTTGTCTAGCATTAGACAATTTATTTATGCGAACCATATTCCAAGATGATAAAAATGGATCAGGTCTTAGTTAGATTATAGAAGCTTTATGATAAGAGTAGGAGTTGGACCATACCAAAGGCAAATGGACGCCTTAGAGTAAAAATAGGGTTAAACCAAATTTTTAATTGTTTTTTTAATTTATGTGAAAATATGTAGAATGAAAACTAATTTGAAATGGTGGAAGTAGTAAACAACTAAAACAGTAGGATTCTTTTGTTTAAGGCGGTTGTGTTAATAAACCGAATTTTAAAGAGTTAGGTACAAATACAAACCGGTTTTTGACTTAACCCGGTTCTTCAAGCAAACCAAACCTAAATCGAATTGTCCACGACTACTAATTCGTCATCTTCTTCGTCTTTTCTTCGGATTATCATTCGAATCCCACAAGCTTTTATCACGCCCGGTGGAAACTGAATCTCATCTGGAAATTGAAGATGGGATTCGAGTCGCAACTCGTCGATTTTCTCGGTGTTGATGCAATTGGGGACGTTGATGATAACAAGGTGATGCAATTGAACACTCTCTTCTTCCTCAATCTCCGGCGAAAGATTGAGAGTTGGTTTGAGGTTGATCCGAATTACTTCATCATCTTCGCAGCTCCATTCATAACTAAACGCCGGGAATTGGAGATTGGAGGATCTCTCGCAAGCAATCATGAGATAGGCGGCGAAACCTAGAAGTTTGGGTGTAAACATAATCGGAGGGAAGCTGATCTTTGTAGATGTTCCAGAGGATCGATTATCGAAATATCTGGGCACTCCATTTCCGGGTAAGCAAAGAAATCGTTGTGAAACCTATAAAAAAAAATGCGGAATAAATTCAAAACAGATGTCTGCAACGATCGAAATTAGCAGATCCATAGTAGTAAGCTTACCTCTTGGCTATATTCGTCGTTTAGAAACTGAGTAATTAGTTGCTCATCTTGTTGCAGATTGAAGCAATGGCTAAGATCAATGTTGCTTATGTGACTTGTTCTCCATTACAAACCGAGATTGTTGGTGGACGATGCAATGTAGCATTAGTGACAAACCCAAGAAGCATATATGACTAGAATTGGCTACTACTAGTTTCAAACCGATTTCGTTTTGGAATGTTGTGAATTTTGGATTATTCGGTAACAAAAGGAAAACAAACCATCACACCAAACTCATATCAAATGAAATACTAGTAACGCAAATAGAGAAAACAACTCACAAAGATCAATCCAAACAACATTTTAAACCTTTGTTGATGCTTATGTGCCTTTGAGTGGTAAATATATCACCTATTATGCTAATGATGAAATACGAAGAAAAGCTTCACTTGATGGAGAAGTCGCAAATGTGTTGATCATTGCAGTTACAAGTGATAATTCAATCTTCCAAAGGCAATATTGTAACTTTGAGCACAAGATAACCCAAATGTATACCTTACTTGTTGGCTCAAAGCATATGTGCATATTTTGTACCGTCTACAATACACTAAAGGAGGGAAAAGTTGTATTTTCTAGAATGGACAAATTTGATGACATGAAAAAAATTTATGTTCTTGAAGACAACCGCAAACTTTCCCTGATACAGTATGATTTGCACGATCAACCTAGCATGCATCCCAATGAACTCTGAATCATCACTTTCAGGTCCATCGTATACGTCATGCATTTCATTTCATTTCAGTTAGAAACTCTTTAAATATTAGAAACTCTCAACAAAGAAACAAAACCGAAACCAATTACCTCTTCTTTAAACAAAGCAAACTCATGATAGAAATTGAGCAAAGCTACTGCAACCGGTCCCTCTCGTAGCATCTCGAATAATACCTCCACGTTGTCGGAGATTTTCAACCTAACATTCTCAGGGATGCTTGATTTACAATTGTGTAAATTTTCATGGATGAATACTTATCTGAAATCAAAAACACTTTTTGACCAATTAGATTACATAGGTTCTCCCATTTAAAAATATGAATAGATCTATGGTGTGCTATATGAATAATAATCTCCCAAAAATCTTTATATACTTTGATCGGTGACCACAATCTCATTATACATTATGTTATGTCTAGAAATAATTATATACCACGACACATCAAGTGACTGAACAGTTAACATGTTGAATTAGACGTGACATCAGTTCAAAAACCGCTTACTTTCTGACCCAACGTATCATATCAACTCAAAACCAATTCCAGATAATGCAAATCCTTAATATATCCATCCATAATGAAATTAGGACCATCTAATCCATAAGTCTTGATTATAAAGAAATAAAATTTTCATCAATTTATAGTTTTTGCTTCGTAGAAATGTTTATAGCTAAAATCGTGAAGAAAACTGAGCCACAACACACCGGAAAGACATTTTCTTATGAATAATCGCCATTATTTGATTTTTTCTCTGTTTTGAGTCTTTTGACCTTTTTAATCTTAAAACTAATAATTCTGGAAAAACAAAATAAAAAGCTTGTCACACAAATCACAAACTGATAATCTCCAAAATTAGAAGAGAAGAAAATCGAAAATAAATTTGTGCTCAGATCTCTCTCTACTAACGACGATCATCAGATCGGCGAAAGATGTCGAGCGATAGCAACGATCTAGACGAAGATGAGCTTCTTCAAATGGCGTTGAAGGAGCAAGCTCAAAGAGATCTCACCTATCAGAAACCTCCTTCTTCCTCTTCGAATCGCAAACCTGTTGCTAATTTAGTGCAGCAGCCACGTCAGCAGAAACCGGCTGCTTCGGCTCCGGCCAAGAAACCTGCGGCGGTTAGGAAACCTTCCATGGATGAGGACGATGAGTCGGAGGTCGAATTGCTCAGTATTTCGAGCGGTGACGATGATTTGGATAGGGAAAAGGAAAGAAGTGGTGGTTCCGGTGTTGGTGGTTCGGGGAAAGGAAGAGGAAGCGATGTACGAGAGAAGGGAAGAGCTAGGAAGGAAGATGATGCAGCTTGGGATGGAGAAGAACCCGATTGTTGGAAACGCGTTAATGAAGCTGAGGTACGTTTCTCTCGATTCATACGCGAACGTATCTGGAATTTGTGCTTGATTCGATTGTTCGATCAAGTTCAATAGTTTGAATTCGGTTGCTTAGTCAATTTGTTGAATTATTCGTGGAATTGGTATAGAGAGGTTGAAATTAGCAGGCCTAGCTCAAGGCCATTTGTGATGTTAAAATGTTAGAGCTGTGACATTGTGTGGATTTCATTTGGGGAAGATTTGCATTTCATTTTAGTTCCGGTGACATTTTGGCAGCTTGCTCGTAGGGTTCGTGATATGCGGGAATCGAGAACCGCACCTGTTGTTCAGAAATTAGATGGTAAGGTAACTGCACCTGGCAAGAAAGCGGTTCTGACTAGTTTGCAGTCACTCCCTCGTGGGATGGAGTGTATTGATCCGCTGAAATTAGGGTAATTGCTTACCTTGAAAGATAGTAAAATACTTTGTGCTCTTGACTTTGATATGGTAGAACTTGTCTAAACTTGAATTTGTGGACTTCATAGGATTATAGACAACAAGACATTGAGATTAATAACTGAGTCATCAGGCAGCCCATCAAAAGCTGAGAAAGTGGATAATGCTCTTCGGGGTATGTTTTTCTTCGCCATATACCTACAACACGAGTTGAATAATAGCCCTTACAAGAAAATTTGATACGTCGGAGGGATTATCTGATGTACAATTTCCAGATGTCTAAATGCTATTTATTATCTTCTGAGTATTTGCAGAAAAGTTGATTTACTTCTCTGATCATTTCGATCCGAAGCTGTTTCTTTCTCGGATTCACCAAGGCACAAGTGCAGCAGATTTGGAGGCTGGTGCTCTTGGCCTGAAAAGTGACTTAAAGGGTCGGAATCTACAGAGGAAACAATTGGTAAAGGACAATTTTGACTGCTTCGTCTCATGTAAAACGACAATTGATGGTATGTATCATTGCTCCCAACTGAATCATTTATGGCTTTCTTCTCTCATGTTAATGTAGGCCACTGTTTTTCTTGATAGATATTGAGTCAAAACTGAAGCGGATTGAAGAAGACCCGGAAGGATCAGGAACTACTCATTTGTTCAATTGTATGAAAAGTGTGACATCAAGGGCCAATCTTGCATTTGAGCCTCTTTTTGAAAGACAGGTTGGTGTGGTCTGAATTTTGCTGTTGATGCTGCTGTCACTCTCTTTTAGTTTTCTGAAGCCTGTTGCACAATCATTTTTAGGCTCAAGCTGAGAAAATCAGGTCTGTGCAAGGAATGCTTCAGAGATTCCGGACACTCTTCAATTTACCCAGTATTATTCGTAGCAGTATTAGCAAGGGTGAATATGATTTGGCTGTTCGAGAATACAAGAAGGCGAAATCTATTGCTCTCCCTTCTCATGTATGCCTGCATTTTCTATTACACTCTCTTGAGACAGATGCTATCCACTTTCCTTTAGGCACTGAATCTCCTTTTAATTACAATTTAATTTAGTTACATAACAATGCTCTTGACAACATAGAAAAACAAACTGCTTTCAGGTAAATATACTCAAGCGTGTACTCGAGGAGGTTGAGAAAGTTATGCTGGAATTTAAAGGCACACTTTACAAGTCTATGGAAGATCCAAAAATAGACTTTACAAGTGTAAGTCAGTTATTATTCATTCTATTCTAACGCCTAGTGGTTGCACTGAACAATCTGTCATTCAAATAGTCACAAGTTGCATTTATCACAATACTGCTATCATGTCAATAATTCAGTCTCTTGTTCATCTTATCAGCAGTCATCAATTTTTACTTCCATTAAAGATTGATCCATTTACTTTTTTTCTGCATAGTGCTTCGTAATTGTTATCATGTGTGCAACTACTTTGAAATCATTCATACTTCCTCTTGGGAGCTTTGAGCAACCAGGCTTGACGCTATCCAGTCTATTTTTTCTGTACTGATGCTGAAGTCTGTTTGCTTAATTTAGCTGGAAAACACCGTGAGACTTTTGCTGGAGCTGGAACCCGAATCTGATCCTGTGTGGCATTATCTAAATGTTCAGGTTGGTGTATTCAAAGATGTCAACTCTCTTACTACTCTCTTGCTATGTTTTGTGTAGTATTTGGGCTCCTAATAGATTTGCTTTAAGTATCAAAGTGACGTTAAGCTTATGAAATCATCCTTTTGTTTCTTTCATGATTGCTGTCTTCACTTACAACATAGCACCTCTATAGATAGGGAACACACATTTATATTTAACTTGTGTGTGTGTGACTCCCACACTTTTGTTGCAATCATTTTGCACCTCCATAAGGTAACCTTGCTTGGCTTTTCATTTACCAGAATGAAAGGATCCACGGCTTGCTTGAGAAGTGTACATATGATCATGAAGCAAGGGTGGAAATTTTGCGTAAAGAGACTCATGAAAGAGCCATCTCAGATGCGAAGTGGCAACAAATTCAACAAAATGTCGTTCCATATGTGAGTCCAACATTCAGAATAGCTATATTTCATTGGCAGAGTACGTAAGACTCAGCTCTATAGATGATGACATGCGCTTTTTTCCAAACTTTAGTCAGATGCTGCCTCTTCTACTGAAAATAATGAAGTTCAAGTTGACCTACAATCACTGGAGTTTCCCAGCGAAGAGATTGATGCTTTGAAGGGAAGATACATCAAAAGATTGACTGCTGTGCTTGTGCATCATATCCCTGTGTTTTGGAAAACAGCTATATCTATTTTCAGTGGAAAATTTGCCAAGGTATCAGCTATTCTCTCTGCTTATAACCCTATGCTTCCCCAAGAGTAAATTAATTCTGTAGTTATTATCCCTTATGCTGAGGCTGGTACCTACTTATTTATTTATTGAATTGGAGATAGTTCTTCATTTGGATTTGAATATAAATTCTTTTCTGTCCAGTCCTCCCAAGTTACTGATGCTTCAGCCAATAAAGCTGAGGAGAAGGTCACAGAGGCAAGGTATTCAACTCATTCTTTGGAAGAAGTTGCTGCGATGATACGCAAGACGATTTCTGTCTATGAAGGAAAGGTGGTTTCTTTTTCTTATTTAGTGACCTTTGCAATGGAGCATCTTTCCACATTGGAAGGATGAACCCTGTGCTATCTGTGCCATAAAGTGGTTCTAAATATTTTCTTTTCCTGATTACTACTGTTGTAGGTGCACGGCACATTTTGTGATTTTGATGAATCATGCATTCTCCGCCCATTTATGAGTGATGCCATCAGCGAAGTTTCAAAAGCATGCCATGCTTTTGAAGCCAAAGACTCAGCTCCCCACAGTGCTGGTATTTGGACTTCTTCTGAAGCTTGAGCTTGTTGTTTTATTTAAACTATACTGAGATGCTGTGTATACTTTTTGGTTATGGCAGTCGTTGCACTAAGAAAAGTCCAGGCGGAAATCACTAAAATTTTTATCCAAAGGCTTTGCTCTTGGATGAGGGCATCCACAGAAATAATATCAAAAGAGGAGATGTGGATACCAGTTTCTATTCTTGAAAGGAATAGATCTCCATATGCCATCTCTTACCTACCTCTTGCATTCCGATCAGTTATTGTCTCTGGGATGGAGCAAATCAATCTGTAAGTTGCCAGTGTATTTTTAAACATATAAATAACAATTGTATGGTCTAGTACGACAGACTGAGAGGGCATTATTACTCTTTATTTACTTTCGTGGAAGTAGATATGTATATACCCAGTTTTTGCTATTTTATTGTGTTCGGAGTTCCAGACTTCTGTATTTCCAGTACAATCCGTCAGGGTCTTTTCTTCTCCCTGTACATTAGAGAAAACAAAATCCCAATAGTCACTAGTTGTGGTTATAACTTGTCCATAATTACCAATTCTATGTTGTGGCATAAGAAATAAATTGATGTTGATTTCTGGGGTATACCTTTTTCAGGATGATTCTGTCTGTAAAAGGTGAAGCTGCTAAATCAGAAGATATGTTTGCCCAGATTGAGGAAATCCTGATCTCTGTTAGACTGGCTTTTTTGAACTGCTTTCTGGATTTCGCTGGTATGACTTCCCACCAAACTTCTTTGATAATATCCGCATGGATGCAGGCAAGTGCATAAACTATACAGCAATTAAGTTCATGTGCTAATTTGTTTTCATCATGTATCAGCGCACTTGGAGCAAATTGGTGCTGATCTTTCCCAAAGCACCTCAAAACAAGAGAACTGGAATAACGGATATTCTGATGATCTTCAGGAAGTACCATCAGCCAACGCCTACGGAAGTGTTGTCGATCCTCACAGGCGGTTGTTGATGGTCTTAAGCAATATAGGTTATTGCAAAGATGAACTTGCTTCCGAGCTTTACAACAAGTTCAAAAATACCTGGTTGCAGTCTAGGTTAGTCCCTGCTTAGACGTCATTAGCGTTTATCTGAACATCAATAGTTACTTACCTCTTCACTAAGTGGTAGACAAGTTAAGCATACTAATTCAAGGTTAAATGACTCGAATTTGATAATAAGTATCAATGCTTGAATTCGGTTTGAACCATGACAGAATACTGATCCTCGTGTGTGAATTGGTATATAGTGTTATCGTTCACTAGACTAAGACTTGTTTTGTAATTTCACCTTTACAGGAACAAAGACGAAGACAGCAGCGATCTTCAAGATCTAATAATGTCTTTCTCTGGTCTTGGAGAGAAGGTCCTCGAGCATTACACTTTTGCTAAGGTATCGTTTGTTCGTCTTGGTTACTCGAAGAGTGCTATTCCTATATATTAGAAAAACAACTGAAAATTTCCGAAAATTTTTCTTGTACTCAGGCAAATTTAATCAGAACAGCTGCCACAAATTATTTGCTGGACTCTGGTATTCAGTGGGGATCAGCACCTCAAGTGAAAGTAAGAAACAATAACTATTAGCCTCTTGACTTGTTATGAAGTAAAATAGTTACTTGAATATTTGCTCCAATCTTTCAGGGCATACGAGATGCGGCTGTTGAGCTCTTACACACTCTAGTAGCTGTCCATGCAGAGGTAAATCCTATTACTCGTTAGAGTCAGAGATTTTACCGATGATTATTGGTTCTTCAAACATTTGAATTATAATATGACTCATCCTAGGCTGCAAGAGTGTGTTTGCAGTGCAAACCCTAATAACTTTGTGCTGACAACTAAAACCGCAGGTCTTTGCGGGTGCCAAACCCCTGCTAGACAAGATTCTTGGCGTTCTGATCGAAGGTCTAATTGACACTTTCCTCAGTGTTGTCGAAGAAAACAGATCAGATGACCTGAGATCAATTGATGCAAATGGTTTCTGCCAACTAATGTTTGAGGTAACTTCTTGTTCTTTTCACCAGAAGAGATCCTTGACTAACCAAACTGAATTCAAACCAATGAAAATAAATGAGAAACAAAGCTAAAAAGTGACTACTACCTTACAGAAGCAGAAAAGGCTTTGCAGAATTATATATGATTTGCTAATTACGTTTTTTCACAACAACTGCTGCAGCTTGAATATTTTGAGACGGTACTGAATCCATATTTTACAAGCGATGCAACCGCGTCTCTTAAATCTCTACAAGGAACTGTGTTGGAGATAGCTATAGAAAGCATCAGTGAAGCAGTTGATACAACCCCGGGGCATAATCGTAGACCAACTCGTGGCAGCGAAGACACAGTTTCAGATGACAAACAAGGCTCATCTGTTTCCGCTGATGACCTCCTCGTAACATCTCTTTCCCCTTCTTCTTCTTCTTTCCCCAACAACATATAATCAAAACTTCAATCTTAATTCAAATTTTCGGTTTTTGTTTCCGTCAAACAGGCTTTAACGAAGCAGTGTTCGAGTGAATTGCTACAATCAGAACTGGAGAGAACTCGTGTGAACACAGCATGCTTTGCGGAGTCAACCCCGTTAGAGCCAACGCCTCCATTACCCAAAGCTTCTTACTCTTCCTTCAGAGGATCAATGGATTCTCCAAGCAGAAACTACAGAGGCTCACAATCTTCGGGTTCTCCGATTCAATCCCGACCTAGACGAAGATAAAAATAAGAACACCAAAGTTTGTTCTTTTCTTGAGTTTTACGATGCCTCGCCTTTTGTATGTAAATTCTCACAATTCTTTGGTTTTTTGTCTTTTGTTTTCTCTCTGTTACCCATCTTCAAAACCCATCTCCGTTTGTAAAACTCAAAATGATTTTGGTTGTAATTACGAATATCACATGATTTTAAACGTTACCAAAAAGAGTTGGAAAAATATCCGAATAGAATTAGGAATCAAACAACTTAAGCTTGTTCAAGCTTTTCCAGTTTTAAGACTAGTGTACTAAAATACACTAATAGTCACAAAAGCCCTCTCCATATAGAAGAAGAGGACACACAAGATTTTTATTTTTAAAAACAGTTTCTTTGACATAAACAATGTCTCAAACTTAGGATTCAGATTTCAACTCAAGGTGCCCTTAGTGGTGGAGACACCAATATCACTCCATCTCCTCTCACAAACAGAAACTGAATCGTACGCTTTGTCGTCTGCAATCACAGATAGTCAAAGAAAACAATCAGAAACTAGAAGAGTCTCAACAACAAATGTGTGCCTAAGAGTCTTCACTACCTAGAAAACAGTGAGTAACTTGCAATTTCCTCCTAACTTATATCCAATAGCTTATATCAATTAGAGCAACAAGATCCATGAACGATATAATCAGTTATCGTTGCTGTCACGGAATCGATTCTACTCAGACTCATTGAGCTGAAACTTTGTATATTAGGCAATATGTATGTGAAAGCTAAAAGACACTTCTACACTTGTTCTCTGACAATATCCTTAACCTAAGCTACAAACCCATCAAGATCCCTCAATTAAACATAAAATCTTATTGAATCGGAAAAGCACGTACCCGGACAATCTCTTCGTAAGTCTCGTCATCGATTTCAACTGTTGTGATAACTTCTTCAACATCACCCAGAATCATATTCAAATGCTGATCAAACGCCTGCCCACAAAAAAAAAAAAAAAAAATAGAGAACAAAATCATCAAACCAAAACCAAAGTGATTGAATCTTTCGAAATTTCACTAAACTTTTTATCAAAATTCCCAATTACATCTCAATCGCAATAACTAAAACACAATAGGTAGAAACCCTAGACTTTCTCTCCTCCAAATTCGACATGAATCAGAAAGATAAGTTACAAAATTCAGAAGAAGTATTATCCGAAAAGAGTTCAATTTAGATACTACAACTCATAAAACGAAAACAAAGAGAAAGAAAAAAGAAAAAAAAAAGGCGTACGTGAAGCTTGCCGCGAAGTTCGCGGTCTGATCGGAGCTTAACATAGATTTTCTCGTCGAGACTGAGACGAATCAGATCTAGTGGCTCTCTAATGGTGGCATCTTCCTCGCCGGACATTGTGTACTCAGAGAGAAACCTTCACAAAGCTGGAAAAAAACCACTTGTAATGGCGAGGGTTTTCGGTAATCGTCGAATTGTTAACCGAACACAGAAAATTTCTGATCTCACAAACGTCGGTAATGTTTTATCGTTAAAAAAAACCACAAAAAGGCTTTTTTATCGTTGGCCCAAAGCCTTAAGCCCATATATTAGCCAATGTTTTTTTGAAGGATTTGATTTTTTTAATCACATTTTGTACCGTACAATTTATAATATTAAGAAAAATATATTTGAAATTAAAGAAATTTATGTAACATAGAAAAAAAATCTGTAAATTTTCATAACTTCTCAATAAAGAAGTAAATATAAAAATAAGGTTGAAAAAAAATACTTTTACTTAATAAATTTCCTTTTTAATAAGTTCATTGTATATATCTTTCTCTCAACAAAAAATAACATCTAAGTACACTTAAATAAATCAATAATCACATATTCAAAATTCATACTACTCAAATTTGGAGTGTGGGTCCAGATATAGTACTATCTTGGACATGAATAACTTTTTGTCACTAATATTAGAGAAAATAGTCCCAAAAGAAAAAGAAAAAAAAACTAACACTCTTCTTCTTATTCTTCTTCCTCTAATATTTTGTCCACGCATTGTCTCAGTGATCACAATTGTCATCTCATAACCTAAATTCTCTCAGTTTTAAAAGGTCTGTTTCAGTTTCTCTTAAGATAAGTTTCATCTTCTCGCGTTGAATTAGATGATAAATTGTTTGTTTTGGTCTGAGAATCATGGATTTTTGCTTCGAAGCTAAGAAATTTCAAAAGCCTACAAGAAATCAGTATCAGAACCAAAACCAATTCATTTCTCGACAGTACTCGGTTACAAACAAGTCAAGCTTGTATTCATAACAATGTCGAAAATGGCAAAAATTCTCCTTGGAAAGGAGTGAAATGGATGGATAAAACAGTGAAGCTAATGATCACTGCTCTCTCTTATCTCGGCGAAGAAAAAAAATCGGTTTTCAACAACGGTTACGGGAAGAAAGGTAAATGGAAACTACTCTCTAAAGATATGGATGAAAGAGGTTATCATGTTTCTCCTCAACAATGCGAAGATAAGTTCAATGATCTTAATAAAAGGTATAAGAAGCTTAACGAGATGCTGGGTAGAGGAATTTCTTGTGATGTCGTTGAGAATCCCGTGTTATTAGATAAGATTGATTACTTGAATGAGAATGAGAAATGTGAAGTTAGGAGAATCATGAGTTCTAAACAACTTTGCTACGAAGAAATGTGTTCGTAAACGGAAACAGATTGCATTTGCCTCATGACCGTGAATTACAAAAATCTCTATACTTAACGCTTAGTAGAAACCGCAATGGTCATGATGATGATGATGATGGAGCCTTTGGTGGTCGGTTAAAGAGATTAAGACGAAGCCAGAGCGATGAAGATGTTAGTCATCCGATTTATACGAATTCTCGGGAATGTGATAAGGGTTATGTTCCTCACTTGCTTCTTTCTCGAGCTGATGAGAATCGAGGAATGCTGCTAGGGAGTGTGAAAGGTAATACTAGCTTAACAAAACAGTGGATTGAGTCGAGGTATCGCGAGTTAAAAGAACACAAGCTTCGGATTGAAGCTGAGTTTATGGAATTGGAGCGACAAAGATTCAAGTGGAAGATGTTTAGTAAGAAAAGCGACGAAAAGCTCGGAAAAATGAGAATGGAATACGAAACGATGAAACTTGAGAATGAAAAGATGACATTGGAATTGAAACGAGTCGAGTTAGGTGCTAAAATTATGAAGAATTAGACTTTCTTAATCTTGTTATATGGATTCAACATTAAGGATCAACTCTTTATGCTTATGTTGATCAAATAATTTATGCAATTGCATCAAGAAGTGGTAACAATGATCGGTATCTAACAGTTTGTTTTAAACATTGCAATAAGCATATATTAACATATATCTAAGATTTGAAGTTTTGGAGATTATTATTCATATTTTTCTGATGTTATTTGTTTCCAAATATAGAAAGTTGGGTTCTGTATGCTTTAGTTATGTCATGTAAGTATCAGTGAGTCAGTGACAGGGACAAGAACAGAGAGTAATCTCTCAAAACTACAAAACCTCAAAATTAGCTTTCTTCTTTGGGCAATTTTTGATTCTTTCTAACACGAGGAGGACATGAGCTTTTAGGTTACTACTCAAAGAATCTTTATATTAGGAAAAGAATACAAATCAAATAAAAGAAGGAATAGTTTGTTGTTTTTGTCTTTGTGAAAATTATACATACATACTTAACAAATTTTAAAAAGTTCCATTGAACTATACAAATAAATGGCCCCAAATTGTTGTTTTAGGCTAGGAAGAAAGAATTAGACCATGTCATTATGCTTGTTGATTCATTTCTATACCATCATTAATAAAAAAGTATTGTCCATTTTACATTTTATAGAGAATTTTCATGATATGTCACTCTTGACATGCCACTTTACAATTATGTTATCGTTTGAAATTTTTACAAGGATGTCATCTTGTTTTGAACTTAACTTTAGTATATTTTTGGGTTTGGTTAACTATTTTATATTTAGGGTATAGCTTTTAGGAGTAGAGTTTAGGGTCTGGATTTTGAGAGATAAATATTTTTTAATAATTTTGTTTTTTCAATAAAAAAGTGGCAATTATTGCAATAAGTTTTCAAATGTGATATATTTGAAAAAATATATTTTTAAATGTGCCATGTTTGTAATTTTCCCCATTTTTTATAGCCTTTGTACAAAATTGAAGAAAACAAAAGTAAAAAAAAATATGAATTGTGTGATCGAATTTTCCCAAAACAAACAAAAAAAAAAAAGCAAAAGAAGTATGTGAAGTGGCCTTTGTTTTTTTCTCCCTTTTTCACATCTTTTTTTGCCCTTTGCTTCTTCACAAGAGCCTCTCTTTTATCTCAATTTGTTTTTTTATTTTTTGCTAAACTTTTATCTCAATTCGTTTGGCGTTTCTTCTTTTCATTTCTTTTTTCCCCCTGCAAAAAAGGATTCTTAATTAACAAACGACGCAATCAAAATGTCCTTATATATTATATACATTGATTTGTAGGTAGAATTGTTAAGGACATTCATTTTAACAGTGTTTGCTTAAGTTACACCTTCAAAAAAAAAAGCTTTTACTTGACGCTAGCCACTTACATGATCACCATATAAATTTTAACTTTTTCGTTAGAATAGTCATTACTTTGCTATTAACCATTTACTAAAGTACAAAATTAAACAAACATGAAAATAAAATTTGGTAATTAATTAGAGAGAGAAATTGTGAGCTGGAGACAGATAAACTGAGAGGTAAAACCACATGGGAAGATCAAAGTGGCGTAGATATCTCATCTCCCACATGTGATTTTTCTCTATTTCTTTTTTGATCCCTTACTTCTCTTTCTTTCATTTTTACCCCTTTCTTTTTATACCCTTCAATTATTCTATTAACCAATTCACATTTAAAACAATATTGTAATTTTATCAAACTGTAGGAATACCACGAATCAATATTCAACGTGGATTTGACTTTCACTTTCACTTAATTTCTTCCGTCCTAGTTTCACGGAGGTTGAAAATAACAAGGTTGATTTTTAATTTATATACTCCCTCGTGTGTTTTTAAGTGTCGTTTAAAGTTTTTACACTCTTATTAAGAAATCCATAAATTTATCTTGTTTTTTGAAATAAAACAATAAGTTTTATATTTTCAAGACATTTCAACCTATAGAAATTCAATCTGCAGAATTTGAATAGTCAAAAACACTAAAAATTAATTAATTGTTCGTTGATAAGTGAGAACTTCACTTATTTATAAACAAAAAATTACTCCTAAAATGGAAGTACTATATATATATGCCTCTTATAGTTTAGATATGGATCTACCAACTTTTTACATAAATAATCCCAAGAATTTATAACCCTTTTGAAGTTTGTAATGAATCAAATATGTGGACCCATGCTCCAATATATCAAACCTTTTTATCTCACTTGTAGTTGAAAATTTTGTTTGTTTAATATTTAGGCAATCTTCTAATCTACTTAGTTAATTGCTAATCTATTCACTAGCTCGTATAGTTTTATACTCTTATACCAGCAGAATCTATTTATTTATGTTATTGTTTAAATTATAAAAATATATTTTAATTCTCCGGGTGATTTATGAATCCTTAAATAATGTCTCCGTATTTAAATTGTGTTTTTGTCTTCTTATGTACAAGTTATAATATACATTTTGCTCCATGATATTTAGGTAGACTATATAATATTTGTATATACTGATGTAGACATGTTAATCATCCGCATCAGACAATCCATTCACATTCACATTCACATTCACATTCACACTCACATTCACATTGTATCTAGGTTTATTATTAATTACTCTTTAAGCAAGTCGTATAAATTGAGCCGGTTGAATAAATTGAACCGTATTATTCATTATCAAAGTTGATAGAAAAACCAACAAAAGAGGAGAGAGAGAGGATAATACTAATTACCATAGAAGTTAGTTTCGCATGAATACAAAATCCGGTGTTATATATATATATATATATATATATCTCATACGAGAGCGATTCTAGAATGCTCAATCACTATTAAGATCCAATTAAATTTGTTAAAAATTGGCTATTTTATTCATATAAAAAAAATTGAGTTTCAAAATATTAATTTCGGCTCTGAAATTTTTTCAAAATTTTTAGACCATGTGCGGTTGATCTCATACTATGTTTTTTTTTTCTTAATTAAACTTGTCATGCCAACATCTATATATACATGTACCTATTTACACATCTACATATCGATATTTATATATAGAGATATTATATACGTATACGTATTTGAAGATACAGATTTTGTTTTGACTTATAAAATTAGTAGAACTTAAGAATAAAATCAGTTTCATTTCACATTATTATTCTTTACAATGTTATTTCTACTGGCTGCTCGGTTTCTTACGTGCAATAATAACCAGAAAAAAGTGAAAACAGATCTTGTTTACTAGTGCCACGTTGGAAAGTGACGAAGATGGTTTACAGGGAGATTAATTCGTTTGAACACAAGAGTTACAGTCTCTTCCATGACACAACATATATATTCGTGTATATATCTCTCTATGTGAGTGTATAATTTTCCGCGCACAAAAATTAATGTGTGTGTTTGAATGTATTATATGTGATTTTCCGTGCAGATGCAGTCGTGCGAGTAATGATGGTAACTAAAGCTGATCTTAAATTTTCTAAAACAGTAGTAGCTGAGTAAAAACTAGTAGTAAGAAACAAAAAACAATAGTAGTGGAGTTCTATATTTCTTTTTATTTTCGATTCTCGAATAAGGGGGTAAAATGTTAAAAACTATCGAAGTGAAGGGATAAAATTACAAACTGACAAGGGATCAAATTACAAACATTTTTCACATTTTCTGTTTTGGGTATAATTAATTGGTACAGTAATTTAGTGTTTTAGATGGGTCCATGGCTCCATGCTCTCAATCCACTTGCATTTTTTCCACCTTAAATTTTACCCTGGCCCATTCAATAATTGAAATACTTAGTTTTATAGCTTTTGTAAATAACTTAATACACTAATGTCTCTGTTAATTGTTTTACTAATTTCTTAAACTGCCATTAGTAATCTTGATTCTTAACAGGATTGTAAACTCACCACATATATATATAGACATAGTTAACGCTTTATAAGCATAATTGTGTGTAACTCAGCATGTAACTAAATTCCGTGATTAAATGTTTTGTATTAAGAACTACAGGTATCTAATCCGATTAGTATATCTATATAATATATTAAGGTTTCCAAAAGGTAAAGTTTTGAGAGAATGTCATGTGTCATTTTTTTTATTTACATCCTTGTATTTTTTGTTAGTTTTGACATTTGTCCCCTAAATTTTATGATTTATATATTGATTCTTTAAAATAAAAGTGGATAGTAGTATTAATTTTAAAGAAATAATTAACATCAAATTGTCTTCAGAAATTAATTGAAAAATATGTAAAACTATATTCTCATATATATAGTTTTCTTTTTTGTTGATTTTTTTCATTCATAAGGTTGCATCGACGAATATATGGGTGATCAAACTTGACTCAATTGGTCCAATACGGTCGATACTTGGACATAGCTAACTCCACCCATGGTTTCATCTTCCCCAAAAATATTCATTTATTAAGTATTTGAAAATGTTAGGGTATTTATTTATTGATAAGATAAAATATGATTTTGTAAGGAATTAGTTGAAACTAAAGAAATTAGTCATGTCATATACAAATTTGATTCTTGTTTTTTCATAAAAAAGTATTTTATGCAAATAACCACAACGACATCAAGTAAAATAAAAATATATATAGAAGACTATTATTTAATTAAAACACAATACAAGTTATATAAATTAGATAATATAAAAATCCAATTCCGTAAACCAAATATGTGATCAATTAATTTCAAAAGTAAATAAAGATTTCACATCTATTTTTATTTAATAGTAGACTATAACAAAGAGATTCAAAAGGAAGAATAAGTTAAAATTTAGAACACAATTGAACATATAGTGTTTAAATAAAATATATTTGTATATATCATCACATGGTTCGCTTCATATTTTGATTTTAAAAGATATAATTTGTGAGCATATACCTTAAATATCACTATGTATACCAAAATAATTTAAAAAATTTATCTTAATAGTTTTTCCACGCAAACGCGTGCTTTTTTTCTAGTTGCTAAAGATTTTATTTTATTTACACTTTTATAGACTTTTATGAAATTTTAAGTTATCTAAAACCAATATTTAACGCAAGAATATTGTCTCTTTTTGAATTGTAGAAGCACTTGTAAATAAAAAATGGCGAAAATTTGATTTCATGTGTATATATATGGTTTAGATTAAAAGACACGGATTAGGTTTTTTTTTTTTTTTGCTAAGAAAAGACACGGGTTGGGTTTGAATAGTACATATAAGTTTTCGCTTGATATTTCCGAGACAACGAACAAAACCAATAGATTATTGTTATAAAAACACCACTTTTATTTAATAAAAATCTTTCACAAAAACATATATAGTGATAATGTAGGTAAAAGTAAAACACAATATACCTTAACTAGTTAATTTAACTTATTGTTTAGTTATAAAACACATATATAGTTTAGTTCTAATGTAATGGCCACGCAATAATATTTTCTTAGACCTGTTATCATAATGGTCGTTTTCAACTCCGAAGTGCACATACGAAAAAGACCCACGACAGATAAAATATACTTTTTTTATTAAGTAGAATAAGATAATAAGATGAAAGCTGTAACGTTAAGGGTCTAGCCATGCGATAATCGAGTGGCTATTATATAATTTCATAGAAAAATCATATTCAATGCTTTTAGGAGCTACCAAAAGGATGGTCCCTGATATCACCTTTCAATACATTTTCGTGTAAATTCATTAAATATCGCAATCTAATCCTATTGATTAAAAGTAACATTTACTACCTAATCATGTTGTAAAATTTCGATGAACATTCCAATCCTTTATCCCGAATTCTATGTTGAATAGTTAGATAATTAGCCTTAGATAACAAAATGTTCTGCCTTCACAATTTACTTTACTAAGATTGACACCAAATTACCATCATGTTAGTAAATTCATTTACAGATGTTGTTTTATTATTGTTTAGCTTTTAGTATATGGCCTTGGATTCGATTTTGCTCAGGAACTTGATACGATATCTTTGGGTTAGTTGATTTTGAGTTTATTTATAAATGTGGGATCTCCTAATGTAGCATTAGAGATTATGATATTTCGAAAACGAATGTTCAGCATTTTGTGATCTTTCAAAACGTGTTTTTTGCTTTGGTTTTTTTTTTCTCGAAAATCATTACTGTTGTTTCCAATGATTTTCCACCACAACGTACGGAAAACATGAAGACAACAAGCGGAAAAAAGTGATAAAAAGTGAGGAGCTTGAAGATAGCAAGACCACAAGAGCCGCTCATTAGCAAGAGAAAAGGTTTCACACCTTTCCCCCGAAGCTCTAATTTGCGCTGAAATTCTCAGATCTACAATTAAAACGTTACTTTGGTTCTTGTCTATTCCACATATAAAAAACGCCTTCGAATATGGTGTGAACAAGGTGAAATTGGCCTTAAAACACCATTTGATCTAGCCACTTTGAAGAGGAAGATAAATTTATATGGGATCAAACTCTTTTGCCTCAAAGGATATTCCCCACACCATCATTGTGGAGAGTTCAAGATCCTAATTATAAGGAAAAATGCTTCATTGCTATCAGGAATCATATATGAAGTAGAGGAAATTGGTGATAAATGCGAAGCTTGCCTCTAACTCCTCGACTTATCACCAAACCAAGCGTTTTTTGCATTTTTCAGTTTCTCTCCAAATGGTAAAAATGGTAATCCTAATATGGTGTCATAGATTGTGATCTTTCAAACACGAATGTTTAGCATGTACATATCCGACTATCCGTGTTATTAATCTGATTCGTCTGAATTGCCTAAAATAACCATATATATACACCCTAAAAACACACACACACACACAAAAACCAAAATTTTCAAAATTTACATATTTGATATGAGATAATGACACAACTAAATCACTACACACAAGGCGGCATGTTTTGATTTGCTAACTATTAGAAACATCAATTTTCTTAGCTATTGGAATTGATTGTTTTGGTCGTCATGTTTTAAGTGTTTAAGATTGTTGATTTGGTTAAATAGCGGCCGTCAAACCGGTTTGAGATTATTAAAAAAATGAATACTCAATAACAAAGTATATTTTAAATAAATAAAAATCAATAACGGAGGCTATGTATGGCCATAACGGGAAATGATGACCATTTACTTCAGTCCCGAAAATGACTCACATCTAACCACTTCCCTGACAACATCACCTCATATTTTTTATATATATTTATGAATATTTTATAATTTTCGGTTATACAAATAAATTAATAAAAATCATCAAAGTCTCTTGATTGATTTTGAAATCAAGCCCGTGTTTATAGAGTGTAGAAGATCAGTACACTGGAATTTTAAATTGAATATTAATTTGATATGTGAATGTGAGGTGGGGGACAAATCCAGATCAGTAATCTTTTTTTTTTTTTTTGTCGACAATCCAGATCAGTAATCAGGATTGTTTAATTTATTAATGCTATAAATTGAAATTTCTGAGCTTGTAATAAAATGTAATATGGTAGCTAAAATATATTAATGAGAAAACCTCAATGATTAAAGGTCAATGGGATCCACGTTAGGGTTAATATAGTAATTTTGAATAATACGTAGGTCACCCGCCACTGAAATCCAAAATATACGTTCGAAAAAGCAAATTTGATCCTAATCTCCACCAAATTACTTTTCTTTACTTTTTACCTTTCACTTTTTTCCCAAAATGTATAATTTACCAAAAATAAATACGGAGTATCTGTTTTATACACACTTTTTTTCTTTTCTTAATTAGCTGATTTTTACCCTGGTAGTGGTGATGCATTTTGTTAAATTTATACAATAAATTGTTCTATGTCGTTATACTCCATAGACAATGTTAAAAGTTAGATTAGTATATTTCAAGTTTATATGAATTTGTTAGTTCAGTCTTCAAAAAAAAAAAAAATCTCAACTATTTTCATCATTTTATAAGTGTCAATATGAAAAGAATATTATTATTATGAAACTCGTAAATTTAATAAATGAATACTCCGTCTTTGAAAAGAGATTAAAAGCCGGCTTTGTAAAGACAATTTAGCTGGACGGACAAAAACCAACTAATAATCACCACCGTCTTTATGCGCAGCTGTCATTAAATCTCTGTAATAAATCAACTTTCTTTTATTAAAAATAAAAATAAATTACATGTTACAAACATTAATCCTTCAGTTTCTTTTGTATATCTCTTTTTATGCCTACCTTTTTAATCATTACACATACAACCCATGATGATAAACTCTTCTTTTTTACATCATACCATTTTCCCCATTTGCTCTTTCTTTACTTTTTTTTTTCTTTCATTCTGATTTCAATTAAAACACTTATTCACTAAATTTATTTTCTATGCATTAGAAAGTGTTTTGCTTTCATTACATAGCTTTGGTTCTATCAAAATATTATTTTTTGTTTATATGAACATATGCATTTGATCACATATAAACAGTATTAGATTCGAATTGAGATTACGACACGATAACAATAGTATAAATCACTATATAACTAATTTTTGTAAGTGTGATTGTATATTTTAATGTACCATTTCTCATATCTATCTTATTTAAAATAAATTATCAAAGTAACGTAACTGCAAGTATGATATTAAATTTTTTCTATCGTTTTACTATTTTTAAAAATAATATATACTAAGAGTGAAAACCTTTTTATACAAAACAAAAAGATGTAAAATCAGCAAGTTTTTAATGTTACCAATAATACAAAGAGAAATTTCAATATATGCCACTTTTGACATGCCATTTTTCAAAAATGGCACTATCACTTTTTCAAAATTTTAAATCATTTATGTTTGGATTAACTATGTTATATTAGGGTTTAATTTTTTTGGGTTTAAGGTTTGTGATGGAACAATAAATTGAAAATTTTGAGATAGAAGATTTTTAAACGGATTTATAAGTGGCATATTGGTAAGAAAATAATTCAATAGTGGTATATTTGAAAAGTGGTATGTCAAAAGTGACATTTTTGTAAATGTCCCTAATACAAATCAGTAAATTACTAAAATCATTTACGTGCCATTTTATATTTTTAATGCACCATTTTCTAAATTTTTACTTATTAAAAATAAGATACCAAATGAACATAATAGTAAAAAAAGATACTAAAGTAACGTAACTGTAAATATGATATTAAATTTCTATTTGCCGTTTTACTATTTTTTAGAATAACAAACATATATGAACTGTGAACAACATTTTTTTACAAAAAGACATAAAATCAACAAGATTTATTTTTTGAAAAAATATTTACGTGTATATTTTAAATGCACCCATTTTAAAATCTATACATGTTAAAATAAGATATCAAAGTAACGTAAATGTAAATATGATATTAAATTTCTGTTTGTCGTTTACTAATTTTTAGAATAACAGATTTGAACTGTGAACAACTTTTTTACAAAACAAAAAGATGTAAATCAACAAGATTTATGTTTTAAAAATTTTACTGAACCAAGATTCGAAAAATTATTACACTATCTCAAACTTAACCAAAAATGACTAAAAACTATTTATTACAATTATAACAATTTTTCTTATATTGACTTCGGTCTAGATGCCATTACAACCCAATTTAAATCTAAATTTAAACCAAAATATTAATGCATTGCCATCCCCTTAATTCTATATATATATGGTTTACATAGAACTAGAATCCCATAAAATCATTTTGTTGACAGTTAAATTACCAATCTAAATTACAAAAAAAAAACACACACACACACACAATTACAGCATTGTAATTGAAATATTACCCAAAATTCTAACGATCAACAAGGAGAGAGAGAAATACTGAAGATTCCATTTTGTTTCAAACAAAGGAAAAGTATCAATAAAAAGTCGATAAATTAAAAATAAAACAAGGTAAAGTGCAAATAATAATATATATAGTTTAAATATATTTTTTCAGAATGGCTCCTTGAGATTGACAAGCAGATTCATTACCAAATTTTTATTTCATTTATAAACATATATATATATATATAATTTTTTTTTTAACTTAGGTATTTACAAAAAACTCTTTTAACTCCATAAAACCCTGCGCCTGCAGATTTCACTCTTCTTCCTCATGTAAACTCTATCTCTCTCTCTCTCTTTATCTCTCTCATTTTTTTTCTCTGTATTTTTATGTTTCCCTTTTTAATTTTCATTTTTCATTTCTCTGTAACTTCTCCGTCAAAGAGAGGGGGAAAAAATTAGGATTAAAAAAACCCTTCAAGGATGATGCAGCTTGGTGGTAGTACAACCGCTTCGACCGCCGTAAACGCTCTACCGCCGCCGCAATCAAACGATTCAGCGGCGGTGGCGGTTACAGAAGCTGCGGCTGCTGCAGCAGCGGTTGGAGCGTTTGAGGTATCTGAAGAGATGAACGACCGCGGTTTTGGAGGAAATCGCTGGCCGCGCCAGGAAACGCTTGCGTTGTTGAAAATACGATCTGATATGGGAATCGCGTTTCGAGACGCAAACGTTAAAGGACCCTTATGGGAAGAAGTTTCCAGGTGCGTTTGCCTTTTCTTTTCTATTCATTCTCTTTTCCTTTTTTTGATAAATTTCATTATTCCACTCGTTTGATTTTTGGAAACTAAAATTCCCAATATTGGTGATTTTATCTTATCAAGCTTAGTTTTTTTTAAAGATCTGAAATTTGTTAGAGCTGATTGGTCTCAGATTCGTTTTAAAACTTCAATTCTTCGTCTGCGAATTTGTTAAAATGTATGCTTTTTGCGATTTTTCAAAATTTCTGGTTTTGAGATTCAGATTCGGACAATATATTTGAAGTGGGTATGATTAAAATTTGAAACTTTAATTTAATTAATCAACAGTTTAATTTAGATAAAATAAGTTGGGTCATGTTATATTCATGAGATTTTGAAATAAAGGTGAAGTCTTTCACACAAACTCATGCTTATTGATCCCACTTCTCAACTATATATCTAATTCCCCATTTACTAAAAATACAAAATTTGTGTTTTTTCACACAAAGTTGAGTTTTTTTTCTTTCTTGATTTTTCTCAGGAAAATGGCAGAGCTTGGTTTCATAAGAAACGCTAAAAAATGCAAAGAGAAATTCGAAAACGTTTACAAATACCATAAACGTACCAAAGAAGGTCGTACCGGAAAATCCGAAGGCAAAACTTATCGATTCTTCGATCAATTAGAAGCCCTTGAAACTCATCATCATCATCAACAACAACAACAACAACAACAACCGCCTCAACCGCAACCGCTTCAAACGCAACCGCCACTACGACCTCACAACAACAACACTGTATTCTCCACTCCTCCTCCGGTAACAACTGTTACACCTCCGATCACAACAAACATCACTCCAGTGAACATACCTTCATTTCCAAACATCTCCGGTGAGTTCTTGTCGGATAATTCGACATCGTCTTCTTCGTCTTATTCGACTTCTTCCGACATTGAGATTGGCGGCGGAACAACCAATAGAAAGAAGAGGAAGAGAAAATGGAAAGATTTTTTCGAACGGTTAATGAAAACAGTAGTTGATAAACAAGAAGAGCTTCAACGCAAGTTCTTGGAAGCCGTCGAAAAACGCGAACACGAGCGTTTAATCAGAGAAGAATCTTGGAGAGTTCAAGAAATGGCTCGTATCAACCGCGAACACGAAATCTTAGCTCAAGAACGCTCCATGTCCGCCGCTAAAGACGCCGCCGTCATGTCCTTCCTCCAAAAACTCTCCGAAAAACCACCAAATCAGCAACCGCCACAACCGCAACCGCAAATGCAGCTAAACAACATTCAACAAACACCTCAACCGCCTCAACCGTCACCGCAAACGCCTCAACCGCCAACGATCACGACCTTAGACACTACAAAAACTAACAATGGGGATCAGAACATGGCGAGTTTGGCGAATTTGCCTCCGGCGTCTGTGGCGGTTGCGGCTGGGGGGAGTGCGTCTCGGTGGCCGAAAGTGGAGATAGAGGCGTTGATAAAGCTAAGGACGAATCTTGATGAGAAGTATCAAGAGAACGGACCAAAAGGACCATTGTGGGAACAAATATCAGCAGGAATGAGAAGGTTAGGATTCAACAGGAACTCAAAGAGATGCAAAGAGAAATGGGAAAACATTAACAAATACTTCAAGAAGGTTAAAGAGAGCAACAAGAAACGTCCTCAAGATTCGAAGACTTGTCCTTATTTTCACCAGCTTGATGCTTTGTATAAAGAGAGGAGCAACAACAAATCCCATGTTAATAACAACAACATTGGATCGGCTTCTTCGAATTCCGGTTTGGTTAAACCGGATGATAATTCTGTTCCTTTGATGGTTCAACCGGAACAGCAATGGCCTCCTGCGACGGTGACTACTGCGGTGGCTCAGACTGATCAGCCTCTTGCTCAGCCGTTGGATCAGGGTTTTGATGATGAAGAAGGAACTGATGAGGAATATGATGATGAAGAAGATGAGAATGAAGAAGAAGGAGAAGAAGGTGAGTTTGAGCTTGTGCAAAGTAACAACAACAAAACGACGACGAATTGAGGATAATGAATTGAGTCGGGTTTTCGAAACCGGGTTGGTGGATAGTGAAATTAAGATTAGTAATAATCTTTTTTTCTCTTTTAAATTAAGTTTTGATACAGTGGTAGAAAGGAAATTTTAAATATTGGAAAGGGGGGGTTGTTTTTTCGTTTTTTCTCCTTAGTTTTTTTTTATTTTTCGTCTTTGATTTTTCTTAAGTTATACCGAGAAGAGATTATTAATATGTTAAAAGAAAATAAAATAAATGTGATTTGATTAATTATTATTTTTCGTGTGATGAATAAAAAAGTAAATAGTATTAATTAGAATAGGGGACAATGTGGGGTTATTTTTCATAAGCAATTATAATACAAGTAACTTGTATAATGTTGTAGAATTTAAAAAAAATTAAAAATTGAATGGTTCTTGTTGTGTGTGACGGTGTATATTTTGTTTTTTTACATATTATTATTGTTTTTGTCTACATTATAAAAATTAATTATAAGGTGGGACTGAGAGACGAGAGTTACTCATCCTTTTCAGTAACAGTTTCCTTGGTAAGATAAATACATAAAAAACTTTATATTAAAATTTAAATCAAAAGAAAAAAAAGAAGATGCCAAGTTCACATGCACACAATGAGAGAGAGCGTGGGGTTTGGGGTCCACGTGTACAAAAAGGAATCTTACTCTTTCTCATCTTCTCTCTCTGTCTTCCTTCTTCGTGTTGCCCTAAAAACGCATGACTTCTCTTTTTATTAAGGGTAACTTCGTAATTTTTGACTGTCGAACGGCACGTGACAGATCCAACGATGTGTAATATACAAAAACTCTTATGTTTTGAAACGATGATGAATGATTCGTAGTGTCACAATTAATTGTAAGTACTATCGACACATGTTTGGTCGCATTTCCGGAATTGTATAACCAGCAAAAAAATTGATGGTTGTGACTTCTATAACTTTTTACGTATGTTTACTTGTATGTATTATAACATATGATACGGAAATGTGATTAATATTGTAAGAAATTGGTGTTCTAATATTTTAGACCAAACTGATGAAATCAGAAATCATGATTGGGTTTGGTTCGGTTTATGAACATTCAACATGTTATAAAGTATGTATAGTATAGCTTGCACATGGGAACAATGAAGAGCATCATATATCCCAACTTGGGTTGTACGTTAAGTAATATATGTATTAATGTATTTATTACTTGTACATCTTGAAATTAAGATGCGGTTAATCATATGATGGTTAGGTGTAGTTTATATCATGAATCAAGCTAAATTAATGGGATTTATTCTGTATGTTTCCAAATAATAGTCCTTTCGATCTAATCTATTCTTGGGGCTAATACACCAAGTTAAGAGCCTTAACGAGAGATATAGGTAATCACATAAAGAAGTTTTAGGCTTATTAAGCTCTTCAAGTGGTCAAGTTCTTTATTAATCACCGAAGTATGTGATAATATAGTATTATTGCTATTGGATTTGTGTATAATGGTAAATTATGACTGAAATTGCAACGAAGTAACTCAAAGCATGATCATTCAACTAAATAATGAATTCTGTAACCATCCGACCACCGTGAGTTTCATTATGATTTTTGTGTATTACACAATAAATTCTGTTTTGTAACTATATATGAAATACATTTTAAAAACTTTTCTTTCTCTACAAAATTGTTTTTACTCTTGATAATTTATGTTTAAAATTTACTTTTTACACGATGCTACAAATACTACCTTTTAAAACTCATTTTTCACCTAAATGGTATATTAAATTTACTTTTACGTTTTTATTTTATTTAGAGACCTATTTTTGTGTCTGATTGGTTAATAGTTATTTTTACTTCTCCTTTTTGTGTACATATTACATTGAAAATGAATATCGAAATTCTTTTATTTGTTTAAGACTCCTTAAAACCTAGACACGAATCTATGATCTTGCCCAACCTTCGAAGAAAAGAACAGTACTCCCATTTCTTTGTAATTATAGTTTTCTTTTTCATCTCTTACATTATATAATATGTGTCTAATGTGAGCCCACTTTAATTTGTTTGATGTGTGTTATTATTTATTTAGATAGGATATTAACAATCACTAAATATTCTGTTTACGTTTTCTTTAGCATGCATAAGCAAGTCTCATATCTCCGTTTGTACCGTTGATTTTTTTATATGAATATCTTATTAAACTAATTAGAATTTGCGACATCAAAATGATTAGACGAGGCAATAAGTAGACTTTAAAGTACACGAAAAGGACCTTGTTGAAAATATATTATCCTTAATTAATGGTGCTGAAAATTAAAATTGCTAGTCCACGGATGTAGAAAGTTAAATGTATGTCCATAAATTTCTCTGTGTTTATTGGACGTTATTTTGAAATTATGCAAGATATTTTTGAATGGGGTATCAATTTTATTGTGTGGTATAATTTCTCACCAAGCGACATGCATGCTTGCTTTCAATTTCATAGGATGTCTAAATAGAACTGTAATTAGAATTCG
Organism: Draba incana; assembly: GCA_963576765.1. Classification (NCBI taxonomy): domain Eukaryota; kingdom Viridiplantae; phylum Streptophyta; class Magnoliopsida; order Brassicales; family Brassicaceae; genus Draba; species Draba incana. The sequence continues at coordinate 4,113,143 of OY755209.1, read as the reverse complement.
TGTTATCTTTTTACATTTAGGACTAATATATTTTGTCCGGGTTCAGTTTCAATAGTTTATTGGACTGATTCAATTTGCTTAGATTTATAAATCACAAATTATACTAAAAAAATTAAAGTTGAGTTACACATCATGGGATTTTTTTCGTTTACCAGAAAATACAGAATATTTGGCTCATAATTTCTTCGGGTTAGGAAACCAAAACATGTCAACTTAATTTCTTATTCATAACTAAGACTCGAACTCATTAGTGATCTTGATGCATATACTTCCTTTATAAAAAAAATTCTTAATACACTAATAGAGCTACTTACGATGGATGGAAATTCGAAAAATAAAAACCAGATATATATATATATATATATATATATACATGATTTTTTTAATTATAAAGAATCGTATAATCATAATATTAAATATACAAATATATAACAGTATTATATTCATTCTGATGAGTCATTATTATTGGAAGAATATACCAGGGAAATTTTGTAGTGCGTAATCGTATTACATGATTTTAGACCATAGATGTGTAATGAATTCGAACAATTTGTGGCACCGAGTAAGTACCTCCATGAAAAGCAATCAACAAGTGGACATCATTTCATCTATGTATCTCAAAATAATGTTGTCCTATTATTTTTTCCACCCTATTTTATTTTTTCTGTGTCACTATAAAGTATAATTTACTTTTCAAAATCCACAAAATATCATTTAGCTGTTATAGTCAATCAATAAGGAATATTTTTGCATTAGAATTAGAAAAATACATAATTTAGATAGTTTGATGCAACAATATTATTGTGAGTTTTAGGTTTGATGATTCATTTGAAGTAAATTTTCAGAAAATTAATCATCAAAAACTATATATACCGACAAATAAAATAAATGAAAGTGAAACTTGTAAAATCCGAAGTGCAGAGAAGCAAGCATGTAAAAGGCAAAATGAAATGTGAAAAAGAATGGTGGCTACTTATTAGGAACGGAATCTTCTTCTTTTTCTTTTCCATAAATGTTTTGTAATTTCTATTTTCATCTCTTTTTTTCGAGGGGCTAAAACAATGATGGCGACCGAATATATGCATATTCATACATAAGAGCGCATTTTAAAGAAATTATAGATAAAAACATTAACGAGAATGAGCATAAATTACTCTTGATTCCTTTGGAGTTCATAAGTTCTTGAGCTTATTATTGTAACCCTGATTTCAACTCAAGACATTATTGAAAATTTCCCTTCAATTAACCTAAAAGAAGTCATATATCCAAAAAGAAGGTGATGCTTTTTTTGCTATAAATGGTTTTATCACTACAAGAAAACACTGATTTAGCGTCGGCATAATTCGATGCTAATTCGACGCTAAAACCACTTAGCGTCGAAATACATTTCGACGCTAAATCGTCGACGCTAAGTGGTTTTCAACGCTATTTCGACGCTAATTCGACGCTAAATTAGCGTCGAACATTCGACGCTACTCCGACACAATATTTCGATGCTAAATCGATGCTAACGTAGCGTCGAATTAACGTCGAATTGCATTTAGGTCGACGCTAATTCGACGTTATATAAGCATCGATTTAGCGTCGAATAAAAACATTTAAAAAAAATAAATAAATGAAAATATTATATAAAATTATTATAAAATATAATAAAAATTAAAATTAAAATTATCCGATACAAATGAAATTAAAACGCTAATTCGTCGGTGGTTGTTGGGTCCTTAGGTTTATGAAATCTTCTCGAATCATATCTTCGGATTCTTGTTCGAACTGCGTTTGACCGGGAGGTGTAGGAGGCGCTGGAGGACGATGTATGCCTTGCAGGACATTGGCTAATGTCGGGTTATCCACTGCAATGATATCAAAGAGACTAGTCAATGTCGAGTGACTAGTCTTTAGATGCGCAATCTCAGCATTAGCAGCTTCCAACTGAGCGGTTAAATGCGGGTGAGACGAACAAGCTGTCAGGACATCCTTGATGGATCCAACACCCATTGCCCGTCCTTTCTTCTTCGGTGCAACATATAAAATAAAAGTGTTATACAATAAAATTATAATAAAAAATGAGTTATAATATAATATAAGAACCTAATAAATTACCTCCTCGTGGCGGAGCTCGTGGACGATAGCTATCGCAGCCTGCGAACCCGACCATGATCCGGATCCGCGATGACCATCGGATCCGGATCCGCGATGACCATCGGATCCGGGAATCGTATCATCCTCACCAAATAACTGTCCGTATGAAGGAAGAGGAGGTCGATCCGCCTATAAAATAAAACAAATTTATTAAATTAAAAATGTAAAATATAAATTGATAAATAAATTAAAAACTTGTAAAATAAGTTGATAAAACAATTCATCGATTCTTAAATTTTATATATAATATATGAATACAAACACATAAATCCATAAATTTAACATTTAGGAAATAATTTTATATTTTCGAAAAATAACTTGTAAATTCATTTTTAATTTTAAATATTTATTTTAAATTCAAAAAACTCTTAAATTTGTTTTATTTGACTTTACATAAATAAAATTCATAAAATCTAAATTGAAATCTATAACTTATCAAATCTAAATTCAAATCTATAACTTAGCAAATCTAAATTCAATTCCATAACTTATCAAATTTAAATTCAATTTCATTTCCTAAAATTTATTTCCTACATTTACCCTAAAATCTATTTCATATCAAATTTCCTAAAATCTATTTACTACATAATTCATAAAACCATTTTCTAAAATCAATTTCATATCATTACTACAACTATATATAATTTCATAACTAATTTATTACAAATTACAAATATTTCTAAAATTACTAATCTATATCCTAATCTATTTACTACATATTTCTAAAATCAATTTCATAACTAATTTATTAGAAATTACAAATATATATAAACAATTTTAATACAAAAAAAAAAATTATATACCATATCGGAAGGAGAAACGGAGGAGGAGAAGATCCGGCGGGGGCGGATGCGGAAGGAGATCCGGCGGCGGAGGGGGCGGAAGGAGAGCCGGCGGCGGCGGGGCGGAAGGAGATCCGGCGGCGGCGGGGACGGAAGGAGCCGTGAGGGAGAGAGGGAGGAGAGGGAGAGGAGAGGGAGAGAGAGAGGCGGCGTGAGAGAGAGACCGGCGTGAGGGACTTGGGCGGCGGCGAGAGACAGAGAGGAGACCTGAGAGACAGAGAGGAGACCGACGTCGTGAGGAGACGTGGGCGGCGTGAGAGAGAGGAAGAAGAAGAAGAAGAAGAAGAAGAAGAAGAAGAAGAAGAAGAAGTCGGTCTTTGTTTTTACTTCGTGAAACGACGCTATTTCGACGCTAATTTGACGGTATTAGCGTCGAATTAGCGTCGAATTATATATAAATATAATTTCTATTCCCCACCCAGATTTAATGTTTACAGATCCGAATTAATTTTATTTAGCGTCGAATTAGCGTCGAACTGCCCCAAAATTCGACGCTAATTCGACGCTAAATCCAAATTAATTCGGTTTACCGCCGTTGGTTTAAACAAAAAAATTTGAATTTATACGGTTAACCGCCATTGGTTAAAATCAAATTAATTCTATATAGCGTCGAATTTGCGTCGGATCAAATTAATTTTATCCTAAACCCCAAACGTAAAATTTTGTTCATATAGCGTCGAATCGATGCTAATTCGATGCTAAATCGACGCTACCTTAATCTATTTTACGTTTGGGGTTTACGGTTTAGGGTTTCCGCCACTGGTACGAAAACTATCTTACCCTTTTCAATCTTTCATATAATAGAATAATTTAAAATTTTGAAATTAGAAATTACATATTTGGTTCACGAAGGGTTATGAAGGTATATGTAAACTTATATAGTTTTTTCAAATAGCAATCCTTACATGCATTTTTAACATTGAATCACACAAACATACTAATTTGTTGGCAAGTAAATCTTCGAATATAGATAACATTGTAGCTTCAGTCTGAATCATCAACGTTGAAGTTTTTATTGTTTACACCCTAAACCCTAAACATAAAAAAAAATGATTTAGCGTCGAATTAGCATCGAATCACATGAATTCGACGCTAATTCGACGCTAAATTTGTAATATAGCGTCGAATTAGTGTCGAATTCATGTGATTCGATGCTAATTCGACGCTAAATCATTTTTTTTTTATGTTTAGGATTTAGGTTAAATAAATCGCACCACATATGAAAACATTCGATACCGTTAAAAAATTCTAAACCCGGTACATATAACGATAACAATCACATGAATTTTTCCATATCAAATTTCCTACAATATAATTCCTACATCTTTCCTAAATACATTTCCTTAAAAATTTATAACAAAACGTACATATTGATATTTCATTACTAATATATAAAAAAAAATTGACATATAAAAATATATATATATAATGTGATTTTATGCTAATTCGACGGTAAATCATTTTTTTTTAGTTTAGGGTTTGTGTTAAATGAATCCTAAATCCTAAACATTACGATATTACATATCTATTTACTTATATTTACAATATAATATATGAAATTTTATGTACCATAATCACATGAATTCATGTGATTCGATGCTAATTCGACGGTAAATGAAAGAAATTTTATGGTTAGGGTTTAGGGTATCAACAATAACATATACGATAACAATCTTAACAATTTAAAGATTTTAAAACCGCAATATGGACATTTAATAGTATATAATCATTTCCGGTTACTAATTAACGAGATATATTGATTATGCAACTCCGATAAAACATTACAATGTTTTGATGCATTATTCGATGCTATGAGTTCGACGTTAAATCGAAGCTAAATTTGATGGAAGTTCGACGCTATATTCGACGCTATTTGTTCGACGCTATATAGCGTCGATTTAGCGTCGAATAGTTTCGTCCCTAATTAGCGTCGACTTAGCGTCAAATTGTCTTATCGACGCCATTACGACGCAAAATCGACGCTAATTTAGCGTCGGATTAAAATCGACGCTAATTTAGCGTCGGATTAAATTCGACGCTAAATCAGTGTTTTCTTGTAGTGTATGAAAAATGAGTTTTGTGCAAAGCATAATATCAAAGTTAGCTTTTACTTTTGTTTTGACACGACAAAGGTCAACATTTCGTGGGGGGGACATAAAGAAGGTTTAGGCAGATGATTTCTCATGGCGTTGAGGAGCAAAGGTCTATTTTATGCGACTAGAATATTTAACCTAGATATTATTTTTGATTTTTTACTTAAATATTAAAATTGTAACTAAGCTTTACCGTATTTTATTTAGCTTCATTCTTTATTAAATTTTGATTATTCTCTTTTTTTTCCCTTTCTGCTTCCTTATAAAAATTATCATTTTTATAGCACAATCTTATGAAGGAATACACATGTCTATACGTGAAATGATAAGAAATAATAATGTAGTCTTTTCATTATAAAAATTACAGTAGGGAGTCGGGACTAATAATAATAATATGAATATAATGTGTGTTTGTTAGGGTCCACCTCGTGGCATGTATGCACATAATACAGAAAGAAACGCACCAACGCTATCTACCACACGGACAATACTTTTGATTACATAATTTAAGATAAATTTATATATTAGAAAATTTAGAATGGGATAACAAATAAGAAGTTAAATTTTGAGATACTGTTGGGGTCGGTATTCACCCGTTCAACGTTAACATCCAAAGCCAAAAGCGACTAAGGAAATGGTACTCCGCAATAAAGGCCTATTTCCAATTGTCTTCACACGAGAGCGGGTCTAGTAATCAGGGAAGTTGTCTAGGCTAGGTGAAGGATCGATTGAGACGTAGCAAAGGGAGGCGTGTTCGGCTTGACAAGAGCCGACCCTGATGTCGCCAGAGGCGAGCGACCATGGGCTCGCTCCACTCGAGTTTGCGACCGCGTGATCGGGTCTCGGCCGCGACCATAGGTTCGGTCTCCACTTGAGGCCGCGACCGCGGGCACATCCGTCACCGACCGCAGACTCGCCACTCGAGGCCGCGATCGCACACCCGCTCGTCACCGACCATGGGCTCGCCAAGTCTAGCCGACCATGGCCTCAACACGCGGCCGACCGCGACCTCATCATGCGGCCCGACCCCAGCTTCGCCGCACGGTCCAACTTCAGCTTCGCCATGCAGCCCAACCTCAGCCTCGGTCCGACCTCAGCTTCGCTACTCGGGCCGACCATAGGCTCGGTCGTGGTCATTTGATCACGCCCTCTCCAGTCGCGTCTTCAGCCCAATAACGTAAGGAGAACCCAGTCCAGACATGAAGCCCATGTAATGCAACCGTCTCAAGCAAGGCAATTCTGTGAAGACCTAGGATGTTAAACCGCCTTAGATAAGTTATATATAGATCTCTTTGTACACCCTGAAGGGGATCCGAATTCATATACACAAAAACTTGTACTCAACGTTTCAAGGCAATAAACACAATCTCTTTCACATCTTTCTTGAACCCTAGCTTACCCTAGAGATCTCTACTTTCTACTACACGAACTCTTACAAATTCTAATTGTGTTGGTTTCGACCCCCACAATTTGGCGCCGACTAAGGGGACCGCAGAGAATTTCTGACACACAAGAGCTAGGGTTTCGCAACACCGCGAAGATGTCAAGCAACACCACGAGCAATGAAGGATCTTCGTCTCACCAGCACGACGAGGAAAGAAACAACTCCGTGGAGAACACCGCGCCTCGCGCCGCTAATCACCCAACGGATCTCGCGGAGATCAAGCAGATGCTTGAGACTCTGATGAAGAAAACTGAAGATACAGCGAGCGAGCTGCAATCGCTCAAGAGAAGAAAGCGCAGGAGGTCCCGTGTCTGTCCGACACGCCCCAGCTTCCCCACGCCTCGAACCAATCGGAGGGTTCGACACGAGGAGCTACCACCTAGGGCTGCTCGCACAGATCCAAAGGATTTGCCTCCACCACCGCCTCGTCGGGAATCCGATCTAACTCCCGAGCGCATGATCGGAGAATCAGATGAGGATCTGCCTCCTCCTCGAAGACGTGCCCGTGTCGACCTAGAAGTTGATTATGCTACGGCCGCAGAAGAAGGGGATGCGATCATAGCAGAGCTCTACAGGAGGGAACAAGAGCGCAGGGCTCCGCAAGGCTTCCGAGATGGAGAGGTCGCTGCGCTAAAAGCCCAGTTAGACCAGGTCGCCTCTGACCTAAAGGCAACCCAACTACATATGTACCGGAGCACGGCGAAGGCTCCTGGGATCGCCTCTGTGCTAGAGAAAGCACGGAAAACACCCTTCGCTGAGAGGGTCGCGAGAACTCCAATCTCCGACCCCGGAAAAATCAAGCTTCCAATCTATGAAGGAACCACTGACCCTGCTATCCATCTGATGGAATTCGAAGTCGCCTTAGGAAGGGCAAACTTCACAGAAGCCGAGAAAGACGTTGGCTACTGCAAACTGTTCGTAGAAAGCCTCAAAGGGCCTGCCCTCCAATGGTTCTACAAGCTGGAGAAGAATTCAGTCCACACCTTCCATCAATTCTCAGAGATGTTTGTGCAGCACTACAACATCTTCGCTGAAAGAAAGATCTATGATGCGGAGCTGTGGACAAACAAGCAAGGAGAGAACGAAAGCCTGCGGTTTTTCGTGACAAGATTCAAACACACGCTGTCAAAGGTGGACGGTGTTACCAACACGTCCGCACTGGAGGCCTTGAGAGGAGCGATTCGATGCCCCTCTCCATTCTGGCAGGAGTTGACTGTCAACCCACCAGCGACTATCCAAGACGCTCTCCACCGCGCTACAGACTTCGCTCGAAGCGAAGAAGAAGTCCGCGCTAAGAGGGGTGGGAAAACCAAGCACGCGGACGAGCTCATCCAATCCGCTGTGACGCCTCCACCCTTTTAGAAGCTCTTGCAATGAACTACGAGGCGACTTGATCCCTGCAAAGGGTACGTAGGCAGCCTGTCTTCGGATAGGTTCAGTTGCTCCCCTCCATCAAAAGGGGGGGGAATTACATTTCACTTCAGCCTCCTTCCGGATGAGCTCACACGACGCCAACCCCAGTGACAACCTCATCGTCGCACAACAAACACTCGCCACATCACTCATCATGAGAACAGCTTGTCCTCTACGGACCGATCAAAGCTTTATTCGAGTAGAGTCGTTCTACATCTATTGTTGCTGGCCACAGCAATAGTGTAGAGATACGAACACAATGACATCCACAACGGATACAGCGCGCTATATAAATTCCAGTGTTCAGAATCGTCTCCGGATGACCCCCTGATCACTCAGAAACCCAACAACGTCGTTGGTAATGCAGCTGCTAATGACCTCCGTTCGGCCTATACCCTGAACGTGTCATTCTGAAACCCAGGATGCACTCTGGTCAAATTCAAGGTGGACTTGCTCTCGGACAGACGTGTCTAGAAGAGCAGCACCAACTCACAAAGCCCAACAGCAACGTTGGCAGATAAAGAGCGTGAGCGCATTTGCGTTTTCACAGCCTTAACAAAGCCTCATTCATGAGCAAGCAGTTGTTGCTGGCCACAGCAAACGGAGCCTCATTTATGAGCAAACAAAGCCTCATTTATGAGCAAACAAAGCCTCATTCATGAGCGAACAAAGCCTCATTCATGAGCACACAGAGCCTCATTCATGAGCAAAAAATAAACTAAGCCATAAATAAGGGGAGACAGCCAGTCATCGGCCTCCTCATCCTCATCGGCATTCGGGACACGGAGTCTTAAAACCTCCTGCGCAAAGTCACTTAGACAAGGCCATCAAGAAAAATTCTACTAAGACCGAGGCGAACAAAGGGAAGCTAAGGTTGGAATTTTAAAGACACGAAACTACGGCTAAACTCGAAGTAGATGAATCCAGTCCAAGCAATGGCAAGGGATCCACGAAGAACCAAGTTCCTTGTTCAAATCTCCTCATCATTATGCGTGGCACTCTTTTCCCTTAAGTAGAGGTTTTGTCCCAAAGGGTTTTCCCTACTAAGGTTTTAACGAGGCCACCATCTTGTGTCTTCCAAGTTCATGCTTCACGTTGCTGTATGAACTTGAGGGGGAATATTGAACAAGATGAGTATTTAAGCATACTGCAGAAAAAGTGGGCGAACACTTCGACTTCAAACGTTAACGTTGATACCCAACACATCTTTAACTCGGTACTGTTATCTCTAACACTACCGAGCTGGGGGGCTAACTGTTGGGGTCGGTATTCACCCGTTCAACGTTAACATCCAAAGCCAAAAGCGACTAAGGAAATGGTACTCCGCAATAAAGGCCTATTTCCAATTGTCTTCACACGAGAGCGGGTCTAGTAATCAGGGAAGTTGTCTAGGCTAGGTGAAGGATCGATTGAGACGTAGCAAAGGGAGGCGTGTTCGGCTTGACAAGAGCCGACCCTGATGTCGCCAGAGGCGAGCGACCATGGGCTCGCTCCACTCGAGTTTGCGACCGCGTGATCGGGTCTCGGCCGCGACCATAGGTTCGGTCTCCACTTGAGGCCGCGACCGCGGGCACATCTGTCACCGACCGCAGACTCGCCACTCGAGGCCGCGATCGCACACCCGCTCGTCACCGACCATGGGCTCGCCAAGTCTAGCCGACCATGGCCTCAACACGCGGCCGACCGCGACCTCATCATGCGGCCCGACCCCAGCTTCGCCGCACGGTCCAACTTCAGCTTCGCCATGCAGCCCAACCTCAGCCTCGGTCCGACCTCAGCTTCGCTACTCGGGCCGACCATAGGCTCGGTCGTGGTCATTTGATCACGCCCTCTCCAGTCGCGTCTTCAGCCCAATAACGTAAGGAGAACCCAGTCCAGACATGAAGCCCATGTAATGCAACCGTCTCAAGCAAGGCAATTCTGTGAAGACCTAGGATGTTAAACCGCCTTAGATAAGTTATATATAGATCTCTTTGTACACCCTGAAGGGGATCCGAATTCATATACACAAAAACTTGTACTCAACGTTTCAAGGCAATAAACACAATCTCTTTCACATCTTTCTTGAACCCTAGCTTACCCTAGAGATCTCTACTTTCTACTACACGAACTCTTACAAATTCTAATTGTGTTGGTTTCGACCCCCACAGATACTATTCAAAAGGGAAAAAAATGATGAAAACGACGACCCAATCTGAATTTGTAGGTCCAAAATTTTATTAGTTGTGTCGGGTACCTATGGATATAGATAGATGCTTGATTACCCTTGGCTTCTCCCAACCAATTGGGCCAATTTTTATTCAAAGTTAATAATACTATTGATTTATTATTTGCTTTATAATTTGACACATCATATACAAATGTATGTACAAATTTAATTATTTTATTAAATACCACGAAAAAAAGGAAAACTAATAACTAAAATTCAAACAGTTTACTTACATTTGTTGTATAAATCACCCCATTGTGTAGTTTAACAGAAAGTGTATATATATAAAAAGATTATAATGAAATTATGAAACCACTTAGGTGAAAATATTATTGTTAATATCCATAGGTGAAGATGATGTTTTGTTTAACACAATCTCGAACTCACTTGTGCCATTGTCTCCTTCTCCTTCTCCTTCTTCTTCGTCTTCATAATCATCTTCTTGATCGCTCTCTCCTTCTTCTTCACCTTCTTTGTTAATACTAACTTTGTCCCTTTGATCATTCTCAAACTTGGTCTGCGTTTCTTGTGAGACAAGCAACTGTCTTTGTGGACTCACCATTAGAGGCAATATTGGTAATGCTCCACTTTTGTTTCTCTCGTTGTACAAAGCTTCAAGCTGGTGAAAATAAGGGCAAGTCTTGGAATCAAGTGGTCGTTTCTTGTTGCTCTCTTTCACTTTCTTGAAGTACTTGTTAATGTTTTCCCACTTCTCTTTACATCGTTTCGCGCTTCGATTGTATCCCAATCTTCTCATCCCTGCAGAGATCTCTTCCCATAATGGTCCCTTGGTACCATTTTCTTGATAGTTAGCTTCAAGATTCTTCCTTATCCTTATCAAGGCCTCGACTTCGGTTTTAGGCCATCTTGAAGAGCTAGGAGATACCGAATTGTTGGTATCATAATTCCCCATTGTATCTAGTAGAACAGGCCTTGGCTCTTTACTCTCAAATGTTATTGAGTTCTCATTTTGATATTGTTTCCTTTGTGACACTTTATGATTTTGTTGCGCATGTTGTTGTTGTTGTTGTGGTTGTTGTTGTCCTCCAGAGATTTTGTGTAAGAAAGATATGATTGCGGCGTCTTTCGCTGCGGCATTGGACCTCTCATGGACTAATGTTTCATGTTCTCTATTGATTCTTGATATCTCTTGGACTCTCCAAGCTTCTTCTCTTGAAATTCTCTCTTTCTCGCGATTCTCCAAAGTTTCCAAGAACCTTTTTTGCATCTTCTCTTGCTTCTCCATCAACTCTTTTGTCAACTTTGTAAACAATCCTTTACAATGCTTTCTTCTCTTTCTTGGTCTCTTTCCTTGATGATGATCTTCTTCCTCATCTGATGCAGTCGATGAAGAAGTTGAGCTCGAGAATAGATTCAGCGATGAAACATTGTTCATCAAGTCATTCGAAGTTGTTTTACAACCACTAGTATCAATAGTAGTAGTATGGTTGTTGCTATAAAAAGGAAAAGGTGTCGTAAGAGACGGTTGCTTGGCGAGGAAGGTAGGGTTTGTGGTAATGGGTTTCACATTAATCTGATGATGATTTTTCAACGGTAATGAACTCTTTTCGGCTGATGGATTGTTAGAGCTAATCCACGGTATCAAAGAAGTCGTGGTCCCGGTAGTTGTCGTGGTCGCGGTCGTGGCTGTAGGAGATTTCCCAGGTAGCGACTCCGGTTCAGGATGATAGGAATTGAGGGTTTCGAAAGCTTCTAACTCTTCGAAAAACCGGTAAGTTTTGCCTTCAGATTTTCCGGTACGACCTTCTTTAGTTCGCTTGTGGTACTTATACACATTCTCAAACTTCTCCTTACATTTCTTTGCACTTCTCTTGTAACCAAGATCCACCATTTTCCTAATTATTTATCAATCAATAAAACCATTATTAAGAAACCAAATATATCTATACTTTCGTTTTAGCTAGATGTTTAGATGTAATTAGACTTTCACAATCCTATAAACATATAAATAGCCTTATAGGATTATTCAAATGAATTATCGAAATATATGATTACATATACATAAATGTGTAAACATACATATAAGATCATAGAATTTCTGTTGAATTTTCCAAATTATGAATATAATATGCATGTAACATATAATTTATAACAAACCTTGAAATTTCTTCCCATAAGGGAGCTTTAAGAGTCGAATCACGAAAGGCTTTATCCATCTCCGAACGTATTCTCAGTAGGGCTAAAGTCTCCGGTCTAGGCCACCGGTTTCCTCCTCCACCGCCACCGCCACCGCCTCCGTCGCCGGTTTCCTCCATCTTCATATCTTTCTCCTCCTCGCCGGAACCGCCTACGACGCCACAGCCGGAACTATCTAACGGTTCTGAAGAGTTTCCGGACATAGTTAGAACTCGAAAATGGATCTTTTCTCAAAGAGAGAGTTTGAAGAGAAGAACGAAGGATGTGGTTGAATTATGATTTTTTTTTTCTTTTCTGTTTTGTCTATTGTGATTTTATCTTAGAGGTATTTAATTGGGTGGGATGGACCATTTATCTAGATCTTATAAATATAATACATTTCTTTGTACGTGATTTTTATTTTGTATAGTTATTTTATTTTTATTATTTGTATAGTACACAAAAGAGGAGTGGGACTTAAAAGGGGAACTTTTTTCGCTTTCCTTCTGTCTTTTTAATTTGGGAATCTTCTCATTGCCTATAAGAAAAAATGTTGGTACCAAAATAATAATTTCATATGTAATAAACTTATGTATATTTTATCTCATTAATGAAATGGCTTATTTGCTAGATATCTAAACTAGTTAGTAAGATTCATAGAAATAACGTTATAATAAAATTGTAAATAAACATTGTGGTTTTGTGTGTGTGTGTGTGTGTCGTTTTATATATCTGTTAAAAATACAAGAAAAGTCTTGTTATAATTTAATGAAATAATTTTTCTGATTTTTCTTGTATTGAATGAATAAATTTGTCTATTTAGCACATGTTCTTGATGTAAAAATGTCTACTTTACCGTAACATCCAGTAAATTATTTTCTCAAAAAAAAAAATCCAGTTAATTATCTGTTCATCAGTTTTCTTCTTCAAAACGAACAATTTTAATGAATTACTTGATACGGAAACTAACGTAATACATAACGATTAACGGGAACTCACTTTGCCACATGTGAGTTTAGTTTGATAATTTTCTCTATTACACACCATTTTTGATCATTGGCGAGAGGCTTATATTTCTTTACTATATACTTCTACTAGAAAAAGTCCATGCGTTGCGTGGAAAAAACTATTTACATAAATATTATAATTATTTTACTGTATATAAGTGATATTTAAGAAATATTCTCACAAGTTATATTTTAAATAAATCATAATATGAAACTATATGATGTAAAGACAAACAATATGTTTTATCTTATTATTTATGTTTGACAAAAATAACCAATTCTTTGTAATTGACTTGAAATTAAATTAGTGATTTTTCTTATTTATATTGCATGAACATATAAAAGTAAATTGATTTTCAACACTTATATACAACAAAATAAATGAATTATATAGGCGTTTTAAGATTTAATGTTGAATTATAATTAATAAATAAATGGAAAGATTAACTTTGGAAGGTTAGGAATTAAAATTATGGACGTTACATGTTTTTAAATTTGGTTGAATTACAATTAATGGGGAAATTAATTTGATTTCAAAATTATTAATAAGTAGTCCATTTCAAAATTTATTTAATTAAACAGATTTCACATTACAAAAAAAAAATAAAAGTAATTGACATTTCAAAACATTTTATACTTTTGCGAATGTGTTCTAGAAAGAATTTTAGTAGTGGATTATATATCTTTCTTTCTGTGATATGTACAAATGTCTTTAGTAGTTTAATGGTTCATTTACAATTAAATTACCAATGTTTGTTGAGTTCGAATCCTAGAAAAAACATTTTTATTTTTTTTAAAAATAAAGATTTGTAAAGAATAAGTTGACACGTGTCGTCTTGTCAGAGCTTGTTAGCTCTTGTAAACCTTAAAATATTATAAAGATACGGTAAACTCATAGTAATTTTTTTAATAATTAAATACAACGGTCGAATTGAATTCATAACCAACAATTCTAAATTACAATCCTGTGAGCTGTGGAGAAGCCTAAGAATATTATTACATATAGTGTTTATAATGATTGACATCATAATGGATGCTTTTTCATATAAATTAATATATAAGTGGAAAAAATAAATTAAAAAAAAATCAAAGGTAATCAGAAAGAACAGCTGCAGATAGAGACGATAGGGATAATATTCGGGTTGTGTGGGCCCACGTGGGCCCATATTAGCTTATCACCGCCGCTGGATCAAATCGCAATTTGGTCACGACACCGACTAGGAATTTATCTTTTTACCCCCAAATGTTGACCTAACCTAAATAATCATGCAAACGAGCTTATTATATAACCAATAAACGCACACGTCATTTTTCATGTCATATAGAAATGGTGAAACATTACATGATATGATTATATTTTTTGACGATTTGAGAGTGTGGGCATAATTAATGGAATATGTGGAAGTTTTGATGTAACATCAAATTACGGTATTAAATTAGACGAAGAGTTAGATAAATGTCCAAGTTATATATGGTTATTAGGCGGATATCACAGCATTTATGAGAAAAAGTAAAGTAGAGACATGATTTAGTTAGCTTATGACCTACCTTATTTAATGTTATTGATATATTCCGGTGCCTAATAAGTAAATAATGCATCTGTAATATTTGTTACGTAGAACATTTTGTTGTTTCTTCGACAACCACTGGTTTTAATTTCATGTTTTTCTATTTATATATATCATATTTTTCATTTTCTTAAAAGCGTACCGGTAATTTGTGAACTTTTATCATGTTTGTAAATAACAAATATCAATGTGTTTTCCGTCTGTAGACACAATTGTAAATTAGGTAGTAAAATCAAAGTACACAATAATTAATCCTCTATCTTAGAATTTTTTTTAACCCTATATCTTAATTGGTAACATAGTAAATGTAAAATGTAAAAACTATCAAGCATAACACGTTTCAATCTGACCCGCGAATGATACTGTATAATTTGCATTTTCGTAGTCGGAATATGTGTGGTTATTGATCATGAAAGAAAAATAAAAAGACAAAATTGTACAAACAATTAAAAAGCAATCACATTTTAGTTATGGAGATGTTTTGTTTAAGTATAACAAAACATTAATAGGAGAATGGACAATCTTACTGGCAGTTTGTTTTTTGTCTGAAACACCAAACTAATCTTCCACTTTTTTCGCATATCTCTCTTTTAATTTTCGTATTTGGTTAACTTCTTTTCATTCTACTTGTCTCTTTTCAAAACAATATTGTACATTTTTTCGAATTATTGTGTAAGGTATAAGGGGGTAAAATAAAAAAGAGAGGAAATAAAAGCAGTGGTTACAATGAGCTGGATTCAGATGTATTTCCACTACGTATGGCTCTGTAAAGTGACCCCAACTTGATCCCTTTCTACGTATGTATATACATACCCGTTTTTATTTATATACGTATTTATTAGTAGCATAATGAATATCTTTATATAAGCAAATAATTAACCAACGTGAGTACTGAGTCGTGTGTAATGTGATTGTTAATTAAGCATACGTGACATGCAGCTAATAGTAGGGTTAATTTTCTATGATATTTAAATAAAATCCATAGTATTATTCACCGAAATGACTGATGAATAATATAAGACAAATTTGTTTATTAAATGCGATTTGTCACCGATCGACCCCCATTTTTCGAGGATGGTACCAAATGATTTTAAGTCCATAAAGGTTACATGTACGTACTCTCTTTCCACAAATCGACTTGACCAAACATATTAAATGTTATATACTGTTATTTCCTGCTATTTTTTGACGGTTCCTGCTATTTTTGTATATAAATACTAAGTTTTATTTACTGCAACCGTATTCATATTATATAGTTCATTAATTTATATGTTCATATAATAATTGTTTGTTTGTACACATTTGAGCCTGGCGATACCAAACGGCAAACGTATGGCAAACGTATGTAAAAAAATTACGCCGTTAACTAACGTAGCGTGTCAACTTAACGACTATTGGATTGGAGTGGCAGACACGTGGACCGTTTTAGGCTCCGATGTGATTTTGTTGCCACGTAGGATATAAATTTCTCTGCTTACGTGGATATTTCAAGCCTTTTTTTACTTCTGTTCGAAATAAGTTGCTTTATTCCAACAAAACTTTTTTTTTTCATCTCAAGATTATATTAAGTAGAAGAAATTCGATTACAGGATAAAATACGATAGAGGTATACACAAAATATACCAACAAACCGACATAAAATAGAGAGTAAAGAACCGTCCCCTTCTCTCCTTCTCTTTTCGTTTACAGTTATCTTCTTCATCGTTCGCAACTTTCCGACAATTTCGCCGGCCGGCGTCGGCTGTACTCTTTCTTTTTGTTTTGTTGCTCATAGATCTTTAGATTGTACAACAATAATAATCATTGAATGATGTTTATCACATCTATCTTCTTATTAGTTTCTTCGATAAATCATCTTCAATGTCTTTCCTTTTGTCTCTCTCTTAGAGTGTTTTTCCGGCCAAGTTTCGGTGCCTTTTTAGAAGCAAATGTGTCAGTTTCTTTCCGTTGAAGTTCTCTTCACACTACAAGAAAAAGGCTTATTGTAACAAAATATTTCGTGACAATAAAAAAATTTACGTGACAATAAAATTATTATGAAAATT
The DNA here is from genome assembly GCA_963576765.1 of Draba incana. Lineage (NCBI taxonomy): Eukaryota > Viridiplantae > Streptophyta > Magnoliopsida > Brassicales > Brassicaceae > Draba > Draba incana. The sequence goes on along the minus strand of OY755209.1, from coordinate 4,096,247 downwards.
TGTGATAATTTGTAAAATGTGACAATAATTTCGTTGCAATTGTTTGGATGTAACCAAATCGTTACAACTTTTGTGACGGAATTATTTAGTACGTATTATATCACAAATGGCGACGAGAAATACTAATTACAAAACTGTCATAATTATTGACGAAAAGTATTGTCTCAAAAGTTGTTGTAATTTGAAACTTTTCCAATGTCTCGATTTTATCTCCAATTTTAACGGAAATTTAGTCTCAAAACGTCTTAAAAAGTGACAAAATTTAGTCGCATAGTAGTCTTAATTTGTAACTAATTCTTATATCAATTTTGTTGTGTTTTATTACTATTCAAACCATCGCAAATTTGTGTAAAGTAGTTACTATTTTAATATGTGCAAAAAAGCCATTAATATTTACCAATTATTTACAATCATATTACTTATTATAAATAAATAACGAAAGTAGGAAGCAAATCCATAAAAAAACAACATTCAAATTGAACTTCATAACTTATATACGGTCTTAAAGCAAACTGAAACAAAGTAATTGAACTGAAACTGAAGCAAACATAAACAAAGCAACTGAACTGTAATTGAAGCAAACTGAACTGAAGCAAACTGAAACAAAGCAACTGAACTGAAGCAAACTAAGTGAGAATCAAGAAGCTCCTCATGATTAAGTTAACGTCGAACCTCCTGCAAATGGAGAAGTTGCAGAAAAATTCTGACGTGAAAGAGACATAACCATTTGCTCCATAGCCTCGAATCGGTTTTGGAAAACAATGTTCTCATCACGACTCTTCTGCAGCTCGTTTTTCAGATCTTCCACTTGGCGAGTTAATATTCCAACATCTTCAATAGGCTGAGAAGGAACCAGAGAAGCGCCAAGAAACATAGTTCCTCTTTGTAGTGATCTAAGTCCAAACACACGTCCTTGCTTTGATATTCCAGCAACCTACAAGAACACAAAGTCTATCAATACGAGAAGTAAAATAAACCAAAAGATATAACCTAAGTCAAGACACAATTATCAGTCAATGGAACACAATTACCTTGACATAAATTTCATTCTTTTGCTCTAAAGTTAGAGTATCAACAGTCAATGGCTCTCCATTGGAAGACTCCATTTGGGACAAAAGTTCTTGCACATGCTCATCAAACTTTTCAGCAATTTGACTGGCCCTCTCGTCACATATCCTCCATTGGGTTTCTGATGAGTTTTCTTCATCACAGCGAGAAATGAAGAATCTTCATTATTCGACTCCTACAAACAAAAATCAATAACAAAACAGATTATGAATATTGAAACTGTAACAGAACATTAACATAGATTAGAGAATAAATTGAAACAATACCAAAGCATTTTGCACTTTAATGTATGAACTAGTTCCGACTCTATGACGATGAACACCTAAACCATCACGGTCAAAAAGCCGAGAAGCACGAGCTTTGACACTTATGTCTCTGAATTTCGGTGTCCTCCAATAAGCTAGCATCTCTCTCCAATTATCCAACAGAATCCAATCAGGCTTCTCTCCTCTACACTTGGCTAGGCAAATCATTCCTCGGAGGCGAGACTTAGCAAGGTCTTCAAAATTAGCTTTAACCAGATGTTCAATTGCATTGTCCCACTCAAACCTCGTCTAAAAACACACAATAACATAATCAAAACGAAATACTATTCTGAAAATATTTGAAAAATGATAACTCTAACTAACCTTAAACGTTGAATACCAGGCTTCCTTGTAAAACAAGGGCACTCTTTTCCAGCTGGTCCAAGGTCCCCTAAAACACCCTTCAATAGTCTTTCTCACACATGTTGACACTTCTGTGTCATACCCAAACCTATTACATACATAAATTATGTATTTATGTTCTTAGTTTGTGTACCAAAAAGGATGTTAAAATCCAAATGACATACCATTTTGCTCCATTCTGTCGAGTTGGGTGCAATACACGAGAATAACATTCTCGAAGTGCAATTTCATTAGCCGGTGGAGCGGCAACAAGTGGATCTTCATGCTGTGGGGCAGCAACAGGAGGGATTAAAACCGCAGGGGCTGCAACAGATGAGGCTGCAACAGGTGGGACTGTAACCGCAGGGGCTGCAACAGGAGGGATCAAAGCTCGTGGAGAAATAAATCTTTGGGAAGCAGCGGGCAGAGAACTTGAACCATGTGGTGGACGCATCTATAATTCACAAAGACATATTACCATAGTAAGCCCCAAAAGAAAGATATATGTCAATAAAAGATGTTATAAGAATGTATGGATTACAATCTATTTTATGTTTTGGAATTGGGAACACAAGAAAATTACAACATGCTTTATGATGCAGAATACAACGGAATTGACAGATTGAATTCGACGATTGTGAAATCTTTGTTATATGATTCAGAACACAAGGAAAGTGTAACTAAGAATGATTTCAACTAATTTAAAACACTAACACTTTTATTTTCAGATTACTCCTAACAAATGGAATTGACATACATGAAACAACACAAAACAAAATAAAAGTATGAGACTAGAGATTATTAGAGAAACTCAAACCTTGAAAAAAACCTTGAAAAAAACTAATAGAGAAGTTACTGAAACGTGAGAGAAGACAGAAACGTGAGAGAAGAAATTTATATACTGTGAAAGTTATGGTAAGTGTGTGAAAGTTATGGTAAGTGTGACGGTTAGAGATTTTTGGCACGATCTAATGCTCTTTTCATTTTTAGAGGGATATTTCACAAATTAAAGGCGCTAATTAAATTTCATAAGCGAGAATATAGGAAACTAGTTGCTAATCTGATTTGTATAATAAAATGAGTTTCCTGTTTTGTCTTAATGATTTTGATTAAGAACTATGCAATTTATATATGCAATATTGCATAGATATTGAAATTTTATATGCAATATTGCATAAATATTGCCCTATTTTTTTTTATTTTGGTTCGGGTACCCAACCATCGAATCAAATTTTGAAATTATTTGGTATTGAAAATCGATAAAACTGGGTAAGGGGAAGAAGATTCGATAGTTGTTATGTACCTTTGAGCTGTTTATGGAGAAGAAAACAATCTTGTGAGGAGGCTATGGAGACTGATAGGAGAATCGAGCTGGAGGTATTGTTGATTTGGGAGAAAGAATATCCCCGCCGTGATGTTGTTGAGGAGAAAGATAATAACAAAACGAAGAAGAAGATCGAATTAAAGCCTATGATCTGGACAAACCAAATCCGATTTTAACCAAATTGAACAAAAAAAAACACCGAATCAAAATTGAATCGAACCGATTTTCCTCTTTTGGAAAATACAAGTTATAGTTATTTCACTAAACCGGAATCGGAAATCTAAATCAAAACCATTCCAAACCAGTCTCTATTATTTGATTCACGTGTTACTCTATATCTCCTCCCTCTTGTAAAAGAGAACAAGTCTCTTCTCTGTTTTTTTAATCAATGAGTAATGAGTCTCTTCTCTGTGTCTCACACATAAGTTATCTATTCCCAAATTGTTGCCAATTCTCTTCAAGAAAGAGAAACGGATTTTTGTTAGAATTAGGTTCGATTTTCACTAGGATCAGAAGAAACCCACACAATTATTCCTGCAAAAAAAAAGGGCTTTGGATAATCATTTTGATACCCTCTCTGTTCGTTTGGTGTTGTAGCATTTGGTATACGAGAAGTGGAATTAGGGTTTTGGCGAAGAATGCAAATGACAAAGTTCAATATGCTACTTCTTCTTTGTCCTAAATCTTGTTGGAATTGTGGATTTGCAATTTCTTCCCTTACTACAAGGGTTGTGTGGAACCGTTCTATGGAATTAAGATCCAAAGAAACAAGCTTGCTGTTTTGTATTAGAGCTTCTTTCTTATTTTGATTTTGGGTTTTAACATTTGATATGTCAAAATTTCTGACTACTTAAGTAAAAAAAAAGGGTCTTGTATCCATTTTTAAGATTATTTGGTATGGAGCAAGAATGTTTTTCCATTTGGTGCGGATAAGACAAGTTGTGAGGAGGCCATGGAGACTAATAGGAGAATCGAGCTGGAGGTATTGTTGATTTGGGAGAAAGAATTATAAAGAAAAGTTGGGATTTCAATTCAATTGAATAGATAAACGAATCTATTATTCAAAGTAGACCCAATTATTCGTTACTGAAAATGACCCAGCATATAAATTTTAAACATATCTATTATGAGCTTTTGTGTTTCTTTATTAGGGTGAAGCGCTCCATCTTCATAATAAATCATCTTTGAGTTTAAATCAAAATTATGATAAACTATTTTCCTTTTCTCACCTTCTTGAACAATTCCATCTCCCAGGAAAATCTCTCCTCCATCTTCATAATAAAACGTTTTGTTTAGATCAAATTCATATTGCACTTTTTTCTTTTGCCCCATTTCTTGAGTAACTTGTAATTCTTCCACTTTTGAAACATTTTCCAATTCAATCGTTTCTTCTTTAGTTTTATCTATACATGAAATGAACAATACAAAACATAGAACATACAATGTTATTAGTTAAACCATTTTCGAAACCATCAACAAATCTATAAATATAAACATACGAACACAAACAGAGATTAACCCAATAAAATATATGTGATTTGTTTACGACCATATGAACTCATGAATGGGATCAAATGAATAGATCCCTTATTCACGAGATAAACCACAACAATTCTAATCCAAAGTAACGACAAGATTACATCACATGTTTTTCCAGGAATGGGAATGTTGAGAAATCAGAAACGAGATAGACATTGTTGTACCTCTCAATCCAGACATCTCAGGAAGACAAAGAAGAAGAGAGTGGAATAGAGTAGAGTTGGCTAGTAGACATACTATATATAATTTAGTAGACATGCTATATATAGTATATGTATTAGGAGCTAAACAAACTCAGTATATCCTTAATTCTGAGAAGACTTATTCAATTGGACTTAGTCGACAAAACTTGTGGAGTATTGTTCAACTTTTTCAATGACTTTTAGCACTCATCTCCTTGAGATTGAGTCCTTCTTTATTCTTCCAGTATATATATACTCTATCTATATGTTTTATGTAGATTAGTATTGAGTGGTTGTACAATATAATAATAACGTATCTATTTGGTTAATCAATAGGAAAAAAAAAAGTCACCGAAGAACTCACCAAAAATTTGATCAACAATCGCTTGCTCCAAACCAAACCAAACCAAACGAATCATAATATTATGCAAAAAAAAAGGGATCAAAATCTTACTAAAGAAAACAAAAAATGACATAAAACCAAAACCTTAGCCGGTAAGGAATATCCCCGCCGTGATGTTGTTGAGGAGAAAGATAATAACAAAACGAAGAAGAAGATCGAATTAAAGCCTATGATCTGGACAAACCAAATCCGATTTTAACCAAATTGAACAAAAAAAAACACCGAATCAAAATTGAATCGAACCGATTTTCCTCTTTTGGAAAATACAAGTTATAGTTATTTTACTAAACCGGAATCGGAAATCTAAATCAAAACCATTCCAAACCAGTCTCTATTATTTGATTCACGTGTTACTCTATATCTCCTCCCTCTTGTAAAAGAGAACAAGTCTCTTCTCTGTTTTTTTAATCAATGAGTAATGAGTCTCTTCTCTCTGTCTCACACATAAATTATCTATTCCTAAATTGTTGCCAATTCTCTTCAAGAAAGAGAAACGGATTTTTGTTAGAATTAGGTTCGATTTTCACTAGGATCAGAAGAAACCCACACAATTATTCCTGCAAAAAAAAGGGCTTTGGATAATCATTTTGATACCCTCTCTGGTCGTTTGGTGTTGTAGCATTTGGTATACGAGAAGTGGAATTAGGGTTTTGGCGAAGAATGCAAATGACAATGTTCAATATGCTACTTCTTCTCTGTCCTAAATCTTGTTGGAATTGTGGATTTGCAATTTCTTCCCTTACTACAAGGGTTGTGTGGAACCGTTCTATGGAATTAAGATCCAAAGAAACAAGCTTGTTTTTTTGTATGAGAGCTTCTTTCTTATTTTGATTTTGGGTTTTAACATTTGATATGTCAAAATTTCTGACTACTTAAGTAAAAAAAAGGGTCTTGTATCCATTTTTGAGATTATTTGGTATGGAGCAAGAATGTTTTTCCATTTGGTGTGGATAAGACAAGGCTGATACTGGCAATGAGTTGTTTTATATTTTCCATTGTAGCTAATTAAGCATCTATTATCACAGAGCTTGCAATGAATGCGTGCTTGGGAAATCAATTTAATTTGCCAGAACAAAATTTGCATATCTTTGTCCCGTTCTTCAGCCAGTCAAATTGGAGTCATATCTTAGTGGTGACAACGCAAACAAAACGGATTTGGAATTCAAAGAGCTTATGTTTTCAAGTGTGATAAGCGAGGTTTTGTTGGCCATATATACAAAAACAAGGAGTTACATGTGATTGATGAACAAGAAGCAGGAGCTGTCATTATGGGAAAATACACTCAACTCGCTTTAAATAACGACATCTTGATTTATAGTTCATCTAATATGGAACATGTGCGAGAAGCACAAGTTTTTTTGGCCAAATTATATCTTATTGGCCAGCAGAAAGTGGAGTTTCTTGGCCAAATTATATCGAAGCTACGAATCCAGGGAAGACATGGGCCATGCCACGATGATCTATGGCTAAGCCTTTATGGAACTGTTGTAATATAATCAGAGGTATTAAGCATGGCATTCATCCCCAATTCTTCCTCAAACAAGTGTTGAAACATAGGTTATCAATTGTTGTTTGGAAACATATTTGCCATGTTTCACTTGCAAATTTCTGGCCTGGGCTGAATTCTGAATTCATGAAGCACTATGCAGACAAATGTGTCTTCTGAAGTTTGTATGATGGCATTTTGAAAGCTAACGACCAAATAAACAGAAGTCTAAAGTGACTAGTCTTCACCAAATGCATGCAGGACATTTATATGGGCTTTTTAAAGTGTTGGAAAGGATTTGGTACTAGGCTTATCATTTGAGGCTACCTTTTCACTCTCAGATTCGGAAATTGATTGTTGGGTGAGAATATTCAATCTCTACCGCTACCTGCTACTTAGCTTGTAAAATACACACCGTGACAGTGTTACAAGTCGGGTTCTATTGCAGCGAAACCTAAGTATCCTACAGTGAAGAAAGTGAAGAAAGAATAATAAAATCATTATTCAACTACTAAGATTGTTAGGATTATTATGAGATATTTGTTCACACACACATATACGAGATGTTTAAACAAATTTGTAATCAGTTTTGTTTATCACAAAAAAGTAAAAAAATATGACATAATTTTGAAATCCATTTCATAAAAAATTATGACGTTATAAAACGTTACTGCACTAATCATAATTTGTGACATATATACTACATCTTTTTGTCACTAACCGATACTTGCGATTTTGTCATGAATCCGTTACATATAGTAACTACACATATAGTAATAATACCGTTAAAATTGTGATGCTTGTTATTTTTGTCACAATTTAGTCATTAATTACCACAAACTATTGGTTACGATATGGTTCGTTGCCTTATTGAGACGAACCAACTATGAATTAGAGACATAAATAGTTAGTCACAATATAGTATCTAAAATGTCATTAGTTTGTGACAAAACTTGTGCGTCACAAATTTTTGTCACAATAACATTGTTTTCTTGTAGTGTCAGTCGGTTTTTGTCGGTTCATGATTGAATCGTTTTCTTGACTCCATCACCAAATTCATATGGTGTTTGAATCATATCTTTCTCAATTTATAAAGATACTTCACAGTCAGATATGGATCCGACGAAGGATTTGTCGAATTTATCATCGCATATTGGGTAGCGTAATTGATCTCAATGTCAATTTGCAAAAGTACCAAAGGGTGCAATGTAAGATTTTCTTCCGACGTCTATGGGATTGCATTCTCTTGTTCATCGATGCAATGATGGTGCTTCAAAATGGATGCGTCGAGCCTTTGCGACAACCCCTACAAACTACAAGATGGATGCGTCTGGACACGGTTTCGTAGTATTAACAGAAGGAAAGTGCATAGCATAATTACTGAGGCTATAATAAGTTCTGGTTTGCTAAAGAGGAAATTGAAGTCATCTTCATGTCAAACTACTCAATTTCAAAGTTACAATGTCTTAGATGGATCATGGTACCGAATATTTCGTACCATTGTATCTACTATTCAGGATTACATATTGGACACATCGGGTTATAAGTTGCGGTTTGTTAAAAGAAATTTCATTGAAGAGATGATGCATACAAATCACATCAGAGAAAGATCAAATATGAAGTTGGACAGTAACCGATTTTGTGATCGGTTAGCGAATAAGGCTTCTCTTCGGAAAGCATCGTTAAACTCCCTTCTGCTGTATTTTCTCAGTTTATGGCACATACATTTACGTATATAATAGTTTGTGTTTCAGTAATTCTGTATAATGTCTCTGTAATCACTTTTAATATCAATGAAATTATTTTGCCGGAAAAAAAAAAACCAACAAACCATGTGAGAGGAATAAAAAAAATCCTTAATTTAGCGAAACCACTTTATTCCATTTGACAATATTAACACGTCGAGAAAATAAATTCGTGGCTTGAGGACATTTTAATTATATATTATTATTACAAGTTTTATACAAAACAGTAATACTGAAAATTAACTATATTGTTCCTTAGTTTATTTCCTTTATTGATTAATATATTTATATATAAATTAATATTTCAGTAAAATTTGTATATATATTATAATTATTAATATTGTATAATTAGATGGTCAAACTCATTTGTCATGCCAAGTTCGTTACGGTCCATCGTTATCAGACAGGTCATTGTCAACATTAATAATTGGAATAATCGACATATTTTGATATTACCGTAACCTTGCTTGGCTTGACCCAAATAAAAATCGTAAACTACAATAGAAAAAGAATTATTTAGGTAGATATTAAAGAAACTTTATGAAATTAGGTGTATGTCAAAAACTTTTGAAAGACTCATTTTATGCGGCTAAAGACCTTCTCTTTTTTCCTGATAACAGAGATTTTGTATCAAAAATCAAATATTTTTGACAACTCAATTCTTTGTTAACATAAAACCCAATTCTAAGATTAACAAATCCAAAAACAAACCAAATAAAAATTGATCCTTTGACAAACCAAAAACAAATCAAGCAAAAATTGATCATTTGACAACCCAAATAGTCTGAGAAAATTCAAAACAAATCAGATGAAAAACAAAAATTAACAAAAACACAATTCTCAGATTTTTTGATAACCCAAAAACAAATCAAACAAAAATTGATCATTTGACAACCCAAAAACAAATCAAACAAAAATTGATCATTTGACAACCCATATAGCATGAGAAAGTTCAAGTCGCATGAAAAAATTTTAGACCAAAATTGAGATTTTGTGAGAGATATAGAGGGAGGTCGTTGAGAGAGAAAAAGAGAGGGCTAATTCCGGATTTTAAAAAAATAGAACAGTCAATTTGTGTTTGATCAATTATGAGATTTTCTTTTCATACCCAATTTCTCTAAAAAGAAAATTAATAAATAGAAGGGACCCATTATTTATTTTAGTTTATTTTTTTCTTATGGATAGGCCTTTGAATTTACGAAGGTTTTTTTCTTCTTAGCCTAGGGTCAATTATTATGCACATCGACGCACTTGTTATTAAAACTGTTCAGCGAATATGATTTTTAATATTTGGGCATTCACGTACAAATGGGCCTTGAGGGTAGGCCTAACTCGTTAACATAAAACTCCAGTTAAATCATTTTTCAAATAAACCTATACTCTACTTATGCTAAAAGAGCTGGTGCATGTAGCCAATCCATTTTTCGATTTTTATTTTAGTTTGAATAACTTTCAATTAAATCATTTTTCAAATAAACCTATACTCTACTTATGCTAAAAGAGCTGGTGCATGTAGCCAATCCATTTTTCGACTTTTATTTTAGTTTGAATATTTTAAATTAAATTTTTTAATTGAAAGTTAATTGGCAATGTTTTATATACTTATTTAGGTCTTACACAACTTTCGATGTTATTCATTACACATTATTTAAAAAGTAGCTCGTTTACTTCATCTCAAATCGAATTCTATTCCAGGATTGTCATTGACAATCAACCTTATTCGGACCATTCACATCATAGTCAAATTCAAAATCAATTCAGATCATTCATGAACTGGTGGTACCATTTGAACCATGGATTGGCTACATGCATCAAATTTGAACCATGGTACCATTTTAAAGTTTATAAGTTTCAAACTCTAAATTAACTGACAACGAAAGAAAAAATTGATATTAGCGACGAATTGTTCAACTCTTGGTTATCTTTTCATATAATTGAAAATCAACTATGTTTGCAAAACAATTAATCAACAATGGTAAACTATGTCAGAAGAACAAAATTTGTATATACAGTAGTAGTACATGCATCATCAAGTGTAATATCAAACGACATTCTAGAAACTAATACGAACAAAGACGAGAACATAACTACAAATAAAATGAGACGACAAACAACTTAAAAGCTATGTAAAGACAGAAAGAAGATGACGAAGACAATTGTGAAAGAAAAACATGAAAGTGTTAAATGAGGGCTACATTATAAAGATTTAACGAGGTTTTTCGATTGGTTGTTTCAAACCGACAAACAAGACTTTGACTGAAAAAAGGAGGTTGATTATAAGACAATACAAAATAGAAATGAAAAATTTGTGCAATTTCTAGCATTTATACGTGACAAGTAGTACATTTATTTTCTTTTAGTGATAGATGTCTTTTTGTCTGTAAATTTTTGCTTTGAGCTCCTCACAACGGTAACAACTTTTTCGCAAAAGAAATCAGCAATAAGCTACAAGTTTAAATTTTGTCTCAACTATGTTTTCTCTTTTTTTTTTTTTTTTGATAACGTTTGCTCTTTTATTGTTTAATATTTTTTCCCACGTACAACAAACAAAACTATAGATACGAAAACACATGATGAAAACTTGACCAAATTGTTAGGGTATGTTTCCGCAACTTTACTATATGCTCGTATACGCAACGCACTTGCGTGAGTATTATTATGCTCTGTAATCATTTAATCACACACACACACACATGACATTTAGATTTGTGTTTGTGTGTGTATGCCGATGGAAAATTTTAAATCACCGGAGACTGCCTAAAAACATTTTCTAGTAAAGCGAATTAAATTAAAAAAAATAAAAACATTTTCTAGTAAAGCGAATTAAATTTAAAAAAATGAAACGAAGTTCACAGTCGGAAAAAATAGATACCCATATAGGTTTTAATTCTTGAAAAAAACATGTCTCATCATCTAAACTTCCTTAATTTCGATGATCTAAACTAATCGAAACATGCAAAGAGTCAATATCAAAGGATTCCTATTGATTCAAACTTTCTAGTTGATCAAAATAATAATAATAACCAATTACCTTTTATTATATTCTGTCGCCGTGTGACAATGAATCCCTCTTGGTCACAGGTGACTGGGACCCATTCATTCATACAACACTCTGTTTTCATTTTGCTACTACTAAACATTCTGTGTACTATTAGCCCGGTGGATATATACTTTTGCCTTTTAGATTAGTTTTCAGTTTCATACATTATTTTATTCTTGCCAACTTTCTTTTAAAATATTTTCTTATCATTTTTTCCAACTAATTTGCATCGTTTTCTTTGTAATTCCTTACACTATACCCACTATAGGGTATTAGTATTACATATCTAGAACTATAAAATATTGTAGATCACTTTTTTATACAGTATGAAATTCAAAAAATTACTTGACAAAACTTGAAGAATTTATATATAATAATAATATCAGTCTGATGTAGTCAACATTTTCATGGGTTGTTGACAAAACTGCCAAAATACTTGCAATTTCCTTGGATTTTCATTTTAGTTCCTAAGGGCATCGTATAATGGAGATAATGGTATAAGTGTCTAAATTTTTTTTAGAATTAAAATATATTAAATTTAGGATTTTTAGTGTCTAAAACCAAAATAAGATCTAATATTAGATTTTTTTCTAGTTTTAGACACTAAAGATCCTAAATTTAATATATTTTAATTTTAAAAAGTTTTTAGACACTTATGTCAATGTCTCCATTATACATGCCCTTAATACGCGGAACACTGTTGGCCTTTACGTTGTAAACTGATACTAGTATTATAGTTCGTAGAATTTTTTTGCAAGTTCGCAAGAAATTATGAAAACTTAGTGGTAATGAGTAATAACAATGATTTTCCTTAAATATTTCTTATGAAATTAGGCCTCACTCGAGGCATTACATGGCACGACGTATCGTTTTCCAAATAAACATATTATCTACGAAATTTATTCTTTTTCTCGTCTTCTTATAACTCGAATCAGAATTAGTTGTTTCTAGCTTGCAAATCGTTCACAAGCATTGATTGAAGACAAAATAAAATAATATTTCATAAACAAATAGTATAAGAAAAAGAACACATCACTTTCTCCAGTAGCCCAGGCCACAGAGCAAATATCCGAGAAAATACAAGTATCTGTGATCCGATCCGTGTTAAACGGATATTTGATTTTTCGATCCGTTCCGATCCGTGAAATATTGGATATCCAAAAATTTAGATATCCAAATTTTTTTTTGCTATCCACGGATATCCGATTCGATCCGTGAAAAATCAAAAATCCAATTTTTTTTAAAGATTCAGCGATTATTCGATCCGATCCGTTATTATTTTTAATATTATTATTATTTTTTTTTTTTTGTAATTTAATCATCATAAAAATTAAATATTTAGTGAAAACAAATGAGTTAACAATAAAACCTAATAATACACATTAGACTTACATGTTACTTTATATAAAAGACATATGTATTTGTATATATATACGGATCGGATCGGATACTGGTCTTTTTTAAAATACTATTTGTGATTTGCTTTGTGTTTGACGGATCGCATATTTTAGTATTTGCTTTGCTTTGAAACTTTGCGGATATTCGAATTTTTTGGTTCGGATCAAAACGAATCACGGATCGAATCGGTTTTAACAGATTTTTTGCCCAGCCCTATTCTCCGGTCCACCTATGCTTGTCACCATGATCTTCTTCTTCTCGTATGTGTTTTCTTGGTAAACTAGAAAAGCAAAACAAAAAGCAGATATTATAGTTAACGAAACAATGTCGGATAATATATTGCGTTTGATTGTTATATATCTCAAATTCTCAATGACTTTTACAAAACATAGGGAAAAAAACTCCACAATTTGAGAGAAGGTTTTAAATTCACCTTTTCTTGAATATTGATATATCATTATTTTTACCGGTTTTTAGACCATGATATAAATCTTTTATCTAGAGTCTTTTAGTGTTTTCGAGTCTTTGTGTTTATTATTATGTACAAGGACGTTTGGAGCTTAATTGGTGTTTACTGGAGCATTTTGGAGCATAATGGAATGAGCAATCAAAGTCGCGAGTTCAGATTGAAGATTTGAAGTTAGTGTCGATCGACACTGGTGATAGCATCGATCGACACCAAGGATTTGGTCGTGTCGATCGACAGAGAAGATGGTGTCGCTCGACACGACTGTTTGAGCGACCAAAATTTCAAAACTAGAAGATTTCCGTTTTGCGCTAGAAAGCCCAGATGTTTGTAATTAGGCCCAATACGTTTTGTAATCTGTAAGTACTTATTTTCAACAATTGTTTAGGCTAAACTTTATTTTCTAAGAGATATTTTATACTAAGAGATTATTATTCATGTATATGTCTAAGTTATCTCCTAGTTAGGTTTTAAGGATTTTTTAAAGGATAATGAAGAGTTGTTGAATTTATTTACTTTTGGGATTTTGCATTCATATTTATATTTTACACCTTTATTGCTTTGAATTCTGATTTAGGCCTGAATTAGATATCCTAGGTTGTTTAGTAGATGCGAAAACATTATTGAATTACATGAATTGAATCATAGGTGAGCAAAGATCTGATTCGCAACGACAGTTGGCTTTAAATCTTTGTGAACAATCAAACCTGATTTTATTGCTTGTTTAAATTAATCTGATTTCGCAACGACAGTTGGTCTTCTAGAGCTTAAACATAGATAATATTTGCAATGACAGTTGATTTACTTTACAACAGTATTTTAAGTTCTAGATTTGCACTTCATCAATCCCATTGGTAAGTTTATTCTTCAATTTGGATTTATTCCTGCAAATTTTCTAAGGCTTAGCGTTTTTCTTTTATTGAATTTAAAACACTTGCTATAATCCTGATTTACTGTTTTCTGCAATTTACTTTACAATCTTTTTGCTTAGCATAATCTGAACGTTATTAATCTATTGTACAATCTGATTCCCTGTGAATTCGATAACCTAGGTACGACAGTCTCACGTAATCAAGATTTTCTTTTTTCTCTTAGTTAAGAAAGAGAGATTTATTATGGGTATTATTTTCCACATATAATTAGCACACTTTTTTTCGTAATGGAAAGTGAATAATGGTGGCAAATAATTAGACTGTCGATAACCAATAATAGTGGAATTTTAATAGTATAAAGTGAAGTCCAATCAAAGGGATATCATTTTGCTACAAAAGGATAAAATTGCTTTGTTTGAGTTTTGAGACTTGTCCTTTCACACCATAGATTAGCACTAGTGAATGCAACCAAACACACTTTTAAGAGATTTTTTGAATAAGACAGTAGAGATCAATTCAATTATGTATACATTCTTCTATTTTTAGGTATATAAAGTTATAAACAATCACATACGGTTCATACTTTTAACAGTTATGTGTAATAGGGATCTTGTTTTTATATTCAGTAAATGTTAGACGATGGTAATCGATAATAAACGTTTTAATTAATTCGTATACTAAATATTGGCTATAACTTTTGATTTTCATTTAATCTAAAACGTATTTTGGAGAAAAAAAATCGAATAATCACAAGAAAAACATTTCCATCAAAATCAATATAAAAATGTATATATATTATAATTTTTCGTGTCAACATCAAAAATGACTTGCAAGTTAAGAGATATTAATTTTACCATGTGAAAAAAACTACAAAATATTTCTTTTTCAAGAAGTTTCCAAGAAATGTGATGAGGAAGGGAAGAGCTCAACGACTAAAAAACAACTTGCATTGGATATATTTTTATTTGGTCAGTGGATATATTTTTCACCTAATTAAAATTAAAAAAAAAGCAGGTGTTATTAATTAAAATATCTTCCACAAGCAGAGAGTATTCCAGTCAGAAGTATTCCTTAACCATAGTATTTTATTAGATATAAAAATGGTGAAAAAAATCGAGAGATGTGTTCGTGTTCGAGTTCGTGTAGCCAAGGTAACGTAGTTGGTTTCCAACACAAACAAAATTCTAGAGAGAGAAAGTCAGACACACAGACAAAAACCCCTAAAGAAGATTCAAACGGAGAAGACGAGGAAACACACACACAAGAAACCAAAGTCAGAAACTTTGTAAGTCTCTGCCCCAATTTTGATTCTGTGTGTTGAGAAAAGTCTCAAGTTTGATTTTTGATTTCTGGGTTTTCTTTGAAGGGATTGAATCTGAGAAACACTTGAGGAATTATTATAGATCTATGCTCTATGTTTGATTTCACTGAGTAAATTTTGAATTTTTTTTAGATCTAGTTTCTTACGAATCAGTTTAATAAATTTTGTTAGGTAAGATCTGGGAATCAAAGAGTCTTTTTGTCCACTTGCTCCAAAGTTTCCTTTTATTTTATTTTAAAGACTTATCTTTTTTTTTTTGTTGTCTCAAAATTGAATCTAAAGAACACTCAAGAAGGTTTATACTTTGGAATCAGATCTCTATTTATTAGGGACCATTTAATCAAACTTTGTTCTTGGGAGCAGAGTATGTTCTGTTTTTTGTTTCCTTTTGCTTTTACTAACTTCGAAGATTCTTCATTTTGAAATTAGTTTCAATTTTGAAGTTTGTTATGTTCTCTTTATCTCTTTATTACAAAAATCTGAAATATTTATAGAAGCTTGTTATGTTTCTTGCTTTTGGTCCATTTGATAAGAGAATCTTCTTTACTTCTCTCAAATTGTTCCTTTTGCTTTATCTCTTCTCTGTGTCATTGCTTTGTTATTAAGTATCATTCAGAATTTGAATCAAAAACTCTACTTTTGTGTGTGTTACAGAGAACAAACCTCGGAAGAAAAATGTCGTTCCGAAGCATAGTTCGTGATGTGAGAGACAGTATAGGAAGTTTATCGAGGCGTAGTTTCGATTTTAAGTTAAGTAACTTGCACAAAGAAGGCGGGAAATCTCGTGGTTCGGTTCAAGATTGTCACCAGGAGGAACAACTATTAGTACTGATTCAAGAAACCCCGTGGGCGAATCTTCCTCCAGAGCTTTTACGCGATGTGATCAAAAGACTCGAAGAGAGCGAAAGCGTTTGGCCTGCTCGGAGACATGTGGTTGCTTGTGCTTCTGTTTGTAGGTCATGGAGAGATATGTGCAAAGATATTGTTCAAAGTCCCGAGCTTTCGGGCAAAATCACGTTTCCTGTTTCGCTAAAACAGGTTCGATTTTCGGTTTCTTTCTAGTGTCTCATATTTTCGGTTAGTAGTATTACGATTTCGGTTAATTTTAATTTTTCGGGGTTTTGTAGCCTGGACCAAGAGATGCAACAATGCAATGTTTTATCAAAAGGGATAAATCTAACTTGACTTACCATTTATACCTTTGTCTCAGTCCCGGTAACGCTTCGTTTTCTCTACTTTTGTTCAAATTGTTTCGTTTTTTCGCCTCACACTGGTATGGTTACTATTTTCAGCTTTGTTGGTTGAGAACGGAAAGTTCCTTCTTTCCGCGAAACGTATAAGGAGAACTACGTACACCGAGTATGTGATCTCTATGCACGCAGACACGATTTCGAGATCGAGCGACACGTACATTGGAAAGATTAGGTAAAACAATTGCCTCTTTTACAATGCATTTTAACGCAGAACTTCCCGGCTTATGCGTGATCGTCTCCTCTCTTTTTATTGCAGGTCTAATTTTCTCGGGACGAAGTTCATAATATACGACACACAACCTCCGTACAACAAAAAAATCTCTCCACCGATCCAACCATTAGGGCTAAGCCGCAGGTTTTACTCAAAGAGAGTATCTCCCAAACCCCCGAGCGGTAGCTACAAAATTTCGCAAGTGTCTTATGAGCTAAACGTTCTCGGGACCCGTGGTCCGAGGAGAATGCACTGCGCGATGGATTCGATTCCTGCTTCTTCCCTCACTGAAGGTGGAACCGTGCCTGGACAGCCCGAAATGATTGTCCCGCGTTCGATTCTCGATGAATCTTTCCGTAGCATTACGTCCTCGTCCTCGAGAAAAATCACTTGCGATTACTCGAATGACTTTAGCAGCGCTCGGTTTTCCGACATTCTCGGTCCGTTAGGCGAGGATGATGAAGCTGTAACGGAAGAAGGGAAAGAGCGGATTGCGCCGCCTCTTGTGCTTAAAAACAAACCGCCGAGGTGGCACGAACAACTTCAATGCTGGTGTTTAAATTTCAGGGGACGTGTAACCGTTGCATCGGTTAAGAACTTTCAGCTTATTGCCGCTAACCAACCTACGATTCAGCCTCAGCCGCAACCGCAGCCTCGACCACAGACTCAACCGACGAGTGTTACTCAGCCAACGGTTCAGACTCAGCCACTGGTTCAGACCGATGGACCGGATAAGATTATATTGCAGTTTGGGAAAGTGGGAAAGGATATGTTTACGATGGATTTCCGATATCCGCTTTCTGCGTTTCAAGCTTTCGCAATCTGTTTGAGCAGTTTCGATACGAAACTTGCCTGCGAATGATTATCAAATCGAAAGAAGGAAAAAAACAGCTTTGTATGTAATGTTTTCACATCTGGATTTGTATGCTTCTAGAGATTCTTGTAATTTGTGGTGTTTTATTTTCACCGAGAATCTCATAATTAGATTTGTCTATGTTGTTGTTTATTGGTGCAACCATTAAGTTTATCATAATCAGAGTTTGGTTTTGATTATATAATGGTGAAAACTCAATAAATAGAAATCATAAACCAGCATTTGCTTATTAAGATATATGTATCTCTGATTTTACATTTGATGAACAAGTATGATTATTAATAAGAAAAAAAAATGGACATTCAAATTTTAAGTGAAACATGAAATTATGTTGAAGAAAGTAAAAGACAGAGAAGTGCAAATGACAGAAACAGAGAAGTGAGCACCCTGCTTGCCGATTTTGACATCAGAAGCAGATTAATAAACGGCAAGTAGTTCTTGTTGGGAAGGTTTAGATGGCACAACGTCTGTGATTGGGTTCCCATGGTGGTATGTACGGACCGACACGACTTCTCGTTAGAAAGAACATCGAAATGATCTAAAAGACTATTTCTCTCTCTCGTATGTGAGAGAGAGATTTTCAATAGTTGTCTAGTGTCTATGAGATTTATAGTTTTCATTTTCGATTATCTTTTTAATTATATTAGTCGAAGTTGATGATATTAGTCCATCTTTTTGGTCAAACTAATGCATTATAATCATTTACAATTGTAAAGTCTAAAGAACCAATCGTGTGTGAATATGGTGTCAAGAGTCCATCAAGTAGAGAGAGACCCCCACGTTAACGCATTATTTTTAAAATTTTCATAATGAAACATTTTCGTTGAAGTTTTTCAATAGTTTTTTTTTTTGGCTAAACAATTTATAAAAGTTTCGACAAACTTGTTATTTGAATACTGGTGGGATTATTTGGTGTGGACCAATCAAACAACAATGCAACCACTATAAGTGGATTTTTGCGAAGAAAATTAAAATAAGAATTGACCTAACGACGATAGTTGTAGTTTAATTAACCAATTTATGTAATTGTGAACTAATCGATTATTTTAAAAAAGTATAATTTCATCTCATCTTGTTTATCCAAAAGGCCAAAAGTATCCTTGAAGGGTCATCAAACATGTCTTTAAAAGGGTCGTTATGGCTCATTTCTAGTTGCCGCTTTTGGATAGTAACATTCGTTACGATTTTAATTTCATTTTTGTTCACGTTATATAGAACTTTTTTTTTTTTTTTTTACATAATGTTATATAGAACTTCAAATTGATTATTTATGTGTTTAAATATTTGCCAGTTGCAATAGTGCTATTGTTGGAACCATTTTTTGTAAATCTCACCACCAAAATGTTTGTGATTACTCTCGTAGTTTATTAATCAAAGTTGTCAAAATTTACCATTTCAAATGGTTGATCTTGTTTTCAGCGTTTTGCATAATAATTTTCATTATACGAGCTGCTTGGACGAACATAATATTAAAATCTAAAGGTTTGACACATTACAAGCCCAATACAAATCCAAAACTTTGATTCATGTAACTAGGTTTAACAAGTATTTGAATATAAATATACCTCTTATGTTATCTTAGATTGTAACTTTGAGATTTGGAAAGTTAAAAAAAAAAAAAAAAATTTGAGAATTGGAAAACAATTTCCTTCTTTTCCATTTTATGAATGAATCAAAATCTTACTAATCTTAATGACAATCTTAAGCTATTTCATTTCTTTTAGTTTTTTTGCTTTAATATAGCTCTAATGAACTATTTCATATTTAATCTTATCTCTTTGATTAAACTCTTTTGAGCTTGAATAAACACTTCCTTGGATTTCCTTACACACAATACAATATCCACTTCTCGTATATAAATTGTTTGAACATATACTTCCCAATGTGACAAAATAAAGAAAAACCTAAATAAATCAAAACTCGTAGGGTCTCTTCCTAAGCACCGATCACAGATATGAATTCCGAGAATATCACGTCTACGAAGTTGCAATGATTCAAATGTTGAATATCATCGACAATTCAAATTACTTGTACTTGATAAATTTGAACTTGTTTATTGATCGGAAAAGTTACTATGCAATTTAAACATATATAAGAGATGTTGAATAAAAGTAGGAAGAAAAAAAAAACAAATTAAAAAAAGTTATTAAGCTATTTCACTTTTTTTTATTAAGATCATCATGTAAATTTACTAAAGGGAAAAATTTAAATAAATTAAAAATAGCCAAGAAAAATTTATAATAAGAAAACTAGCTAATTGCCCTAAATCCAGTGGCTAAGAACAAGCCACATAGGAAAATTTGGCTAATTTTCTAATTATTAAATTTTTTGGCTATCTTTCAAATTAACCCTTTACTTATTCACTAGTGATGTATTTAAATTGACATGCGGACGAAGAAGAAGAAAAAAAAAGAATTTAACCCAAAAAATCACAATGCGCTTATCGTTATGGGTTTACCCTCAGAGCCCAATAACGAATATCTTACAAAGGGTATAACCGTCATTTCGTGACCTGAAGCCCTAATCCCATCTCTTTTATATCGTCTCCACACTTCAGCTTCCACAGTTTCTTCTCGCCGATTATCGATTTATTAGTTTTGTGTTCATAATTTAGTTCTAGGTTAGTTTCATGCTTAGAATCCGATCTCTTTGGTAACTTTTTTTGCGAATTTATCTGTTTTATTTATTTATTTGCCCAATGATGCATAAAACAAGCAATTGAGCGGTTGTATCTGGATAATCTCCGGCAATATTGTTGTTGTTTTCCCTTAAAGCCATTAAACACCTCCGATTCGTAACCGGCGACATTCACACGCGCACATCACATTCATCTTAAACTTCGCACACACGTGCGACGGTTGCGAATCTGTTGTGGTTTTTTGGCTTTTAGGGTTTATTGCTGGATTTGAACCCATTTACTTGCAAGCCGTGAATGATCATTTATATAGCTATGAGATCTGAGGGCTTTTAAACAATAAAGTTTTAATTTTTAGGGGTTTTGTTTTGTTTGATTCGATTTTAGGGCTTTTTAGGGTTTGTTTGATTAGATTTGGTCGGAAAAGTTTCAATTTTTAGGGTTTTTCTTATGTATTTTCTCGTTGGTGATAAAATTTGGGTTTTGGTAAAAAGATTCAATTTTTAGGGGTTTTTTCTTATGTATTTGCCTATTGATGTGAGAAAATTAAGGGTTTTGGTAAAAAGATTCTTGTTTTAGTGTTTTTTTCTTTTGTATTTGCCCATTGATGTGAAAGAAACTCTAATTAAATCTGAGTGGTGCCCTCTGGTTTCAAAGTTTTGTTACTTGTAGTTACCATTGCAGCTCATCATCATCATCATCATCACAACTCTTTGTTGTCTTCTTCTTCTTCTTCTTCCTCTGTTTGTTACTGTTGCTTCTGCTGCTGCTTCTTTACTGTAATGGTAACTATTGGTTCAATTTTGATAACCGGAGTTTTGATGCGCCACAAATGACAGATTTTGTAATTACTGAGGGCTTTTTATTGCATTTAATTTCAAATCTTTAAACTTTGTTGTGTTTTTGTTTTGGTAATGGTATTTGTAAAGCCTTGTGATGATTATTGGCTCTTATGAGTTTAAGTGGTGCTGTTTGGTTTTTTCTAGCTGATACTCTTATCATCTCCATTGCTGCATATCTCTCTCTCTATCTCTATCTTTCTCTCTCTCTCTCTCTCTCTCTCTCTCTATATACACACACATGCATGGATGATTGCAGCAATGGTGATGGTGTTTTAAAGAGTCATTGGCTTTGGAGAAAACTATTGCGTTGTGCCATTGGTGATTGATTTTTGAGATAAAAATCATGTCTTTTATAAGATCTGAAGGCTTTTTAATCTTTGTTTTGTGTTTTTACCCTAAAATGTTTATTCTACTTCATTTGTTTATCTTCGATTAGTCTATCTGTTTTGCTGCTTATTTTAATGGTAGTGTTATATTATATCAACACATTCTAGTATTCACAACATCACATCTCCTTTTCAATTTTGTTAAAACCATAAATATAGTGGTATTTGGTAATTGTTATTGGTGATTGATTGTTTGAATCCTTGATTGAAAGAATGCAAAAGCAGAGAAGAAGTGTGGGAAGGTGACTTAGAGAAGAAGGTGAATGGGCTTAATGTGTGGATAAGGCCCAAATTGTTGGAGCAATATGCATCTTTTTGGTTAAGGCTAAGTAAAGAAATGTTTTGGTTAGATTGTAACTAGTGTTAGAGTTGTTAAGATAAGTTGTGGTGTAAGAGTATTTTTCTGCAGATTATACAAATGCTGGGTTGTGTTGTGTGGTGTTTGGGATGTAAATGAGCCCTGCTTGTTTGATTACATAAAAATACATGTTTGTAAAATTCCATCTTTATGTTGCGTGAGGTCTTTAACTATCTTTTCTTGTCAAGGTTTCCTGGGGTTTACCGTAGTTCTACGTAGGAAAGATGTGTTGTGTGGTTGTACTATTGTAAACAATCATAAGTACTATCCAATATTGAAAAAAAAAATTCTCCTTTTAGCAAAAAAAAAATAAAATAAAAATTGTAAATTCGCAAGGCGAAAATCCAGGGAATGACATTTTCATGTGTGTTTCATTATTTTGTATTTTTATTTTTCATTATATATAAATAATCATATGTATTTTTAGCTCTACTGATTAATGAAATGATTTTCATTTGTTGTCCATATAGTTGTCATTTTCTATCATTTTATCATACTTAGTTTTTCTAATTAATTAATAAAAATCCCAATATATATTACCAATTATATTTTTTAATCAATATATTAAGCTACAACCATAATTCCTACATCTAAAAACTTATGGACACAATTGATACCATTCAACACCTAAATATTGGAAATTTTATTAATTATCAAAACGAAAAAGATTACAATATGGGTGTTAATGCGGGTTTGAATTCCGTAGGCCGGTTTAGCCCCCTTTGCTATAGAGCAGGTTATATTTCTACGCCAAAAATTAGTACTATGGGTTATGGCGGGTTTAACTTCGATACATTCAAAACAAAAACTATAAAAATATCATAATTAATTACTATAGTCACATACTCCCTTCGAATGTTCACACTTAGATTTGTGCACGTAACTGGTTACATAATTTTGAAGCAAATGCCAATGCTATTAATTTGTTAATTGTTATAGTGGTTTAGCTTTTACTTGGTAATTGATTATGCTATTATTATGTAGAAGACGTTGATGATACTCTTTTGGAAACATTTGAAAATACTCCACCGTTTGCATATTTATAAATCTCGAGAACCCAGTTTAAACATTAGAAGAGATTGGTATCAATTATACTAAGAAAACAATTATAACGATATAGAAAGGGTGATTTGCAACAATAACCAACAAAAAAGTAATAATTAATAATCTAACCAAATTAAGTTTATGTGGTTTAATCTAATCCAATGAAATTAGGGAAAATGGCTAGATTTTAAGTTATAATTTTTTTTAGTGCTATTGGGCCAATTTTCCCATATAAAAATAGCTCTTACGTATTTGTTATGCAATTTGGACAACAGTACTTAGCGGCTTGATATATTCCTTCTATTTCACTTCATATGTTGTTTAAGGTATTTGCACACCAATTAAAATATTATTTAATTTTATTTTTCTAAACAAAACATGTTGTATCATTAATGCCAAAACGAATCAACCAATAAAAAAATAATTTGTATAATTTAAATAGTCAAAAACAACAAAAAACAAACCAATCGTGTGACTTTTATATAATTAATGTTTGGTTGACAAAAAAAAACAACAAAAAACATAAATAATTTTACATAAAAACTTAAAACAACACTTATGATCAAAGAAATTTAGTAAAAACTTAATAATTTCTTTGTTTTTCTTATATAATTAACATAAATAAAACTGATGATCAGAGAAATTTAGTAAATGCCTCTATTTTAGCAATTCTGAACAAAAAATCAAATAACGAGGTTAACATTGCAAATTTTGCTTGGATTTTTACTCTTACAAAACATATTAAAAAAAAAAATTTGGTCGGGACAAAACATATTAAACGAAACAATGACGTCGTTTTCGCAATTTTATTATGTAAATCTATAAATATTGAATAGCTTTTCGAAATACGAATAGAAAAGTTCACCATTTGTGAAGTAATCCACTAACAACATAACTTTTGGTTAATTGAAATGATGAAAACGCAATCTGAATTCCCATAGGTGAGGGTTGACTGTTTATTTCTCCCCTAGTATAGTCACTCAACGTATTTCCACCCAAATTTTTTGCCTTTTCATTTTACTACATGAACTTTGTAAACTCTTCATAAAACTACACATACTTTTTTCTCTTCAGAATTAACCAAACAAAATTGGTTAAGCTTAAACAAATCATTAACCATTAATAACGTTTCATAAACCATTAGCGTCTAATAAAATCACGTTTACTGATTTCCTTTTTGATTTAGTAAAATTGAAATATTAGAGTTAAAAAGGAAAATACAAAGTAAAAAAACACGGGTTTTCAAAATCGATTTAGGGGAAAAAGAAAAATTAGGGTTCTTATCTATTGATTTCAAAATCGATTTTGGAGACAAATCTTAGGGTTCTAAGGAGATTTGATGTATGATAAGGTGAAGAAGAAGTCAAAATCGAAGGCCAATGCAGAGGAAATCGAAACTGAAGAAGAAACTGGGCCCGAAAATCCCAAGACTGGGAAATCGAAGGCCAATGTCGAGGAAATCGAAACTGAAGAAGAAGATGGGCCCGAAAATCGCAAGACTCGGTAAGTATTTTCTTATTTGATTGTTGTGGCTGTTGATTTTGTTAGTGATAGGCTAATGAAAACTGAAGATTGAACTAATCTGGTTGTTATGGTTGTTGATTTTGTTAGTGATAGGGTAATTAAAACAAAGGAAGAGAGGATTGCATATCAAATGTGGCTTGAAGAGAGTGATCCCGATGATGTTGTTTACGTCGTTCACGAAGAAAATTGTGAATGTGAGGAAAAAAATATAGATGAGGAAGATGAAACAAGTAGTGAAGAAAGTGAAACCGAAAGTGAAACCGAAAGTAAAGCTAATGAAGAAGAGAATGAGGCTGATAAAAAAGCTGAGGGTAAGAAAGAGAAATCAAGAGAAGATGAAGAGGACATAGATGAAAGGTTTGAATTTGAAGTTGAAGAAGAAGTATCTAGGTTTGTCGATGAGCTCTGTATTGGTCGAAAACAAATTCCACCAGATGATGGTGATGAGGATGGTGAGGTACCATTTAGAGATAGAAAAATTAGGAGGAGGAAAATTGAGATATTAGTTGTAGGGCATTCTTTCTTGACTGGTGTTGAGTTTAAAGAATCGGTTTTAGATTATGCATTGTCAACGGGTCAAAACATCAAGCAACAAAGATGGGAGAAGAATAAACTTGGTTTCAAATGCGGAATTAAAGGAAAGTGTAAGTGGCGTGTGTATTGCTCTTATGATAAGCCGAGACAGATGTGGGTAGTGAAGACAACACATTTATACCATTCTTGTACTTTGAATGGTAAATGTAAGTTGTTAAAGGCTCCGGTGATTGCAAGACTCTTCATGGATAAACTTAGAATGAATCCTCTCTATTACCCTAAGGATATTCAGACGC
The DNA here is from genome assembly GCA_963576765.1 of Draba incana. Classification (NCBI taxonomy): domain Eukaryota; kingdom Viridiplantae; phylum Streptophyta; class Magnoliopsida; order Brassicales; family Brassicaceae; genus Draba; species Draba incana. The sequence goes on along the minus strand of OY755209.1, from coordinate 4,070,799 downwards.
ATATTAGAGAGCAATGGAACTTTGTGAATAGTAGAGGACAATGCCAAAATGGAAGGCTACAAGCACTTAAAATGCTTGGGCAGGAATATGCAACACAATTTTCTCACATCCGAGGTTATGCCGCAAAGATTATCCAATGCAACCCCGGATCAACAGCAATTGTGGATACAGTCTCTAATGCAGCCGGTGAAGATGTCTTTGGCCGTTTTTATGTGTGTTTTTAGAGAATTAAAAGCTCTTGGGCAGGCACTTGTCGACGGGTGATTGGCATTGATGGTACTTTCTTGAAACTTGCAGTTAAAGGATGTATTTTGGTTGCGGTTGGTCAGGATGCGAATAACCAAATATAACCAATTTCTTGGGCTGTGGTGCAATCTGAAAATGGACCTAATTGGTTATGATTTTTGAAGCAACTAAAGTCTGATTTAGGCCTTGAAGATGGGAGTAGATTTGTTATTCTATCAGATCGATCAAAGGTGAGTTTAAAGGGACTAACTACTAATGTCAAAAGTTATTAATTACACTACTAATTACAATTGGTCTTCTGTCTGTTTCAGGGACTAATTAGTGCTGTCAAAAGTGAGATACCAAAAGCTGAGCATCGAATGTGTGTCAAGCACATTGTGGACAATCTGAAGAAGAATCATTCCCAAAAAGAGGAGTTAAAGCTTTTAGTGTTGAAGCTTGCTTGGAGTTACAGTAAGACGAAATATGATGAGAATCTTAAGCACCTGGAAACATATGACTTGAGTTTATATAATGATGTACTGAAGAAAAAGCCTGAGACTTGGTCACTTGCGTACTTTAGAGTTGGAGGTTGTTGTGAGTCTGTCGATAACAATGGGACAAAGTCTTTCAACGCGACAATTACCAAGGCAAGAACATTATCTCTTATTCCAATGCTTGAATCAATAAGAAGAAAAGTAATGGCTCGTATTGTGAAGAGGAAGACGAAATCAGGGAAGCATGATGGCCAGTTTTCAGAGTATGTTGGTGATATTCTTGCTGAGGAAAAGAAAGATGTTGACAGAGTTATAGTAATTCCGTGCACTCATGGGATATATGAAGTTGTTCTTGATGGCAATGGATACACGGTAAACATTCCTAACTCTACTTGTACTTGCTGCAAGTGGCAAGTCTCTGGAATTCCATGTGAACATGCTTATGGTGCAATGATGGATGCTGGCATTGATGTTGAAGACCATGTGTCCATGTTTTTCTCAACTTATATGTGGCGTGATACTTATGATTCAGCCAATCTTCCCCTTAGAGGACCACGGTTTTGGATGACTTCCAAATACCGATTAGTAATTGCACCTAAACCACCTAAACTGCTTAGAAGAGAGAAAGGTAAGAAGAAAGTGTTTCCAAGGATAAAAGGAAAATATGATTCTCCAACCAAGAAGCCAAAGACTGAAAAAGTTGGTAGACAAGGCCGCATTGTACACTGCTCAAAGTGCAAAAAAGCTAGACATAATTCAACCGGATGTAAGGAGTTTCCTAAGGAGAAGATTTCAAAAGCCAAGAAGAAGCTGAAAATTGACAAGGTATGATCTCTTAATTACAATTGTGTGTTTATGTGTATCTTTCACTGGTTTTGGACTGAATTTTGACTGGTTTTCTCTTCTCATGTGTCTAAGGGCGGTCCATCATCTACTAAAGGACATGATACCATGGAAATCACACAACCTAGTCAAGAAACTCAAGGAACTCAAGGAGGCATGGAAGACTAGTTCTTACAATAGTTAGGTAGTTTCGACTTTGGTATGTCATGCACTTGTGTTTTAGTTTTAATCTGCCAAGGATCGAATATTATCTCTTTTTTTGGTATGTCATTCACTTGTGTTTTTAGTTTCGGCTTAAGTTGATGTTTTGGGACATGTTGTAAAACAAAAATGATGGAGCCTTTTGTTGTTTTAAGATCATGAATTTAGCTTCACTTTGTTAGCAATATTTCATTTTTAAAACAACACAAATGGTCCATTGAACATCCTAACACAACACAAGATTTCAATACAAATACTTTTAAAACAACACAATACCATTCAATGAGCATAAACCCATGCCAATGATCCAAACACTACCACAACAACACAAACTGTCTTCATGGTTGAGATCATCATCTCGTGACCCAATTTCTCCATTTTTGCCTTCGCTATTACAAGTTCTGCCTCAATCTTCTCATTCATCTCTTTCACAATCACATCTTCCGCCTCTTGAATTGCTTTCTTTTGGAGTTCGATATTAGTTCCAACCATGTTTCTCACTTCTCTCATGTCATCAACAAGAAGTGTACACTTTTCCTCTACCTTTTTGATCTCATCAATCAATGCTTCATTAACCCATTTGAACAAATGGTTCTCACTTTTCCTCTACGCAAGATTTTTTAATGAGAATCGGTATAGCAATTAATTACTCAAAATAAAATAATTCTACAAAACACTTACCTGCAAAGCAATTGCACAGCGATAAAAGCGATGATATGGATTTTCTTTTGTCGTTGAGGTGAATGTAACAATATCCTCCCCGCACCAGCAACGCAACGGAATTCCTTGTCGTCCTTGACTTCTTGCAGTGACAAAGGAAGAACACGAAGAGTAACTGTTCATCTTTCTCTCCGATTGTCTCGATTTGTCTCCAATTTTCTTCTCCCTCTCAAGAACCCTAGTTTTATTTTTTCCTCCAAATCGATATAAACCCAGAATAAAGGCCGTGGTTTTGTTTTGACCCACAATGAGTCGGGTCGGGTTTGACTAAGTCAAAACGGATCCGGGTAAACGTGATTTGAAAACGCAATTACTTTTAATTAACCGTGGTTATGGTTTCAAGACGGGTTAATAATTGGTTTAAGCTTAACCAATTTTGTTTGGTTAATTCCGAAGAGAAAAAAAAGTCTGTGTAGTTTTATGAAGAGTTTACAAAGTTCCTGTAGTAAAATGAAGAGGCAAAAAGTTTGGGTGGAAATACGTTGAGTGACTATACTGGGGGGGGGGAATAAACAGCCAACCCACGAGGTTAACATTGCAAATTTTTCTTGGATATTTACTCTTACAAAACATATTAAAAACAAAATTTGGTCGGGACAAAACATATTAAATGAAACAATGACGTCGTTTTCTCAATTTTATTATGTAAATCTATAAATATTGAATAGCTTTTCGAAATACGAATAGAAAAATTCACCATTTGTAAGTAATCCACTAACAACATAACCGTTGGTTAATTGAAATGATGAAAACGCAATCTGAATTCCCATAGGTGAGGGTTGGCTGTTTATTTCTCTCCTAGTATAGTCACTCAACGTATTTCCACCCAAATTTTTTGCTTTTTCATTTTACTACATGAACTTTGTAAACTCTTCATAAAACTACACATACTTTTTTCTCTTCAGAATTAACCTTAGCAAAGGAAGCTTTTCCATTTTCACGAACATTTGTTTTATTTCTTTATATTCCATATTGTATTGAACAAATCCTCCCTAAGGATCACGCTCCATACTTCTCCTTTTAATAAAGTGCTTGATGATGTAAAAATAAATAAAAAATAAATACAAACAATTTGACTTATTATTCATTTTTTTCTTTCGCATTCTACACACACACAAAGAATAACTCCCAAGTTTGGTTCTCTATATTTCTCTTTTTTCTGTTTAGTCATAAAAAGAATGAAATATGCCTGAATTTTATTCCTTCACAAAAATAATAAATCAAAGTGAGGTCGTGGACAATGTATGTGTTTGGAAATAGACCCAGTGAAGTGACCATAAGTGTGACTTTTTGTTATACAATTCATAACTATAGTAGATTATGCCAAAATATATGTTTATAACATTTTGACTGAATACGCAAACTAATAGTATTTATGATTCGATTTGTTTTTCATAGATATTGAATTTTTCGATTTGCTTTGCTTCAGAAAAATTTGGATATTTGGAGTTACGGATATCCGGATTTTTTGCGGATACTCGAATACTCGCGGATATTTGTTTTAAATGGAAAAACAATAGAAAAAATTTTTATTTTTAAAAAGTAAAATTTTTAATATATAATATTTAAACTAATTAGTGAAAAATAATATAAGCTATATAATATTATTCGATATAATTAAAATAAAATAAAAAATGAAAGATAAAAATGGTGGACAACAAAACATTTATTATTTTTTTAAGGAAAAAAATATGAAAACAATAACTTTTAGTTAAAAAAATTAGTAACTACTTAAATTTACTATAAATATACCCGTTCAATGTATCAAAAAAGTTAAAAAAATGCAAATATATTTTGTAGATCTATCATATTATATGTACATATATGTAATTTACGGATCGAATCGGATATTCGGATTTTTAAAATTAGTATTTGTGATTTGCTTTGCTTTAGAAGGATCGTAGATTTTACTATTTGCTTTGTTTTGATTCATAACGGATATCCGGATTTTACGGATCGAATCAAAACGGATCTCGGATCGGAGCAAATCTAACGGATAATTTGCCCAGTCCTAACAATAGCTATTCCAATTAAATAATGTATTTTTAATTGTTTATCAAATTTAGAGACATACAACCCTCAATAGGCAAGCACAATGGTATATAGTTATACAAAGTAAATGAATTACTTAACCGGGCTAATTAAGTAATTATATTTGCTATTTGTCGATCGTCGACATACTAATTTTCTTCCATAGTAATCCAGTGTGAATAGGAACAAAAAAAATTGGAGAGTAGTTTTTGCCTTTTTGTTTTTTTTGAGAATTAGGGAATAATTCGAATTTTTACGATTCGACTATAATCTTCTAGGATATAGTAACCCACTCCCATGTTTTTTTATTGAATCTAAAACGTGATACCATCTTAACTATCAAATGAGAGTGGTTAAAATGTAAAAAAGCAATTATAACTTTGTTATTGTAGAAAACCGAATTCAAATATATTTTTGGTGAGATCACAAGGACAGCGGTTCACAACCACGTCTTAAACTTCCATATCCTAATATAAGTCGGCACTTGGCAGTGGCGTATGAGCATATATGGTTCTAAACCAACCAGAATTTACCAATGAAGGTATTATATGATGATTATTTTTTGTTGAAAAGACTAAAAGTTAGCACAAGAAAATATGCAATCGAGCAGGTGCGAATCGTCCGTGAATATAATGTGACCGACATTAATGTCGTTATAATTGGTTAAGTATGATTTGTGCCAAAAAAAGCAATTAATTGATTCTGATTTGGATTTACATGGCGCCAAAGTCGCATATAAGTAACATTACTGTTAAAGAGAGTATATCCTCCTAATATTTTCATTTATGGTAGAGTTTCAGATGGGTTAAAACCAATGGACTGGACTAGGGGTGGACAAAAATACCCAGAACCAAAAAACTGAACCGAACCGAACCGATATTACCCGAACCGAGTCCAAACCAATTTTTAAAAAATACCCAATGGATCTTATGTGCTTAGAACCGAAAAACCAAAACCGAAACCGAACCGAACCAAAAATCCACGGATTACCTATAATTCATATGGTTATATATAGACTCATTTTTCGGTAGAACCGAAAAACCGAAAAACGGAAAAACCAAACCGAAACCGAACCGAAGAACCGAACGCCCACCCCTAGACTGGACCTAACTCATTCCATCATAGAGCGGGTATGGATTTAATATTATAAATCCAAAACAAATTATGTTTTATAGGTTTTAGCTCATAATGGGCAGCGTTTACCGGGTAAAACCCATGACAAATGCTGGGTTAACGGAACGTCCGCTAAATTATCATGTATACATACATATACTAGATATAGATAAATATATAAGATATTTGATAAATAACAATTAGAAGAAATGACAAATGATGAGCATGAAAAGAACCAACCACATTACCTTGAATCTGTAAACAAAGATGATAGTGTAAAGCAAGATTTTTCTTCAAATATATGGACTCTTATCATTTCTTATTCTAGTTTTTCATATGCTTTTAGTTTTCAATGATAAATTATGATGTAGAATTTTAATTTTGTTGTTTCTTTAGATATATAAAATTACTAATATTTAAAAACAAAAAATCAACGGGCCACCCACAAAACCCACCAAATATAGCGGGTCGGGTTTGGGTCTAGCGTATTGAATCACTGATCTCATGGGTCGGTCCATCGCTGGCAGAAAAAAAGAAACCACTTTGACAACTCTAATTTATGGTGAGTTGTCTCGATGTAGGGATCTTTGTGTCGAAGATAAAGAATGCTTCGATTATCACCTTGTTTAATGGCTTAGCAAAGTAATTTACATTTGCTCTTGTAGCCTACATCTCGATTGTTTATGTAGATACAATTTCAATCGCGAAAATTAGATCAGTGAGTTTGTTCTTTGATTCTCAAAGCGTCATCTTACCTTATAGCAACAATGAAATAGAGTTCTTCCACGATTTTAGTTGTTCAAGCTTTTAGCACACACATTTTTTTTTTAATGCTTTATGTTTTGCTACTGTACTCTTGTTAGTCTTTGTGGCTTTGTATTCATGGTTTGTAAATATTTTTTCTTTTATGGAAAGTAACTAATCAATGAAAAGTTTTGTGACAATTGTGACAAAAAAAAAGTTTAATTTAAGATTTTTGGAAAATTACAAAAAAAAAACTAGTACAGTAAATCTTTTGACATATTACTATACGACTACGGACCTTAGAGCATTTTCATTGGTGAAATTTTTTAAAAAGTTTCTAACCAAGTTAATATTAATATTTTTAATAAAATTAAATTATATAATTAAATTGATAGAAGTAAACCAATAAGAGCATAACACATGTGTATGAAGTTTTTTGTACTAGAGGAAAACTTTTTTGTTGAATAAACTTTTTTCAACCTCTCTTCTCTATTTTCCATTTTTTTCATTTCTTTTCATTCTCAGAAAGAAACTTGTAAAATTTCTATGATGGAGATGGTCTTAAGAGTTATGATTATGCAACTCACGGATACACCAATAACCTAGTTTTCTTAATATTTTTTTTCGATATAATAATATCGTCATATATAGTGATGCAAAGGTACTAACCCAAAAGGTGACTAAAAGGTGATTAATAGGTCTCTTGCTTGTATTAAAACAATTTTATTCATTTCATTTCTGATAAAATGAATTATTTAAGAATCATTATAATTGTAGGAATTTTGAAACGTGCAGAATATTTATATGTATTTTAGTTATGTTACCAAAAGGTTGTACTGTAAAAAAATAGTTCATATCATACTTAAGTCGCATGTATTGGCCTAATGATATTCTGATTGTTGTGTTTATTCGTCCACAATTTGAAAATTGACATTTTTGACTTTTTTCGATTTTAAAATCCGAAATTCAATAACACTAGATTTTAAGAGAAAATTCATGTTTGAATAACAGATGATTTGTGATTTTATTACAATATACTCCAAATTTTATACTGAATACAGTACACTCCTTTATCTTGCATTATTTTTTCTTACTTGAGTTCTCAGGGAATAATTAATTTAACAGAAATAATTTTTAAACAATGCGGTTTTGAAATATGGCTGTCGCTCTGATACTTTTGGCTTTGATCAAAATTCAAGTAGGCCATGGAATTCAGATTAAGGAGATCTTTGCCAGTTGGGATAGCAAACTAAGTCCCACATCTAAAGATTAGACAAAAATGATCTAATATATAAGTAACGTCCAACTAAATTAATATGAGGCCTTTTGGAAAGGAACCCAAAGATAAATCCATGCGAACTTTGACTCTTGGGTCCAAAGCGGACAATATCATACTAATAGGAGAATTGAACATTGGGCTTGAAAGTCCTACATTGCCGAATTATTAAAGTTGGAATTTAAATTTTGTATGATTTTTTTTGCAATACTTTTTATTCCATTATTCCTGGTTTTCTCCTACGTTCGATTTGTTTGGTTGGTAATTTTTGATTGGTTCTTGTCAATTCACATTATTTCCTTTATGAAAGAAAGTATCAGGCTCAACTAAAAGCTATTTGCTGTCACATATTTATTCTTTTGATGTCACATTTTGCTGTCACATATTCATGGCTTTATTATTTCTCATGACGTTGCACCATGTGAGACCTCATGTAGGAGCATCTCTTTTCGTTTGGGCTTGCGCTACTCTATAGGCATCTTCGACTTTTTCTCTTTAGGGCATTCTCATTGGTAATTTGATTGTGTCTAAAAATGGTGTTTTTATAATATAAAATTATTAAAATGGTTGTAAAAAGAAGAAAGAGTGTTTTTGTAGGGTATATTAAAATATAAAATTAATAAAATTTGAATAAAGAGAGTAGAGAGTGTTTAAAAAGGAGAGAGAGTGTTTAAAATTAGATTTTTTGGAGAATGTTTTTAAAAAGAAGAAAGAGTGTTTAAATATAAAATTAATAAAAGTTGAGTAAAAAGATGAAAGAGAAGATATAAAGTTGAATAAAAGAAAAAGAGAGTGTGTGTTTTAATAATTTTATATGGCTTTAAGACACGATTGTGTCTATAACTTTAACTTTCATTTTCACTTCTGAAATATGCGTACGGATTTAAAAGGCTGTTAAATAGTGACACACACCGTCATATTTAAGAGCTGTTTCATTGAAAATTACGAATGTTTAACAAACATGTTCCGAACTTTTGATTCATAATTTCATTAAGAACGAGAACCTTTAAATATAATACTTCATATACATATCCATATCTTGAAGTGGGTCGATTTAAGGAACTAGTGTAAAACCTATATTTTTTTATAGAACTTTTTCCAAACGCCACTACACCATCATCTCTAAAATTATATCGTGTTTTTGACAAAATAATTTTGAACAAACATGTACACAAATCGTCAATATTTAAAATTTGTTTGATTAAAAAAATTAAAATTTAACGAAGATTTAACAAATAAGTTCCGAATTTTTGGGTTGTAATTTCATTAGGTACGAGAACACTGAACACTCTGATAATACTTCAACACATATCTTGAAGTGACGCGAACTAGTGGAGTCAAAACTTATTTCTTTTTAGGCAATTCTCGTAGATACCACTTTTTAAAATTTTTTTTTTAGATACCATTAATTTTTTAAAATTCTATAAATACCACTTTTTCCAAAAATACCACAAAATTAAAATTAGTTTTAAATGATTAAAATTAAACCCTAAACCCTAAACCCTAAACCTACACCCTACTCCCTAAAACTATACCCTAATTGTACAATAGTTAACCCAAACCAAAAAATTTATATTTTCACCCTTTAAAAATCAATTTCCCTACCCCTAAAACTATACCCTAATTGTACAATAGTTAACCCAAACCAAAAAATTTATATTCTACACCCTTTAAAAATCAATTTTTGTGTTTGTGGTTTTTTTGGAAATTTTAATAAAAATAGTATCTAAGGAACTTTTAAAAATTAATGGTATCTAAGAAACAAAAACTTTTTTTGGTAGCATTCTAGAGAATTTCTCTTTCTTTTTTTATATAGGACTCTTTCCAAATGCCACTAGACCATCATCTCTAAAATTATATCGTGTTTTTGAAAAAAATAATCTCGAACAAAGATGTATAGGTTTTCTTTCTTTATATCGTTAACTCGTGGAGTGGTTTGGATATCCTAATTAATTTATCTCTTAACTTGAAACCAATATCTTCTAAATTTTTAACCTTTTCTATATAGAAAAAGTGCTTTCCTTTCGTAGAAGTATATAAGAAAATCATTGTGAACTAAAGATGATAGATTCCAAATGCCATAACAAGCTTCTCTAGTCCTTCTTTTCTAAAAGTTGAGTATCAAGAAATTAAATGACCCATGACGTTGAGCCATGTGAGACCTCATGTGGGAGCATCCCTTTATTTTCTATTTGTATGGGTTTGTGCTTCTCTATATAGCATCTTCGACTTTTTCTCTTTACAACTTTCATTTCCTCTTCTTGAAGATGCATTACGGACTTAAATTTGAATAGTGACACAAATTGTCAAAATTTCCAATTGTTTGATTGAAATGAAAATTATGTGAAGATTTAACAAATAAGTTCTGAACTTTTTGTTCATAATCTTATTAGGTACGAGAAAAGCTTTTGATTATACCCCCTCCGTTCCAAAAGAAAATATGTTTTAAACATATTAAGATAACAATCAATGTTCCATAACAAATGTATTAATTTTTACAATAAAAAAGTTTTCCAAAAACTATCAACCAATAAAATTTGAATAATATTTTTGAAATGTACAATTTCTCATCATGAAATGATGATACAAATGCATACAAAACCAAAATCTATCTTTATGGAAAAAAAAATTTGGCGTGTAAAAACTCTTCGGAGGGAGTGCTTCTCTCCTAGAGGAACGAACTAGAGGAGAGTGAGCTCCAACCTTTTTTAATAGAGGGACTGCTCCCAAACGCCACTAGACCGCCATCTCTATAAATATGTCGTGTTTTTGAAAGTATATAAATCTCAATAAAGATGTATAGTTTTTTCTTCTTCTTAATATTGTTAACTCAACTGGTACCATTGGCGGATCTAGACGACAATTTTATATGGGGCACAATCTATATATATATATATAGATTAATTATATATTATATATAGAATCTAATTAATTATAATGTATTATGATGATAAAAAAATACTACATAAATTATCAAAAAAATTATGTCTTATCTTGGATTTTTTTGTTTTACAGTTTTGTATCAAAATATAAAATTTTATTCATTTTTAGTGTTATTAACATAAAATTGTATATTTTGTTTTATAAATTTGACTGCTATTTCATATAGATATTGACTAAATAATAGGAAAAACTTGACATGCATGAAGAAAACAAATTTTTTTAAAAAAGAAAACCATCTATGGAAAATGTATATATAAACGTGAAAAGATAAAGAAATAAGTCTGTTTTGAAAAACAAAAGCACAAAAATCAAAGAAGGAGCATGGCCTTGAACGTTTGCTCTGTAATGCTTAATTTAAGATAATCGACCACCTGAGCTACGATAGCTTATTAGTGCATAGTGCAATTTTTTCTGAATAATTAGTGTGTGGTGCCACAATATTTTGTAAGTGGATCCGCCCCTGACTGGTACCGTATATTAGTTGTATTGGTTAAAGAAGTGGCTTTATGTATTTTATGCAAATTGTGTTGTAGTTTGAAGATATTGATTAATCTATCTCTTCACTTAAAACCAATATCTTTTAATTTTTCAACCTTTTCTATATAGAAAAAGTGTTCTTTCCTTTAATAGAAGTATTTAAGATAATCATTATGAACTAAAAAGATGATTCCAAATGCCATAACCAGCTAGCTTCTCTAGTCATCCTTTTCTGAAAATTGAGTACCAAGAAATGACCCATGAGCCAATGAAAAACGAGCGTAACGTTGCTATAGAGAATACTCGGTATTTATTCATTGAGAATGAGATAAAATGTCCCATCATATACCATACAAGTAAAGAACACTCTCATTTTCTTTCATCCCTCTCAATTATTACATATAAGTCTTTTTTTTTTTTTTTGTCAAATCAAGATTTCATTAACTAAAATCCGGGAATACATGGAGAAGAGGGAACAACATCCTCTTTAATTGCTACAATACAACAGACTATAATAGAGATAGCGGATAATTCTTGGAAGAAGATCGACAGCGGATTCGAGAGTCTCGAATGCGTCGGTAGAACATTCACGGCATAACCGGAATGTTTAAAAGTCACATTAACTTTAAGAGGTGACGTTAAAAACCAATTCTCACCTCCGGACTTCGTCAAGACGAATCCGGTTGCTTCTTCTAGCCCTTATTACATATAAAGTCTATACTACTTTATATAGATGTAAGCATGCATGTGCACATCATCAAGTTTTTCTTACAACAATGTAGATGCTTAAAATATCTTATTATTTATAGGATATATTAGTTAAATTAAGGGGCACAGGTCTAACTAGTTCTTCTTCCTCCGCAACCATTCTCTTTCTGACAGTTGAAGAAAACTGCAGCCACGGGGTGACCAAGATTGTACATCTCAGCGAATTCACGAGTGTTGAACCGTTGGCGCCATTCGGGTGCATATACCGTTTGTCTTCCGAGTTGTCGAAACAATACAAGCACCACGCGGTGAATTCCAGAGGTGGGACATGGATTCTCATAGCCTACCATCTCATTTCCTAAGAAAACAATCATCAAACACATTAGATATTAAAGCTTTGATATATAGTTATAATTAATCAATGTTCTAAAAAGCGTCTCAAACCGCTGATGCAGATGGTACATATGAAATAGACTAAATTTCTGCATAATTTGTTTTGCATCGTATAACTTTTTAATGCACTTCAATACTTTTCAAACCCTACTATTGTTGATTAATTGCATATTTGCATGTATGGATTTTATCTATCGATGTATGTATCCACGGAATTCTATAAACTCACCAAAAGCAGTTCCAGTTGTGGCAGGTATGTCGGTCACCAACCTGTAAGGAAAGTTCCAGTCACACACTTATATACTATTAACTTCTACTTAAGGAAAGTATGGATCATATTTTTTGGAAGTTTTATAGTCATGCATATATATGTAAAAAGGTGACACTAAAAAAAGTCAAGTGTGTTGCGTGATAACTATGAACCTATGATATAACGTGGCAGTCTCAAGGGAAAACGAAAAAATCTGACTAAAAATCAAGTCATGTACTTGTATATAAACTCTCTGTTTGATATATTCAAAAGTACAATTAATTGAGTATATATGTAGTAAAGATAAAGTGACAAGTCGCTCTCTTAAAAGTTTTATTATATATATGTTCCCCTTACATTAAATCCAAACAAGAAGTGATAGGCTAGATATATATATACTAAGTGAAGTTAAAATGAAAAAAATTATGAGAGATGATACAAACCAATGAAGATATTCTCGAAGGTAAGGGTTGCTGGGACTAGGAACATCTGGATCCACCATAACCTTCATTAATTAAACCCTAATCTTATTAGAAATTCGATGATGATAAAAAGATCAAAGAAATCAAGAAAGCCCGAGTCTAACAAATGACACAAGAAATAATGAAAAAGGTAGTACTTACAAAGAGTGGACATATATATGATCAATTAAGGTTTATTGGAATAAAGTACTAAAAAGAAATAACTTGACAAAACTAAGGATTCTATTAAACTTGCATGGTTACTTGACGCTCATGCAAGATATATGTAGAGAAAAGGAGAAAGCAGTAATGAAGAAATTTTGAAGATAGAAGAAAGACGAACCAAAGTGTAGAAATTTCTGAGATCATCTCCTCCAATCTCGACCGTTGGTTTGTTCACAACTTGAGAAGACCTAAGATCCAAACCATTAGTAACCTGTCTTTGGCCATACATAACCCTAAGAGAGATCAATCTCGTGAAAGGATCAAGAACATCTCCAACAACTCTTCCTACCACAAGAGGGTCTGATCGACTTAAAGACATGATCTTCAATCTCAAGTCTCAAAAAATGTTGTTTGTGTGTTTTTGTTTTCTTTCGTATATATAAAACCTTATGTTTCTATTCTATATTTATAGTGTTATAGAATAGCATTATATTGACTCGAGTTGCTGAAATGAAATCACTACCACTGTCTTTTTCGAGAATCTAAAACTGGTTCGACGTACATACATCACTTATTGTTTTCCTATTCATTTTTGTTTTGTTTTTTTCCTTTTTTTTTACGTTGTGTATTCCAAATCCAAACCACAATATTTCAAATTATATCTCAACATACTCAATAATATCTGATTCGTATCATCCAATCAAATACCCTCTCTAGGTTATGCCACATTATGCATAAATATCTCTCTCTAGTCTCTTCATATATACGTATAGACATATGTATATACTCTAAATTACAATGGCTACCACTAAAATTATGTGTAGCATTAAGTTACATTAGTAACCACCGAAATTATGTATTTTTCGTCCATAGGATCGATTGTCTAAGTTCATGGAACATACATTGCTCCAAAATGTTGAAGATGATACATACCTTTCCACTACAAGAAAACATGATGGTTTTTAACCAAATTAAAATGGTCAACATATTTATTGATCAATTTTCAACCAAAATGTGATGAAAATTGGAATTGGTAGACAACTGATCAAAAAATTCTGACTACTAGAAATGGTCGATAAATAGTCAAAACATTTTAACCAAATACCGACTAAAACGAATTTGGTCGAAAACTAGTCAACAATTTTTGACGAACAATAATTGCCATAAATTGGTCAAAACATAATCAACCAACTATCGACCATGTAAGTAGCTTGTTTAAAACGGTCAGAACATGGCCAAAATGTTTCAACCAAATTTTGAATAATTAAAACTCTTACTCATAAAAAAATTAAGATTAGTAATTTATTAGTTCTTTACTCTATATTATTTGTTATATCTCTTAATTATTTTTGTTAACAATTACGTAGAATTATAAATAAAAATGCTTAATATATTTAGTTACAATATTTGTTATGCAGTGTTAATTAACTATATATAAAAGTTTGATCATATTTTTAAACTTTTAAGTTTTATTGTTGGGAAAATGTAATCATAGGTAAAAAAGTACATACAATATTATATAATCATAAATTAAAAATGATCCACGGTCACTACAAAGAAATGTTTGTTGTAGGTTTTTTTTGGTTATTGTATAAAAACTATAATTACATGAGAAAGAGACTAAACTGTTTAAGTAAAATCAAAATAACAAAAAGAGATAAAGAAAATAAGAAAGTTAACAATTCTAACTTAATTCCTACCTTACAAAAAAACAACTCTAACGTAATTAGGAGAAAGCCCATTAATACATTGTTAACAAGCCCATTAGAAAAGTAATTTGGAACGTAAAACACTAATTCCTAAAAGTAATTCGGAATTAGAAAAGTCATCTTCTTCGTTTGTGTATTCTGCTTCGACGGATTAGGTTTATTTTCAAGGGAAAAATTACTAAAAGATGTCTTCTAGTTTTGTTAATCCTCGAGAATGGATGTACAAGCACAAAGATTCACAAACAAACGAAATTACAAAAGAGTTTAAAGAAGGACTTACCGAGTTTATGCGATTTGCCACTCGAGACAAACCTGTTAAGATTATTTGTCCTTGCGTTAAATGCAATAATAGAAAAGACAAAGTTGTTAATACAGTGTGGAATCACTTGTTTAGGGATGGGTTTAAACCAAACTATTTTGTATGGTTTTTCCATGGAGAAGATTCATATACCATGCCTAGTAGTAGTAAAAATCTGGCGGATAAATCTGCACAACCTAGTATTGAGAGGGAAGAATTAGATAATGCTGCTCAGATGGAGACAGATGCATATAGGGAAAATATTTCGTTGTTCATGGACGGTGAAAACCCAATAGAGGAACCTAATTTAGAAGCGAGGAATTTTTTTGATATGTTAGATGCAGCAAAACAACCGATATATGAAGGTTGTAGAGAAGGTCATTCACCTCTATCAGCTGCAACTAGGATGATGAACATAAAGACAGATTTTAATTTGAGCGAAGACTGTGTCGATGCAATTGCTGATTTTGTGAAAGAGTATATGCCACAAGAGAATCTCTCTCCAGCAAACTATTATGAGATACAGAAACTAGTTGATGGTCTTGGGTTGCAATTTCAGATGATTGATGTTTGCATTGATAACTGCATGATTTATTGGAATCTGGATGCAAGTCGGTTAGACTGTTGATTTTGTGGTAAACCAAGGTTTCAGGTGACAAGTGGAAGAGTTCGGGTCCGTATAAGCATATGTGGTATTTGCCATTAACAGCACGACTTAAAAGACTATTTCAGTCTGAGCGAACAGCAAAGTCTATGAGATGGCATGCTGAGCATTCAACCGATGGTGAAATTGCGCATCCTTCGGATGTAGAAGCATGGAAACATTTTAACTCAGTATATCCAGATTTTACGAGGGAGCGTAGAAACGTCTATCTTGGATTATGTATAGATGGCTTCAATCCGTTTGGAAAACATGGTAGACAATATTCGTTGTGGCTAGTAATTCTGACGCCTTACAATTTGCCGCCAAGTTTGTGCATGAAAAGAGAGTTTTTGTTCCTTACCATCTTGGTTCCTGGACCACAACACCCGAAACGATCACTTGATGCGTTTTTGCAGCCTTTGATTCATGAGTTGCAAGAGTTGTGGAATTCTGGTGTTACAACATTTGATATCTCATGCCAACAGATTTTTGTGATGAAAGCAGTTCTTATGTGGACGATTAGTGATTTTCCAGCATATGGAATGTTATCTGGGTGGATGACACACGGAAAGTTGTCGTGTCCATATTGCCAGGACAACACTGATTCTTTTCAATAACAACATGGACAGAAGCCTTGTTGGTTTGATTGTCATCGACGATTTTTACCGATAAACCATCCTTATCGCCGAAATAGGAAGTCGTTTCTTAAAAAAATTGTTGAAGTAGTTCCACCTCCTGAATTAGATGGTCATAGTCTTCAAAAACAATTGAGTGAGTTTGGTGCAGAGAAAACTGCTCAGTGCAGGGGAAATGGACATTCTCCTATATATGGTTATGGTTTGAACCATAATTGGCACAAACATAGTATTTTTTGGGATTTGCCATATTGGAAGGATCATCTATTGAGGCATAATCTCGATGTTATGCACATAGAGAAGAACTTTTTTGATAAGATCATGAATACTATCTTAAATGTCCCAGGTAAGACAAAAGATAATTTGAAATCTAGGTTAGATTTGCTGGTGCTCTGCATCCGTGAAGAGCTACATGTCGTGGAAAATTGAAAAGGTCCGATACCCATTTTCAGATTAGATGCGAATGCAACAGTTGAGTTTTTTTAGTGGATTATCCATTGCGTAAAATTTCCCGATGGGTATGCGTCTAACCTACGAAATTGTGTTGACACTCAAAATGGTAAATTATCGGGAATGAAGAGTCATGATTGTCATGTTTTCATGCAACGCCTACTTCCTTTTGCTTTTAAAGAACTTTTACCAAAAAACGTGCATGAAGCAGTTGCAGGTATGTAATCAAAATTAATTTATTTCATACTTTTTCATGGTTTATATCTTAATCATTCAGTTATTATCATATTTTTATCATAATTTTAGGGATTGGTGCTTTTTCCGGGACTTATGTACGAGATCACTTACAAGTGATGGAATTCGCCATTTGGAGCAAAATATACCCGTGTTGATTTGTAATTTGGAAAAGATATTTCCACCGTCTTTTTTTTGATGTAATGGAACATCTTCCAATTCATCTCCCCCGGGAAGCACCACTTGGTGGACCTGTCCAATATCGATGGATGTATCCTTTCGAACGATTCATGTTCCATCTGAAGAAAAAAGTAAAAACTTAAGTAAAGTCGAAGGTTCAATTGTGGCTCAAAGCATAATTATAATGTTATAGAATGGCATTATATTGACTCGAGTTGCTGAAATGAAATCACTACCACTGTCTTTTTCGAGAATCTAAAACTGGTTCGACGTACATACATCACTTATTGTTTTCCTATTCATTTTTGTTTTGTTTTTTTTCCTTTTTTTTTTACGTTGTGTATTCCAAATCCAAACCACAATATTTCAAATTATATCTCAACATACCCAATAATATCTGATTCGTATCATCCAATCAAATACCCTCTCTAGGTTATGCCACATTATGCATAAATATCTCTCTCTAGTCTCTTCATATATACGTATAGACATATGTATATACTCTAAATTACAATGGCTACCACTAAAATTATGTGTAGCATTAAGTTACATTAGTAACCACCGAAATTACGTATTTTTCGTCCATAGGATCGATTGTCTAAGTTCATGGAACATACATTGCTCCAAAATGTTGAAGATGATACATACCTTTCCACTACAAGAAAACATGATGGTTTTTAACCAAATTAAAATGGTCAACATATTTATTGATCAATTTTCAACCAAAATGTGATGAAAATTGGAATTGGTAGACAACTGATCAAAAAATTCTGACTACTAGAAATGGTCGATAAATAGTCAAAACATTTTAACCAAATACCGACTAAAACGAATTTGGTCGAAAACTAGTCAACAATTTTTGACGAACAATAATTGCCATAAATTGGTCAAAACATAATCAACCAACTATCGACCATGTAAGTAGCTTGTTTAAAATGGTCAGAACATGGCCAAAATGTTTCAACCAAATTTTGAATAATTAAAACTCTTACTCATAAAAAAATTAAGATTAGTAATTTATTAGTTCTTTACTCTATATTATTTGTTATATCTCTTAATTATTTTTGTTAACAATTACGTAGAATTATAAATAAAAATGCTTAATATATTTAGTTACAATATTTGTTATGCAGTGTTAATTAACTATATATAAAAGTTTGATCATATTTTTAAACTTTTAAGTTTTATTGTTGGGAAAATGTAATCATAGGTAAAAAAGTACATACAATATTATATAATCATAAATTAAAAATGATCCACGGTCACTACAAAGAAATGTTTGTTGTAGGTTTTTTTTGGTTATTGTATAAAAACTATAATTACATGAGAAAGAGACTAAACTGTTTAAGTAAAATCAAAATAACAAAAAGAGATAAAGAAAATAAGAAAGTTAACAATTCTATCTTAATTCCTACCTTACAAAAAAAACAACTCTAACGTAATTAGGAGAAAGCCCATTAATACATTGTTAACAAGCCCATTAGAAAAGTAATTTGGAACGTAAAACACTAATTCCTAAAAGTAATTTGGAATTAGAAAAGTCATCTTCTTCGTTTGTGTATTCTGCTTCGACGGATTAGGTTTATTTTCAGGGGAAAAATTACTAAAAGATGTCTTCTAGTTTTGTTAATCCTCGAGAATGGATGTACAAGCACAAAGATTCACAAACAAACGAAATTACAAAAGAGTTTAAAGAAGGACTTACCGAGTTTATGCGATTTGCCACTCGAGACAAACCTGTTAAGATTATTTGTCCTTGCGTTAAATGCAATAATAGAAAAGACAAAGTTGTTAATACAGTGTGGAATCACTTGTTTAGGGATGGGTTTAAACCAAACTATTTTGTATGGTTTTTCCATGGAGAAGATTCATATACCATGCCTAGTAGTAGTAAAAATCCGGCGGATAAATCTGCACAACCTAGTATTGAGAGGGAAGAATTAGATAATGCTGCTCAGATGGAGACAGATGCATATAGGGAAAATATTTCGTTGTTCATGGACGGTGAAAACCCAATAGAGGAACCTAATTTAGAAGCGAGGAATTTTTTTGATATGTTAGATGCAGCAAAACAACCGATATATGAAGGTTGTAGAGAAGGTCATTCACCTCTATCAGCTGCAACTAGGATGATGAACATAAAGACAGATTTTAATTTGAGCGAAGACTGTGTCGATGCAATTGCTGATTTTGTGAAAGAGTATATGCCACAAGAGAATCTCTCTCCAGCAAACTATTATGAGATACAGAAACTAGTTGATGGTCTTGGGTTGCAATTTCAGATGATTGATGTTTGCATTGATAACTGCATGATTTATTGGAATCTGGATGCAAGTCGGTTAGACTGTTGATTTTGTGGTAAACCAAGGTTTCAGGTGACAAGTGGAAGAGTTCGGGTCCGTATAAGCATATGTGGTATTTGCCATTAACAGCATGACTTAAAAGACTATTTCAGTCTGAGCGAACAGCAAAGTCTATGAGATGGCATGCTGAGCATTCAACCGATGGTGAAATTGCGCATCCTTCGGATGTAGAAGCATGGAAACATTTTAACTCAGTATATCCAGATTTTACGAGGGAGCGTAGAAACGTCTATCTTGGATTATGTATAGATGGCTTCAATCCGTTTGGAAAACATGGTAGACAATATTCGTTGTGGCTAGTAATTCTGACGCCTTACAATTTGCCGCCAAGTTTGTGCATGAAAAGAGAGTTTTTGTTCCTTACCATCTTGGTTCCTGGACCACAACACCCGAAACGATCACTTGATGCGTTTTTGCAGCCTTTGATTCATGAGTTGCAAGAGTTGTGGAATTCTGGTGTTACAACATTTGATATCTCATGCCAACAGATTTTTGTGATGAAAGCAGTTCTTATGTGGACGATTAGTGATTTTCCAGCATATGGAATGTTATCTGGGTGGATGACACACGGAAAGTTGTCGTGTCCATATTGCCAGGACAACACTGATTCTTTTCAATAACAACATGGACAGAAGCCTTGTTGGTTTGATTGTCATCGACGATTTTTACCGATAAACCATCCTTATCGCCGAAATAGGAAGTCGTTTCTTAAAAAAATTGTTGAAGTAGTTCCACCTCCTGAATTAGATGGTCATAGTCTTCAAAAACAATTGAGTGAGTTTGGTGCAGAGAAAACTGCTCAGTGCAGGGGAAATGGACATTCTCCTATATATGGTTATGGTTTGAACCATAATTGGCACAAACATAGTATTTTTTGGGATTTGCCATATTGGAAGGATCATCTATTGAGGCATAATCTCGATGTTATGCACATAGAGAAAAACTTTTTTGATAACATCATGAATACTATCTTAAATGTCCCAGGTAAGACAAAAGATAATTTGAAATCTAGGTTGGATTTGCTGGTGCTCTGCATCCGTGAAGAGCTACATGTCGTGGAAAATTGAAAAGGTCCGATACCCATTTTCAGATTAGATGCGAATGCAACAGTTGAGTTTTTTTAGTGGATTATCCATTGCGTAAAATTTCCCGATGGGTATGCGTCTAACCTACGAAATTGTGTTGACACTCAAAATGGTAAATTATCGGGAATGAAGAGTCATGATTGTCATGTTTTCATGCAACGCCTACTTCCTTTTGCTTTTAAAGAACTTTTACCAAAAAACGTGCATGAAGCAGTTGCAGGTATGTAATCAAAATTAATTTATTTCATACTTTTTCATGGTTTATATCTTAATCATTCAGTTATTATCATATTTTTATCATAATTTTAGGGATTGGTGCTTTTTCCGGGACTTATGTACGAGATCACTTACAAGTGATGGAATTCGCCATTTGGAGCAAAATATACCCGTGTTGATTTGTAATTTGGAAAAGATATTTCCACCGTCTTTTTTTTGATGTAATGGAACATCTTCCAATTCATCTCCCCCGGGAAGCACCACTTGGTGGACCTGTCCAATATCGATGGATGTATCCTTTCGAACGATTCATGTTCCATCTGAAGAAAAAAGTAAAAACTTAAGTAAAGTCGAAGGTTCAATTGTGGCTCAAAGCATAATTATAATGTTATAGAATGGCATTATATTGACTCGAGTTGCTGAAATGAAATCACTACCACTGTCTTTTTCGAGAATCTAAAACTGGTTCGACGTACATACATCACTTATTGTTTTCCTATTCATTTTTGTTTTGTTTTTTTTCCTTTTTTTTTTACGTTGTGTATTCCAAATCCAAACCACAATATTTCAAATTATATCTCAACATACCCAATAATATCTGATTCGTATCATCCAATCAAATACCCTCTCTAGGTTATGCCACA
Organism: Draba incana; assembly: GCA_963576765.1. Classification (NCBI taxonomy): domain Eukaryota; kingdom Viridiplantae; phylum Streptophyta; class Magnoliopsida; order Brassicales; family Brassicaceae; genus Draba; species Draba incana. The sequence continues at coordinate 4,049,295 of OY755209.1, read as the reverse complement.
TTATGCATAAATATCTCTCTCTAGTCTCTTCATATATACGTATAGACATATGTATATACTCTAAATTACAATGGCTACCACTAAAATTATGTGTAGCATTAAGTTACATTAGTAACCACCGAAATTACGTATTTTTCGTCCATAGGATCGATTGTCTAAGTTCATGGAACATACATTGCTCCAAAATGTTGAAGATGATACATACCTTTCCACTACAAGAAAACATGATGGTTTTTAACCAAATTAAAATGGTCAACATATTTATTGATCAATTTTCAACCAAAATGTGATGAAAATTGGAATTGGTAGACAACTGATCAAAAAATTCTGACTACTAGAAATGGTCGATAAATAGTCAAAACATTTTAACCAAATACCGACTAAAACGAATTTGGTCGAAAACTAGTCAACAATTTTTGACGAACAATAATTGCCATAAATTGGTCAAAACATAATCAACCAACTATCGACCATGTAAGTAGCTTGTTTAAAACGGTCAGAACATGGCCAAAATGTTTCAACCAAATTTTGAATAATTAAAACTCTTACTCATAAAAAAATTAAGATTAGTAATTTATTAGTTCTTTACTCTATATTATTTGTTATATCTCTTAATTATTTTTGTTAACAATTACGTAGAATTATAAATAAAAATGCTTAATATATTTAGTTACAATATTTGTTATGCAGTGTTAATTAACTATATATAAAAGTTTGATCATATTTTTAAACTTTTAAGTTTTATTGTTGGGAAAATGTAATCATAGGTAAAAAAGTACATACAATATTATATAATCATAAATTAAAAATGATCCACGGTCACTACAAAGAAATGTTTGTTGTAGGTTTTTTTTGGTTATTGTATAAAAACTATAATTACATGAGAAAGAGACTAAACTGTTTAAGTAAAATCAAAATAACAAAAAGAGATAAAGAAAATAAGAAAGTTAACAATTCTAACTTAATTCCTACCTTACAAAAAAACAACTCTAACGTAATTAGGAGAAAGCCCATTAATACATTGTTAACAAGCCCATTAGAAAAGTAATTTGGAACGTAAAACACTAATTCCTAAAAGTAATTCGGAATTAGAAAAGTCATCTTCTTCGTTTGTGTATTCTGCTTCGACGGATTAGGTTTATTTTCAAGGGAAAAATTACTAAAAGATGTCTTCTAGTTTTGTTAATCCTCGAGAATGGATGTACAAGCACAAAGATTCACAAACAAACGAAATTACAAAAGAGTTTAAACACTACAAGAAAACACCCCCATTTGCAACGGCAAGTTTCGTCGCAAATTCGTTGCAAAATGGGTATTTGCGACGATTTTGCGACGTTTTGTCGTTTGTCGCAACTAGCTCGTCGCAAACCAAAAATCGTCGCAAAATCGTCGCAACTATATCAATAGTCGCAAAACCGTCGCTAATTTTGCGACGATTTTGCGACTTAATATTTTGCGACGTTTTTGCGACTTAATATATTTGCGACGAAGTAGCATCGGTTTTACGTGGTAAAAGTTAGCATCGGTTTTGCGACGACTAGTACTTGCAACGGTTTTGCAGCTATTTTTGGCGACGATTTTGCGAGTAATATTTTGCGATATGTTTGCGTCATACCGGATTGCGACGCAATTGCGGCTATTATTTGCGACGGTTTTGCGACGATTTTCGATGTGATTTATAAAAAAAAAAATTTCGAAAATTAAATAATTTATAATTAAAAAAAAAAAATTCTAAAATATTTAAATTTAAATATAAAAACATAAAATAAAAATAAAGTTTTACATAAATCTAAAAACTGAAAACAAATCTATTCGAAATCGATATCATCGAGCGGATCCCTGGTGGTCGATGTGCCTCCTCCGTCGCCTTCTGGCCTTCTCAGAAACTCGGCAAGCTCGGGGTTCCCCCTCGCTAACAGCGCGAACATATCATCATGGGCGGTGGTCCTCTTCGTCGTTTCGCTGAGCAACTTCTCCGTTTCGCTGAGCCGTTCTTTTGTTTGTGTGAGCTCTTCTTTGGTTTGGTGGAGCTCCTTGACTATTTCCGGATCAGAAGCAAATCTCGTAACGGGACAAAATGGCACTCCATGATCATCCGTCCGGATAGATCCTGTAAATGCCATCTTTCCCTTACGGTTTCGAGGAGCCAACTACCAAAAAAATGAAAAGTTTACAAATGTTAATAGTATACTAAATATTTAAAATTGTGAATAAAATTACGAAGGAAATTAAGTTTATATACCTGTAATGCGATTTAGTTGATCGCCATCTGTGTCAACTGAGTAGGTTGACCATCGGGAGTAGGCTGGGATGAGAGTTCTTCGACTCGCTCATTGACCTCGTCGTGGAGGTTGTGGACACGTTCATCAACCCATGACCCGTCCGGCCTGCGGTGGGTCACCTCCCAAACCTCTGGGATCATTGCGGGAGATCCTTTTTGCATGGCCTGACAAAGAAAACATTAGAAGTTGAGATTTTTGTGACCCTAAAAATTTAAAGTAAGATAATGAATAACTTACAATCTCAAAACCACGCTGCTCAAATCCCTTCTGTCCCGAAACGTGTTTTGAAGGGTGGTCACTACCGCCAACCTTCGTCAATCGAGCAGACGAGCACTGGCTAGACCTCTCCTTAGATGTCTCCAACTCCCAGAAGGCGACAAGGCCATCCCAAATATCGGGATCAAAGAAAGTTGGCATACATACCTTGGGATCTGGATTTTTTTGCCACTTCTCCTTCCACCGTCCTATTTGGTTGTTGAGACGGTCCTTCGCTTTCTTCTCAAATCCCTCACGAACTAAACCATTAATCGCAGGGTTCCAATAGTATTTTTGCTGCAAATTGTCATAAATTAGAACATAAGTTAGAAAATTACAAAATTGAATAAATAAATAAAAGTTTTAAAAATTAATAAAAAAATTTACCGCGAATTGATGGAACCACCGATCCTTGATCTCCGGGGTAACATACTTCCAACTCGTGTGGCACACCTTGAAATCCCGCTCTATGATCTTTCTAATATTTTGCCGACCGAATTTTTCCAAAACCTAAAAAAATATACAAAAAGCAATATATTGTGTAAATATAATAATAATTATAAAACAAAATTGAATTAAAACTATAAAAATTTAATTACTTACCACACAGCGTTGCCCTGGGAGTCAGGGTGTAAATGGGGAAGAGTCTCCCGTCCAGAAGTAACGAGAAGCTGGCCCAAGGTCAAGTCGTCCCATGAAGGAAGTGCTCTAGGGTTTGGCTGGGTAGGTGGCGTCTGCTGTGACTCGGGAGGTGGCGTCGGCTGTGTCTCAGGAATCGTGGAACTAGAGGGGATTTCAGAGCCCTGCAAGGGATGTCTCCTCTGTCCTGGTCGTTTATGACCACTAGCACGACCACTGGACTGTACGAACTGGTTATAGTCGTTCCCTGCCATCTAAATAAATTTGATAGTTTTTTAAATTAGTAATTGCATATTTACAAAATATTTAGTTTAATATTAATTTTAACCATTTTGTATTTATAACATTAATTTAACCTAATCAAAATTATTTATAACATTAATATTTATAAAATTAATAACATTAACATTAATTTATAACATTAACATTATTTATAACATTAATTATTTATAACATTAACATTATTTTAACCTAATCAAAATTATTTATAACATTATTTATAGCATTAATATTTATAACAAAATTAGTAGATTAACAATTTTAACTTTTAATCAATATAAGTTAATCCTCAATTCCCTAATACAATTTGATTCCTAATTAATTATTCCTAACAATTTTCCTATAAACCACAATTAACTAATAAATTATATACGAAAGGAAAAATTAACATTCATAAAAGGAAAGAACAATTTAGGGATTTACCTAATAAGGTCGGGAATGATTTGGAAGGTGGATGGAATTTTTTTATAGGGAGAGATTTTTTTTTTTTTGGAGAGAGGAGAGATGAGTGTACAGTCCGAAGGATTGAAACCGTATATATAGGGAGAACTATCCCTCGCAATTCCGTCGCAAATATTAACCAAACCGTCGCAATTTCGATGCTAATTGGGCCGAATATTTCGCCCACTGCATGGTTGCCGCCCACGTCTTTTCGTTTCCCGCCCACATTTCGTCGCAAATGCCTCGCAAATATTAAAAAAATCGTTGCAATTTCCTCGCAAACCGTAAAATCCCGAGGTGTTTGTAACGGTTAATTAATAGAGTTGACCGTAACTGTAGTCGCAAAAGTGTGGCTAACTTAGCATCGGAGTTGCGACGTTTTCGTCGCAAATACGTTGCAAATTGTTGATTGCAACTCTTTTGCGTCATATTCGTCGCAATTCCCATGCAAATAAGGTTTAGGGTATATTTAGGGAATTGGATGTTTTAGACCAAAATTAGGTTTCATAAAAGATAAATACACAATTGTTTAGGTCCTACTGCATGTATGAACTAAAGTTAGAGTACTAATTGAAGTTATTTGTAAAATCGGCAAAAATGATAACTCGATCATAATCTAAGTATAATTACATGTATTTGATACTTCGTTATATATGTTTCTCGATTATGTTTGGGAAAATGTTTTATTTGAGTAATTATAGAGGGATTGTTATTTATTAGACGACTCATACTTTTAAATTCGAAGAAAATCCAATTTAAACGGTGTAAATGATGTGTTGATTAGAGTTTAGGGTATAGACATTTGCAACGACTCCCTTGCAAAACCGCGGCAAAAGCCTATATAATATTCTCGAAGGATTGTTATTTATTAGGCACTCATACTTTTATATTAGACACTCATACTTGTATATTTTTATTTTACGAATCCTATTTTTGGTCTAAAACATCCAAACCCCTAAGTTTACCCTATACCCTAATTTGCGTGGGATTTGCGACGATAACGTCGCTAAAACGTAGCAATTGAATATTTGCAACGGTTTTGCGACGGTTTCGTCGCAAATACGTTGCTATGTTAGCAACACTCTTGCGACTATAACGGTCAACTCTATTAATTGATCGCACATGGATTGGGTGAAATATTCGGTCCTTTTTGCAACCAAATTGCAACGCCATTGCGAGGGTAGTTTTCCCTATAAAAGCAAGTCCAATCCTTCCCTCATTCCTCACATCTCTCTTCAAATGTCTATACATCTCTCTTCAAATGTCGATAGTTAATTGATTCCAAATGGCGGATTTAGGCCTATAATCTACTACATTAAGAGTACATTATGAGGCTAAATCCGCTGTTTGGAATCAAAGTTCTGTCGAAGCGTTTTAACTGAGGTAAGAGTACATTATGAGGCTCGCTCAATGTTGCTTACAAATGCCACCGTTGCCCGAGTCCCTAAATAATCTGATATATCCCCGAATTTGCCACGTACCTCAAAATAACAATAAACCGACTTCAATGTAAAGAAAGACGGTGCCCTCGTAAAAACGTAGCAAATGCTTATATATCTTGTTTAAAAATAAACACTTACTTAATATATACACATAAATAATATTACATTTGTTAATCTTCTTCATCATCATCTAATCCGCCTTCTTCGTCATCATCGTCGTCCTCATCTTCCTCTTCGTCTTCATCAAACTCATCTTCGTTTCCTTCTGAATCCTCGAATATCACATCAAGACCACTATGAAGTGGGTCAATTCTTGTCAAATTGGTGGTTACCTCTGTAGGGATCGAAACATCTTCGGTTCTTGCTGGTTGCACTGGGGGTTGGTCATCATCTGCATCAGCTGCTAACCCCCCGACAAATCGACCCCTTGGGTTAACTTTGATCACGGATAGCCAATCTTGATCCCGTCGTCCACGAGTTCGAGGGTACGGAATGAATACTACTTGCTCTGCTTGGGATGCTAAAACAAATGGCTCAAACTTGTCAGTGTAGCTCCTATTTCCTTTTACATCAACAACTCCAAATTTGCTGGTTCTAACCCCGAGACCATTGGTTGGATCAAACCAATCACAACGAAATAATACACTTTTCAAGTTCAACACACCAGCATACTCAATCTCAATGATTTCCTTCAAAATACCATAGAAGTTTGTATCGCCCGGGACATGTATACCATAATTTGCAGTGGTTTTATCTTGTCCATGTTGAAATGTGTGAAAAATAAAGCCGCGAGTACAATACATCTTACTCGTTTTTATGCTTGCAATGGGCCCCAAAACAAACTCATGTACCCATAAAGGCCAACTTCGTCGAGATTTCTTCGCCACCTATATATTGTCAAATTGCAATATCTTAATTAGTATACATATATAAGTAATACTAATAAAACTCATGCATGGTTCTTACCTTCTCCTGCATCCAGCCAGCAAAATCACGTTCTAGGTAAAATTGAACTTCTTCATCATTTAGTTCAGGAAATGCCTCTCGTATTTGGCCTTCTAACATTTTGTACACCCGTTAATTATTAATTAGTTGTAGCTATATATATTGTCAATAACTATATATATGCCACGTACCTCTCATATGGCTGAAAGTAGTTACAATTGAGCATTATATACGTATGGGCAGCTTGCATATGCTTGAAATCACACCACGTTGATTCCTTCACTGTTCCACCCATCCGACCTACATCACAGAAAACATCCGGTACACCCTCCAAGTGATATGTTCGGCCAACCCCACCATCGTCGTATCGTGTACGACGGGTTTTCTTAGTTTTCACGGCTTTGCTAAAGTAGTAAGTAGAGAAGTTTGATGTTTCCTCTGTCAAACTTCCAGCAATGATTGATCCCTCTACTCTTGCAAGATTTTTCACCTTCATCTTCAAATGTTTGAAGAACCTTTCGAAGGGGTACATCCATCGAAATTGGACAGGACCACCCAAATCTAACTCATGTGGTAAGTGTACAACCAAATGTTCCATCACATCAAAAAAGGAAGGTGGAAATATCTTCTCTAAGTTGCAAATAGTGAGTGGAATGTCTGAATTCAACTTCGAGATTTCGTCCTCCATTAAGGTTCTGGCACATATGTCTCTGAAAAATGCTCCAATACCTAAAACGTCAATCCGGTCCGAAGTAAGTTAATTAATACAGGTAAAGAATACATGTATGTATATATTAATAACCATAGATAAACGTAACACCTGCAATTGCCTCGTGTACATCCTGCGGTAAAAGCTCTTGAAAGGCAAAAGGCAGTAGTCGCTGCATGAACACATGACAATCGTGGCTCTTCATCCCAGAAAATTTCCCTCCTTGCTCAACACACCTTGAAAAAGTTGACACGTAGCCATCTGGGAACTTCACACACTCCTTAACCCAGTTAATCAAAGCATTCTTCGCAGCAGGTGATAGTCGGAAACTGGGAATAGGTGCCCTACCATCTCCTGTTAGATGCAACTCAGGTCTTATGCATAAAGCCGCGAGATCCAGACGAGATTTCCGATTGTCTTTTGTTTTCCCTGCAACATTCAACAATGTGTGTATAATATTCTCGAAGAAATTCTTCTCTACATGCATGACATCCAAGTTGTGCCTCAGCAGATGGTCCTTCCAGTAAGGCAATTCCCAAAATATACTTTTCTTATGCCAGTTATGGTATACCCCATACCCAATAGGCATATTTGCTGGATTACTTTGCCAATTACCTCCAACTTTTACAGTTTCTTCCGCACCATATCCATCAATTTGTTCTTCCAACTCCTCACCTGAGAGGTAAACCAAGGGGGAGGTTTTAACAACTCGATTTCGAAATAACGTCCTACTCTTTCTATAAGGATGATTCCTTGGAAGAAAACGACGATGGCAGTCAAACCAGCAAGCTTTCCCTCCTGCTGACAATTAAAATGATTCGGTCTTATCTAAACAATAAGGACATGATAACTTTCCGTGCGTTGTCCATCCAGATAGCATACCATACGCCGGAAAGTCGCTTATCGTCCACATGAGGACAGCCTTCATGTTGAAGTTCTTACGGCTGGACGAATCAAATGTGCGTACACCAACATGCCACAACTGCTTGAGTTCCTGGATAAGAGGTTGTAGGAAGACATCAAGTGATCTTTTTGGATGCTTTGGCCCTGGAACTAAAATGCTGAGAAATAAGAATTCTCGATGCATACACATCCACGGTGGGAGATTATATGGCGTCACTATGACTGGCCACAACAAATATTGCCTACCCGACATCCCAAATGGACTAAACCCATCAGTGCAAAGACCCAAATACACATTTCTATGTTCCACAGCAAAGTCTGGATGTACCGTGTGAAAGTGTTTCCACGCCTTTGCATCTGATGGATGGGCGACCACCCCTTCCTCACAATCGTGTTCTGCGTGCCACCTCATTGCCCCTGCTGTCTGCTCTGATTGATATAATCGCTGCAACCTATCTGTTATTGGAAGGTACCACATACGCTTGAATGGGACTTTGGTGCGACCACTAGTCTTCTTATATCTTGGATGAGAGCAAAAACGACATTCCTGCAGCTGAGCATCATCTTTCCAAAAAATCATACAATTATCAATGCAGACATCAATCATCTCAGACGGTAATCCAAGACTTGCTACCAATCTTTGTATCTCATAGTAACTCTCTGCAGAGTTATTACCCTCTGGCAAATACTCTTTAAACAATTCACCCCATTTATCCATGCAATTTTCACTAAGGTTATCTTCGCTTTTAATTGTCATCATCCTAGATGCCAACGACAATTTTGAAAGCCCTTCTCTACATCCTTCGTAGATAGGTTCGTTAGCAGCATCTAACATATCATAAAAAATTTTAGCACTCGGGTTCGGTTCTTCAAAAGTATTATCACTAAACGAAGCAGGAGTTTCTTGAAATGCATCATTGACCATATCATTAAACCTATTCCCATCTGTATTTCCATATGCAGATTCATTCAAATTATCATGACCATACTGATAATTACTATCCTCATAATTACTACCACCTTCTACATTCCCACGATTATAACTCGTACTTGAACTACCCGGAACATTAACAACAAAATCCTCCCCATGCGAAAACCAAACATAGTAGTTAGGTAAAAACCCCCTCGTATGTAAATGTTTATAAACAGTTTTCGTATCACGTGGAGCAAAGTTTTTGCATTTCACACAAGGACAGAAAATTTTCACGTTACCGTCGTTGGTATATCCTGCGACAGCCCCTTCGTTGTTTATCGCCTGGGTCAAAAATTGGTCAAGCCCTTCTCTAAATTCTCTAGTCACGCCGCCAGTTTCTGGATCTGTGCGGTTGTACATCCATGCTCGAACCACGTAGACCTCATGATGCGAAGACATCTTCGATAAATTATCAAATTAATTTGACTCTTTAAGAAATGTTTGGAAAAAAAATTTTCTTGTCTTTTGTTTTTAGATTATGATTGGAATGTTTTTGTTGTGAATTCGTTCATCACAGGATTTTATAGAAAATTGATTTTTTTTGCAACTCATTTGCGACTTTGTTGCTTCTCTTTTGCGACGAATTTGCGACTAAAAATATTGCACCCATAGATAGGTAAGCATCATAAACACGTGTTGTAGTAAGGTATTACAAAATATCTTACGACGCAAAAACGTCGCAAATATTGCGACGTTGTTGCGTCGTTATCTCATAGTCGCCGCAATGTCGTCGCAACATTTGCGACGGTTTTGCAACGAACCGTTCAAGTCGACACAAAATCGTTGCAAATGTGTATTTATAGTTTGATAAGTTATTACGATAAAACTTTTGTATTTATAGTTTTGTAAGTTAAGATGTAATTTGGACTTTTTTGTTATTAGTATTAATGTGTTAGGGTTACAAGTAAATTTTTGCAAACTTATATTAATATCATATTTTAACATTAATTAATTTGATGTTTATAACGTACGTACAATCTATATATATAGTACATATATGATTGCTTAAAAACATAATACAAATAAACTGTAGACATAAACAAATTTATTTATTTATTTTAATTTCTTTTATTGATGACGTATTGTTTTTACTCATCATCGCTAATTACTACTTCACCATCATCCGTCGTCGACCCTTCGTCATTTTCCTGCGATAGCCAATTGTTTGGATTTCGATGAACACGACTGCTACTACCTTCTTCTATGAACGCTGTAGCCATGTTTTCTTTAGATATAACCTGTGAAATAAAAACTTGATTTTTTTTTGAAATGATACTACTTAATTAATACAATACCTTTAAATTATATATTGTAATTAACTTACATTGCTTATGTTCTTAAGAACAATGTTAAGATATATTGCCGCCCTATCAAACTTAACAAGTACAGCCTCCTTTAGAACCAATACCAAACCCTCCTTTATGTGCGGCCCATATTTGTTATCAGATATGGCGGACCTATGAATGCTCCCTTGTACAGTCCCGGTAGGATCCTTCAACGAAAACAATTAACATATTTATCGATTACTAATTAAATATTCTAACATGTTAAAAACATCTTCTCGTATAACTTATATATACATTTTACCTTTAGTATGACCATTGCGTCCCCCAATCCATTAGGTTCCATTTTATGAATCACTGCTACCACATATGGTACGTCACAATAATGCAATTGTGGTCTTATTTTAAGCAACTCTTTTACCAGTGTCCACCCACGTGTGTGTCCACCTGTACATATTTACAACGTAGAATAAGTAAAATATAATTAATGTCAATTAAACAATATACAAACTTTCAAATATAATTAATTATTTTTGTTTCTTACTAATTAATAATAATAGCATTTCATTATACCTGTTAATTTGGTTAAATTTCCAATTGTCGTCTTCCAAAGGACATCGGTGAACGAAGGATCTTCTGCCTCAACAACAGAGTTAAGTATCTGTACATGTCTCTCATAAGAATTGCATTCTTGCAACATCGATTCTTCAAGTTTTTTCCTTGCTCGTTCTTCTGCTTGTCTCACACCAGCCGGACCCGGAATCAAAGATCGATTGTTATCCATAGATATTTGTTGAATTATAGAATGTGAGAAAATATAATGTGAATTGAATTATAGAATGTGAGATAATATAATATTATGTGGATTTTATAGAATTTTCATTTCAGTTTGCGACTAATTTGCAACAAATTTCTAAGACTTTTGCGACTGTTTTGCAGCTAAAATATTACACTTATAAACAAGTATGAATCAATTAAAACGTGTTCAGCCTAATTTCGTTGCAAATCCCTCGCAAACCTAGTACCGTCGCAAATTAGACGCAAAATTTGCGACGGTTTTGCGTCTAAACGTTCAAATCCAAGCAAAACCGTTGCAAATTATAAGTTGACGCAAAAACGTCGCATAATTTGCGACGACTTTGCGTCTAAATTTAAAACTCGATGCAAAAGCGTCGCTAATTTGCGACGTTTGTGCGTCGTCAAGTTTTTACGCAAATTTGCGACGGTTTTGCGTCGACGTTTACATTTTCGACGCAAAACTGTCGCAAATATGACGCAAATTCGCGACGATTTATTTCCGTTGCAAATTTCCGTTGCAAATGGACCTGTTTTCTTGTAGTGAAAGAAGGACTTACCGAGTTTATGCGATTTGCCACTCGAGACAAACCTGTTAAGATTATTTGTCCTTGCGTTAAATGCAATAATAGAAAAGACAAAGTTGTTAATACAGTGTGGAATCACTTGTTTAGGGATGGGTTTAAACCAAACTATTTTGTATGGTTTTTCCATGGAGAAGATTCATATACCATGCCTAGTAGTAGTAAAAATCTGGCGGATAAATCTGCACAACCTAGTATTGAGAGGGAAGAATTAGATAATGCTGCTCAGATGGAGACAGATGCATATAGGGAAAATATTTCGTTGTTCATGGACGGTGAAAACCCAATAGAGGAACCTAATTTAGAAGCGAGGAATTTTTTTGATATGTTAGATGCAGCAAAACAACCGATATATGAAGGTTGTAGAGAAGGTCATTCACCTCTATCAGCTGCAACTAGGATGATGAACATAAAGACAGATTTTAATTTGAGCGAAGACTGTGTCGATGCAATTGCTGATTTTGTGAAAGAGTATATGCCACAAGAGAATCTCTCTCCAGCAAACTATTATGAGATACAGAAACTAGTTGATGGTCTTGGGTTGCAATTTCAGATGATTGATATTTGCATTGATAACTGCATGATTTATTGGAATCTGGATGCAAGTCGGTTAGACTGTTGATTTTGTGGTAAACCAAGGTTTCAGGTGACAAGTGGAAGAGTTCGGGTCCGTATAAGCATATGTGGTATTTGCCATTAACAGCACGACTTAAAAGACTATTTCAGTCTGAGCGAACAGCAAAGTCTATGAGATGGCATGCTGAGCATTCAACCGATGGTGAAATTGCGCATCCTTCGGATGTAGAAGCATGGAAACATTTTAACTCAGTATATCCAGATTTTACGAGGGAGCGTAGAAACGTCTATCTTGGATTATGTATAGATGGCTTCAATCCGTTTGGAAAACATGGTAGACAATATTCGTTGTGGCTAGTAATTCTGACGCCTTACAATTTGCCGCCAAGTTTGTGCATGAAAAGAGAGTTTTTGTTCCTTACCATCTTGGTTCCTGGACCACAACACCCGAAACGATCACTTGATGCGTTTTTGCAGCCTTTGATTCATGAGTTGCAAGAGTTGTGGAATTCTGGTGTTACAACATTTGATATCTCATGCCAACAGATTTTTGTGATGAAAGCAGTTCTTATGTGGACGATTAGTGATTTTCCAGCATATGGAATGTTATCTGGGTGGATGACACACGGAAAGTTGTCGTGTCCATATTGCCAGGACAACACTGATTCTTTTCAATTACAACATGGACAGAAGCCTTGTTGGTTTGATTGTCATCGACGATTTTTACCGATAAACCATCCTTATCGCCGAAATAGGAAGTCATTTCTTAAAAAAATTATTGAAGTAGCTCCACCTCCTGAATTAGATGGTCATAGTCTTCAAAAATAATTGAGTGAGTTTGGTGCAGAGAAAACTGCTCAGTGCAGGGGAAATGGACATTCTCCTATATATGGTTATGGTTTGAACCATAATTGGCACAAACATAGTATTTTTTGGGATTTGCCATATTGGAAGGATCATCTATTGAGGCATAATCTCGATGTTATGCACATAGAGAAGAAATTTTTTGATAACATCATGAATACTATCTTAAATGTCCCAGGTAAGACAAAAGATAATTTGAAATCTAGGTTAGATTTGCTGGTGCTCTGCATCCGTGAAGAGCTACATGTCGTGGAAAATTGAAAAGGTCCGATACCCATTTTCAGATTAGATGCGAATGCAACAGTTGAGTTTTTTTAGTGGATTATCCATTGCGTAAAATTTCCCGATGGGTATGCGTCTAACCTACGAAATTGTGTTGACACTCAAAATGGTAAATTATCGGGAATGAAGAGTCATGATTGTCATATTTTCATGCAACGCCTACTTCCTTTTGCTTTTAAAGAACTTTTACCAAAAAACGTGCATGAAGCAGTTGCAGGTATGTAATCAAAATTAATTTATTTCATACTTTTTCATGGTTTATATCTTAATCATTCAGTTATTATCATATTTTTATCATAATTTTAGGGATTGGTGCTTTTTCCGGGACTTATGTACGAGATCACTTACAAGTGATGGAATTCGCCATTTGGAGCAAAATATACCCGTGTTGATTTGTAATTTGGAAAAGATATTTCCACCGTCTTTTTTTTGATGTAATGGAACATCTTCCAATTCATCTCCCCCGGGAAGCAGCGCTTGGTGGACCTGTCCAATATCGATGGATGTATCCTTTCGAACGATTCATGTTCCATCTGAAGAAAAAAGTGAAAAACTTAAGTAAAGTCGAAGGTTCAATTGTGGCTCAAAGCATAATTATAATGAGAGATCGAAATTATCAGCATACTACTTTGCACCACAAGTACAAACAAAAGCTAGGAAACCCGGACGCAACGACGATGGAGGTGAAAACCCTCTTATGCAACACATGTTCTTGAAATTTTTGCACAAGTTGGAAGACTTAGTGGAAAACGCAGTAAGAGATGGTTAACGGAAGAGGAACAAAATCATATACATTGCTATATTCTACGGAATTGTGAAGAATTGATAGCATATGAAAGGTATAATTTCACTACAATATTATACTATAAAATAACACCAACTGATCTTATTTTAAAATTTACAGCATTTTCGAAACGCAAGTTAGACGAGCATATCCACATTTTTTGTCTGAAGACGAAATTGATAAGATAAAACAAAAAGATTATTCAGCATGGTTGATGTATTATGTAAGTTTTTTCCTATGATCCGAATTTTTGTGATTTTGTCCTATGATCCTGATTCTTGTGATGGTCATAGTAACTTGTTAAATGATGGAACGTATGTCTCTCTGATAGTCTCGTTAGTCTTTGTCATGGTCTTTTAGATTTGTTGTATTTGTTCTTTTAGATTTTTGTATATGGTGGAACGTAGCATGCTTGTACATATATACAATTACTAAGCTTGAATTTTGTCTTATGATCAAGTTTGATTTTTTGTTTGGAAACAGGTTCATACATCGCCTAAGAAAGGTACAAAATTTCCAACATGGTTGACATAGCTAATCGGAGGGACATTTTCACTTGCTTGGTGTTCGCCGATGTATTGTACCCGTGGATATTCTTTTCAAATTTACCGAGAAAGTAGCAAAAAGACAACGGTCAACTGCGGTATAGTTTCACGAGCGGGTGGTTTAGAATACTATGGTGTTCTTAAAGAAATTTCGGAAATTGGTTATCCTGGCATCATTAACTTGAAATGCATTATTTTCATGTGCGACTGGTATGATCCTACAGTTGGAAGAGGCGTTCAACATGACAATTTTGGTGTAACATCAGTTCATTCTTCACGAAAACTTGGCAAGTATGATCCTTTTATACTTGCATCACAAGCCGACCAAGTGTGTTATATACCTTATCCCCGAACTAAGAACAAAAAAGACCCTTTGATCATAGTTACTGAGATTAATCCGAGAGGACGGGTATACGGAGTGGTAGAAAATGATCCGTTACAGCAAACTTCAAGCGGCTTCGTAAGCTTAAGTGATCATTCTCTTGAAGATACATCGCTAGTTGATTCAGAAAATATAGTGGTAGACAATATGTTAGAAGCTTCCGATGAAGAAGTTGGTGAATTCGAGACTTGTAGCGAATCGACATCTTCGAAATATTCATCTGATTCTGAATAATTGTGCTTGTTTACAAGACAAAACCACTTTGTTTTTTATTCCGCTCTGTTTTCTCTTGTTTTATATTGATTGAACGAGACAAAATCAAGAAAACTTGTCAATGAATTTGATTTCATACTTTTTTTTTCTAGTCAAAGAAATTTATAGCTTCACAATATTCCTTTTTCTTCACCTAATTTCATTGTCTTTTGCTGTGAGATTTCATCTAATAAGCTTTTCCTCCATGAATATTCTCTTCATGGTGATGAGGTGAGTTTCTGATACAGACCTAGAGGAATAGGACGACGATTGAGAGAGAGATTGAAAGCATCACAGCTACTTTGAAGATGATTGCAGAATCCTCCTAAGCTCTTGCTAAATCTCTTTAGCTTTTCTTCCATTTCTATCGTCCTTTTTGCCTCTCATCAATCTTTTTCCTCTTTAAGCTTTTTTTTTGTTTCAATCTCAGTTTGCCTTTTGGCACGTGTGTCTATGATGTGGCAATGTGCACACGAATCTTCAGATAAGGCGACGATAGAGATAGAGTTTCAGTCTCAAATCAATCTCCGACGTGAAATCAACTAATCCATGGCCTTCTCATCATGGTTCACTCGCTCTCATCTCTCTTCTAGAACCATCTCCGTCTTTCTCGTGAAGTTATTGATCAAGAACTCTACTTCATATATTTGTAAGTTTGAACAGCATTTTCGGTATTAAGTAAATAGTTTGATTCTGAATTAGCTGTCTATCTGTTTCCTTCTGTTTAAGGATAACTTGACAACGGACTACGACGAGAGGTCTTTCCATGGGAAGCCGCAGAATAGTTTCCACAAATCAGTAAACATTCCTGATGTTGTTGTTTTCCGAAGGTGAAACTACATATTGGCACAATGGTTTATACTGTTTAGAGTTATAT
This sequence comes from Draba incana, assembly GCA_963576765.1. Lineage (NCBI taxonomy): Eukaryota > Viridiplantae > Streptophyta > Magnoliopsida > Brassicales > Brassicaceae > Draba > Draba incana. The sequence goes on along the minus strand of OY755209.1, from coordinate 4,033,203 downwards.
CAGTGGTTGAGAATGGTTCTAATTGTAAGACTGTGATAACTGTGTGCTTAAAATTCGCAACAAAAGAAATGCATCGATCACCATCCCCTTAAATATTGTTTAGGTCTGAAGAAGAAGTCTCCAAGATTCTTAAATCCTGCAATAAATATAAGGTTTGTAAGTTTGTCTTGTAGAAGATTTACTATTAGTCTTTTCAATTAGAGTCTAGGCCAACATGCTCTATCACTTGAGATATATTTTCTGCAATATATATAATTTGTTTAGGCAATACATACTGTTTGTTTAGGTCCCTATTGTACCATATGGTGGGGCAACATCGATTGAGGGTCATACCATGGCTCCAAATGGTATATTTTTTTAAATTTCAAAAATACTATTTTTTCCAATAATTACATAAATTCCATAAATATAAAAATTGATTTTCAATGAATTTATAGTATAAATTTTTGGGTTTGGATTAACTATTTGCAAATTAAGATATAGTTTTAAGGGTTAGGATTTAGGATTTACTTTTGAATGTTAAACATATATATTTTTTTGAATTTATCGTGTTTTTGAAATTTTAAACAAAAAGTCGTGTTTTAGAACACTTTTTTTTAAATGGTGATATTTTTGAAAATCACCTCTCTGCAAATTATTGATTGATGAATTATTTATCATTGATTTTTTCTTTTTTTAATCTATTTTATAACCATTTATCACTAATAATTGTACCGGTTTGTATTATCCATGAGAGTTGTAAACAATAATGAAAAGTATAATCAGTTTATGAAATGTTGAATGAAAACAAGACAAGTAGGTGAGTCAGCCCGATAAGCAAGGGACAAAATCGGAACTATAAAAATTATTCCCTTTTTCTTCACCACTCTCAATTTCCCAATAACCCCAAAAATTCGCAACCAATGACAACGCAGAGAACGCAACTTCTCTAACACAAATTCCCATTTTACCCTTTACCCTTCTCTCGAATTTCACGATCCCCGTCCTCCGTCGCCGTCGCACGGCGGAGGATTCACCATGGAGTCGTCGCCGATCAATCGTCTTCCTCCAGATTCTCTCCACCAGATCTTCTCTTCTCTCCCTCTCCGTCAAATCATGATCTGCAGATCCGTTTGTAAGTTCTTCAACCAGCTCTTAACCTCTCAATGCTTCACGGAGATCATCTCCACTCGTCCGCCGTTGAATCTACTCGCTCTCCGACCACCGCATCACCACAGTCACCGTCACGGAGGTCAATCGACGACGACGGCGAATATCCGTCCGTATATCCATGTATACGATCCAGAACAGAATCAATGGTTCAGATTCAATCTCGATTTCCTCCCTTTTCGATTACCTCAGCCTGTAGCTTCTTCAAGCGGATTGATCTACCTCTGGGGTGACTCGGTCGACTCGACCGACTCCAGCAAATCGCTCGTCGCTTGTAATCCATTGACTCGTCAGTTCAAGGTTTTGCCTCAGCTTGGCTCAGCTTGGTCACGTCACGGTACGGTTCTCGTTGATTCGGTGAATCGAGTCATGGTGCTTACCGAGCTCGCTGCGTTGTATTACTCAGGTACGGTGATTGCTAACCAATGGCTGAAATTCTCATCGAATTTACCATCGAAACCTAGAAGTCCTGTGTTAATGTCTAGCTCGGTTTTCGCATTGTGCGACGTTGGATCTCCATGGAGAAGTCAGTGGAAGCTATTCTCATGTAAATTGACGAATCTCACAATCACACATACGAATTGGGTTTGTTTGGAGAAGCATGAATGGGGAGATATCTTTGATATCATCAAAAGACCTAGATTGTTACGAGGAAACGGCGATTCGAAGCTGTTGATGATCGGTGGATTGAAATCGACTTTTTCGTTGAATCCGGCTTGTTCGACGATACTGATACTTAGGCTTGATTTAGAGAGCTTGGAATGGGAAGAAGCTGGAAGAATGCCTCTTGATATGTATAGAGGTTTTCAAGAATCAAGTAAGTTTAAGGTTTTCGGAGGTGGTGATCGGGTTTATTTCTCGGCCAAAAGGATGGGGAAGCTTGCAATGTGGGATTGTTGGGATGGGTGGAGATGGATTGATGGTGTACCGGGTTACGCGGATGGATTGTGTCGCGGGTTTGTGTTCGATGCTAAGCTTACAATGATGCCATGAAGAAAAAGGTCTGTTACACGCTTCTTTCGGTTTCATAGGAACCGTCTCTATCTCTGTTTTTTAACAGATTATTTGCTGATTTCTCTTCTCTATCATTGCTTTTGCTTGTTTGTGTTTATTGGTAATGTTCTTAAACTGTTTCTCTGTTGTCATTGTGTCTTTTTTCCCTCAAATTCAGACTTTGTTTAAGACTGTTATATGGAATGTGCTTATAGAAAGTTTCTATCTTTCGAATGTTTTTGAGTCATGAAACCATACCGGTAAGCAAATGGTTCTAGTCTTGGTTTCTGATTACCACAAGCTTTGACCTTTCGTACATGATCATGGTTTTATCATCTTGGTTTTGTTGCTTGTTTAACATTTTAGTAATGGGTTCATAGAGATTTTGCATAAACATTCATAAAGCATCTTAGTTTCACTCTGTTTTTCAGCTGAGTTCTGACACAAGATTTGCTCATTGTACTTGTGTAGTTTTACAATGTATTATCTTTCAGAGAAATCTTATGTGCCAATCAAACAAGTTAGTAAAGTAAATGGTGGTTTCGACCATATCCATAGAGAGAGAATCATTAAGAAAAAGAAGATACTTTTGATGTCACACTAAGCTCTTTCTTAGTCAACTTTAACAACGATCATACTAAAGTATATGCTTTATAGATTATATATGCATTTGACGATGATTAGCATTAGCTTGGAATTTAAGGAATGTGTTTGATGATGCAGATTTGGTATGTAAGTAATGTTATTTTGTTCCACATTGCATACGCAAAGTTCAAAATGGGGCCGTATCTTCTGCATATGTCATGAACCATTATGTTTGGTCTATAGATGATCGAATAAATTCGTAAATATGCGTCGATACTCTTGTAAGATTATAATTTGATCGTTGGGACGTAAATTAGCAATGAGGATTTTGGTTTTCGGGTTGTCTATAGACTATAGTTATTACTTATTAGGTTTTTTTGGGGGTAAATGTCACTGAATTAAAAATGTAATACGATGTTTTGCAAAAAAAAAAAATGTAATACTATGTGTTTTGGGGATCAAATTTATTATAGCCCAAAGGTTTGACACATTGCAAGCCCAATACAAGTCCATGTCTCTAGCTCAGTAATTAGGTTTATAGCAAAAGGTCAATAATGCATTCAAGAAATATACGACTGTACTACTTGTTCCGAATATATTATTTGCATAAAATTGATACATTTTTGTAAGTTAAGTAAGAAACTGATATAAAAGCTTCCAAGCGTAATAAAATTTAGTAAATACAATTACAAACGACATGGTGGATTCAAATAAATTGAAAATTATCATATACTACGACAACTATTTGACCAGTTATACATATTTTAACTGACACGTTTTCAGTTCCTCCGATTTTCATTAATTTTTGTGTGCGTTTAGTAAGTAGGGAAATTAGTGAAATTAATTATCAACTAAAGAGACACTTTATATGAGAATTTAAGGCCATGTACAACGCAGACACCGAAGGGTCTAATGTGATTTTTAAATTATTAAAACACACACTCTCTTTTCCTTTTACTCAACTTTATACTTTCTCTTTCATCTTTTTACTCGACTTTTATTAATTTTATATTTAAACACTCTTTTTTCCTTTTAAACACACTCTTCAAAAGATCCAATATTAGATCTCTCTCTCCAAAAGATCTAATTTTATCCACAAAAACACTATTTTTCTTCCTTTTACTCAAATTTTATATTTCAACATACCCCACAAAAATACTCTCTTTCTTCCTTTTACTCAAATTTTAATACTTTTATATTATAAGAACACCTCTTTAGATTCTCCGGTGTCACCAATGCTCATGCTCTAATAGCAATCAAGATTATATTTAAAGGGGATGATAAAGATTATATTTAAAGGGGATGATACCTATAGTGGAGTAGGGGAGATGAAAGAAACTTATACTTTTATGTAATTGAACGTAACAAAGCAAACTTTGAAATTATAGAATTTGAGGAAACAACAGGACATTAAACTCACAAACATATGAGTAATTTGCATGCTTGAAGCGACCACTCATCAATATGTTCGAGTTTTCTGGGACATCGACTTTCGCTACATGGGAAGTTGGTTATGGAAACGCCTTATGAAGATCAGACCACTTGCGCGTCCATTTGTCTCTGCCAAACTAGGATCTGGATCAAAAATACTTTTTTGGCATGATGATTGGACTGATTTGGGGCCTTTGGTTGATCTCACTGGTATGGTCGGGCCGCAAGTGACAGGTATTCCTCCTTCTGCAACAGTTGTTGATGCTATTGTGAATTCTGAGTGGGATTTACCAAGAGGAAGACACCCGTTGGTGGTGCTCTGCGGAATCGCTTACCTGTGGAACCTATCATCTTGTCCTCTACCCCGGATTGCTTCTTATGGAAGGTAAATAATGTAGACCCTCCTGCTTTATTCTCATCTGTCCGTACTTGGAATAGTCTACACCCGCTGGGAATTACGGTTCCATGGAAGTCTGCAGTATGGTTTAAACATCGGATTCCAAAACATGCTTTTATATTCTGGTTGGTGTTGCGTGGCCGGTTAACAACACGAGATAGGCTAAGGGCTTGGGGTATGAATGTGAGAGTATTGAACACTTATTCTTTGGGTGTGAATTCTCGAAACAGATATGGGACTTCTTCTTCATTCACTCAACGATCACTCCTCCACTCTTGTTTCAGGATCTGCTCAAGTGGTGTATTGCTCCATCTCCAAATCATAAGGTGAATACTATAATAAAGCTTTTGCTACAAGGAACAATTTATGAGCTTTGGAGAGAAAGAAACTCGAGGATGTACAACTCTGTGTCAAAACCGAATCATTATATCATCAAACAGATACAACTAGCAATGCGATGTAAGTTGGCGCTCTTACACATGGCATTAAGGGAATCGAGACAAACTACTCAACAAGATACTCACCCCGAATGATAGGCCTAGGCGCGGATCGGATACCTGGAAAAAATACAGTATTTGTGATTCGATTTGTTTTTCACGGATATTGAATTTTTCGATTTGCTTTGCTTCGAAAAAATTCGGATATTTGAAGTTACAGATATCCGGATTTTTTTCAGATATTTGCTGATATTCGGATACTCGCGGATATTTGTTTTAAACGGAAAAATGAAAGAATTTTTTTTTATTTTTAAAAAGTTATTTTTTAATATATAAGATTTAAACTAATTAGTAAAAAAATAATATAAGCTATATAATATTATTCGATATAATTAAAAATAAAATAGAAAATGAAAAATAAAAATGGTGGACAACGAAACATTTATTATTTTTTTTAGGAAAAGAATATGAAAACAATAATTTTCAGTTAAAAAATTAGTAACTACTTAAATTTACTATAAATATATTCGTTCAATATATTGAAAAAGTTGTAGATCTATCATATTATATGTACATATATGTAATTTACGGTCGAATCGGATATTCGGATTTTTAAAATTAGTATTTGTGATTTGCTTTGCTCTAGACGGATCGTAGATTTTACTATTTGCTTTGCTTTGTTTCATAACGGATATCCGGATTTTACGGATCGAATCAAAACGAATCTCGGATCGGAGCAAATCTAACGGATAATTTGCCCATCCCTACCGAATGACACTTGTGACGAAACTAATATTACATGTTATGGTTTTATATTTGAGGGATTATATGTTTCAACCCAAAACCTTCTAATAATTAAAAAAAAAAAAAATATATATATATATATATATATATATATATATATTTTGTCTTCTTAACCGAGTAATAAATCTCTATATTTTCGCAATATCCACAAAATAGTCTCACGGATGTTATCATGCCAATTATTTTAATTTTTTGTCAACAAACAAAACTACTTTGTGTTCCAACATTTGTTCTTCTTCTACGTCTCTCACAATAATAAAAATGTAATTAAAATATACAAGTAAACAATTAAGTAGTGCCATGTGGTGATTTCAGAACCCAAAATCATGTCTATTTTAAAAGTATAGACAATTATCTTATCAGTTACATGTTCATCGTAAAATTAATAGATTTTTATATTGAGGAATCTGCTTCTTTTCTTTGTAATAGTAAACTACAATCTTGTTCCCAATATATAAGAAAAATTACGTTTCAATATTGCAAAAAAGTCTAAAGATATAGGCGGCCAAAATTTTGATTAGTTTCATTACTCATATCAATTTGCAATCTCTTTTTCTAATTAGTAATTACTTAGGTAGTCAACATTAAATCCAATCGACAAGATATATGAACTTTTATGGTCAACTATTTTGTGGCCTTAGAAATGTGTTTTTAAAATAGAATTATTGCGTACTTGTGAATGATGCCAACAACTTAACGACGTATATACATTGTATGTCAACTTTTATATAAACAAGTTGAGAATAATAATATTAGATTTTAACAAATATCCTCCAATTTAAAGCCAATTTTAGTTTTAATAACCGAAGCTGGTCAACATATATATAAGGCAATTCAACAGTTTGGGATAATAGAATTTAAATGTAATTTTTTGTTTTTGTTTTTTGTCATATGGATAAGTAACCACCTGGAATAAGATTTAGACGAACCAACAACTATACATTCTATATACATGTAGTTTTTTTCTTGAAAGTTGACTATTTTGGTTAGGCGTCAAAAGTTACATAAATAATCTTGACAATTTTGATGCTGAAGAAATTGACGTAAAACGAAATTAATATAATCACCGTCGTTACTGATTTGGATAAATTTAGCTAAATTATGCTTTGTTAATTGAATACATACTAGTGTGTTGTGATTTGTGAAATTGCGAATGCATGGTTTGGTCGATTTTGCTGTCGGGTTCTCCCTACAAAAATTCAACAACTAGTAATGTGTAATCTGAAAAGAATATAGTAATGTGTGCGTGAATCTCTTAAGTTAATTTGGTTTTATATACGAAAGTCACTAATTAGATAAGGCAATTTAGGTAATTGCGAAACACAGTTTGGTGATTCAAAGTCCAAGCCAACCATGGAAAAAATGCAGCAAAAGGAACAAAAGGCTATTTGAATGTCAATCCCCTGTATATTATTAGGGAGGTGATTCTCAAAATATTAATTGTGACATGGTTTCCCATAAACCAATCATCGTTTTCGATTTTGAATGAAATTTATACAATATCCGTACGTATGCCAATCAAACATAAAAACCATTTCCAAAATTAATATATTTTATATTCTTTATGAGGGAGGTGATTCTCAAATTAATTATGCATGGCTCAAGATTTATTATGACATGACACAAGGTTTATTATGACATGACACTCACTTAGCTTTACTTAACCATACACATTCATAAAATAACTTTACATTATTACTTAAATAAACTAAATAAATTTTATATTTCTATTAAAAATTCATTTAAATCTATAACAAAATCTTCTAATATCCCATAAACCAATCATCGTTTTCAATTTTGAATGAAATTTATACAATATCCGTACGTATGCCAATCAAACATAAAAACCATTTCCAAAATTAATATATTTTATATTCTTTATGATTTTGCTTTTAAAAAAATGGACCCATAACAAACAAACAAAATCACAATAAATAAATTTACATTTATTTAAAAAAAATTCAAAACTGATTCAAATTTTAAATAGTAATCGAAACCATTTTCAAAACTAATATGTTTAAATTTAGGTATAGAATTATTCATAGAAAACATTAAAATGAAAAACCTTTCAAACCAAAAATGAACCGCAACAAAATGTTGAACATAATTAGCAATTGTTAACTCTAAAAGTAAGTTAATCCGCATATAACACGAGGAGTTATCTAGTTTGTAATCTCCAATGTAGGAGTCGTAACTCGCACAATTGAATTTGTAGGGTTGTCGAGGAAATGCAAGACTTCCGAGTTAATCACAATGCAGAGAATGTAACACTTGCGTTTGCTGTTAAGAAAAGCTTTATTCATTTTGATGCGAAAAATCTGATCCCCTTTCTGGGTGAATACAATGAGCTATTTATAGCTTTTTAGACTAGGGCTAATAATACATTTGGGTCAGGCCTATTAAGCATTTAAATGATAATTGGCCCATATTATTATTATGCCCATTTTAATTATGGATTTAATAATATTATGGGCTTATTTTGGATTGGGCTTCTACAAGCCCGTTCATGATTTCATCTGGACTTGGCAGAATTGTTCTTGTCGTTACATCAATCTCGTAGGGTGGAATCCGACCCCTACAGTTAGCCCCCCAGCTTGGCAGTATCGAGTTTTGATGATGCCGAGATAAAAGCTGTCGAAGTTTGAGATTGATGTGATGGACGTGAAGCAGCCAGACGTTGACGTCTTGTCATCAAACTCGGGAAGTTTTAGATATTCCGTGTTGAGCCGATGCTACCGTGTTTTCCTGACTTACTTCTTTTGTTGAGAATGAGCCTAGTGGGCTGATAAGACTGATGGACTTTGTTTGGTTGACTTTTGAAGCCCCTTAGAAGAATATCTGGAAGATTTCCTGAAAATCCTCTAGAATATTTCCTGAAAATCTTCTGGAATATTTCCTGAAAATCTTCCGGAAGATATCCTGAAAATCTTCTAGTATAAATAGATGCTCTAGACAATCTATTTTTTTCACCAAGTTGGCTTTTCTGCAGTGAAAAAGGTAAAATCTTCTGGAATCCCCTTTTCCAAATTTTTTTTTTGTCCTGTAGTGCGGAATTAGGGTTTTGCTGTTTTTTTTTGTCCTTTTGTGCCTGTCTTCTTCCCTTCCTATGTGTTTCGCCGGAATCGTCGCCGGAAGGAGAGTCGTTGGAATCTGACCCGCAAATTCATCTTCGTTCGTCGTGATTCGCTGGAATCTGACCCGCAGATTCGTCTTCGTTCGTCGTGATTCGCTGGAATCTGACCCGCAGATTCGTCTTCGTCCGCTACTCGCCATCGTCGTTGAAATCGGGAGCTGCAAATCTGCCATAGACTCGCCGTGAATCAGAGATTCACATCGTGGTCCACATCGCCGTCGACCGCCGCAAAGGAGAGCGTCGGATCTACATCGCTGCCATCGTGGAGCTTCGGATCGAACCACAGCTTTGAATCACCGTGGAGACAACATCCTTGGAGCTTCGACATCTCTTGAGACTTCAAGAGCCTCGTCGTGGAGAGGAAGATCTGCTGGAGCTTTGCTGTGGAGATGAATATCTGCTGCCGTCGCCACAGATCTGTCCTCATGGAGCTTCGATTCACCGCCGCCGCTGCTCGAAACTCACGGGCGCAAGGAGCTTCTCGTCTTCTCGCCGACATGGCCAAGACTTCGACGGGGGGGGGGGGGGGGGGGGGGGGAGATCTTGCTTCTCGGCTCAAAGAACTTCGATTCGCCGCCGTAGAAGCTTCAAGAGGAGGAGCTTGTCCCCGCTGCTACGGACCAGTCGACGGAGGAGCCGGCTCCGTGAAGAAACCGACGATGGAGGAGTCTTGTCTTCTCGGTGGCTCTGTGGAGACTTGATTCCGGCGGCGGTTCTTGATCGGTGGCTCCGGCAGATCGTGGTGGTGGCTTCTGGTTGCGCCGCCGTCATCGCCGATCGGAGCTCCGGCGTAACGGAATGGAACAGAAATGCAGAAACGCCGAAACGCGGTTTGGAGGAGAAACGCTATATTGGGCGGCGGAAACGCTACTGTGAGCGGCTGCGATTTGCTCCGAAAACGCGTTTGGAAAACCCTAGTCAACATCGGTCAACGGTCAACAGTCAACTGGTCAACCATTCATTTGGTGAACTGGTCAACAGAAAGTCAAGAAGTCAACGTTTTTTTTTGTTCTGATTTGGAATTTTGAGTTCCTGACTCGAATTCCGGGTTTTCATCGCAGTAACGACACATCTCGGCGGGAATGTCTTCTAGTAATAATGGTGGTTCAGGAGACACGGTTTTCCAGAATGCTCTAGTAGTGTTTGATGATACCGAAGTGGGGACTCCGCAGGCTACTAAGAGAGATCAGGCGCGCAGAGGACCGGAATCTTCTAAGTCAACTTCAGGATCTTTAACTGACATTCTTGCACTTTGCAATGCTTTTAAAGATGTCGAGTTTTCCACTCCTCTCCCGGAAGATCGTGCTGATAATCCTCCAGAAGGTTATTTCACAGTATACGAGGCTTATTTTCGGACTTGTTTTTTGTGGTTTCCGATCCCTCGCACGATTCTCGAATATCTCTGGAAGAATCACCTTGCCATTTCCCAGATAACACCTCGAGGGATGCGATGCTTAGTTGGACTCATGATTCGAAGTTACGAGAATGGTAGCGAGCTTAGGGTGGATCAATTGCTGAGTCTCTTGATTGTCAAAAAGGTCGGTCGCAAAGATAAACTTCATTACTCCATCGACGGCAAACCTGATCTTCGCGTCATCAAAGACTTCCCTCGTTTAGAACGCTCTTGGGAGAAAAAGTTCTTCTTTGTGCGGATAAATAAATATTCAGTCGGAGATAATCCTAAGCTTCGAAAGAGATGGGGTCATTGTGGTAGTTGACTTCGTCGCATTTTTGTTTTCCGTCTTATGCTCATTTTTCAGTTTAGCAATTGTCTCTATTTTGCTTGTAAGTTAGTCAAGTTCTAACCCCTTTTGCTCTTACTTTCTGTTTTGCAGATTATAGCAGCGCTGACAGGGTCCCGATAGATTTATTTGATCTTCACGCCGATTTCATCACCGAGAAGTGCAGTTGGACGGAAGATTTCACTTTGCGCCGTGTTCGAGAAGCACTCATTCATCGTTTCGGAACGCAACTCCTAACTCCACCACCAGAAATGTCGAGCAATGGGAAGAGATTAACCGCACGCGAGAAGAGAGATGCCGCGAATAGAGTGAACACTACTATGAGAGCCCCGCAAGGAACTAGATCTACTGATGCACCAAGGTCGCGTCGTCCTGAGCTTGAGCGCAATATTGCTGTCCATTCTGGTCGTCGTCATGATTCGCCACCAGGGCATCGCGATGTTTCAAATACAGATCGAAAAAGCGCTCGAGATGATAATAGGGAAGCTATCGGTCCAGGAGACTTATTTAGTGACGGGAGTATGGCGGCGACTAAGATGTCGAAGATTGTGTTTCCTGGGAATGAATTTCCTCCTCCACAAGACATGTCGAAGAGAGACATTTACAGAAAGGTGGCCCTTCATAGCATGATGGTACGTATTTCTGTCGATCTTTACAGTATTGTCCATTTTGCTTTGCTTCCGTTGACTTATTACCCTTTTGGCAGTTCATTGCTTCGGTCAACGAGCTTACCAAGGGGTACGAGACGGATGCCACCTCGCAGAAACATCATCTTGCTAGTGCTCAGGAACTATGTGATGGTTGTAAGAGAAAACGCCATCAAGCAGAGGTTCGAGTTGCTACCTTGGAAGCTGCTGTGAAAGAGACTGAGGATCAGCACCGCAAGATAGATGGCACATTTTCAGAGGCTGAGGCTGAAAAGAGGCACTTGCAGCAAGAAGTCTCCCATCTGACTGTAGGAATTCACACAGGATTTACCGGTTTAATCTCTATTAAACAACCTAGCGAAAGTTCCTTTGCCTAGGATCTAGGGTTTGTAAACTATGAATCTTACAAGAACGGATCTCGAATATACCTGGAGTTTATGCAGCGGAATTGAATCAGGGATTCGAGATCTATAGCGCCCCAAGTGTTGCGCCTCTACCGTTAGTCCACACGCACACAAACTGGAATCCGCCGGAATACTAGTACCGGTAATCGGATCTCCTGGGGAATCACCGAGTTCTAAAGAGGTGGCTGCGACTAACAAGATTAGGTCTCAAGGTCGTGCCTATTATCCTATATATAGGCCCTTGAGAAAACCCTATTAATTCTGAACCGAACCATAATCAATTGTGTCATTAAACCGAAATCACTATTTCGGTTCTGCCTTCGTGTCGATCGACACAACTCTTTGTGTCAATCGACACACCCTCTAAACTCGTATATAATGTGTATCTTATACACATTACCTAGATCATTACTCTTAATGATCATTCCCACATAAAGCTCATCCAGCTTGCTTAGGTGTGTGACCCTGTAGGATCATATAATACTAGCAATGAGTTCATAACTCATAGATCATCAGAGGTTTCTAGCAAAACGTCATGACCACCTAGTATTATATGAATGTCTAATCTCGACAGTACAACTATCACTAGAGTGGATACAAGTGTGATTTCAGGACATTCCCAACAATCTCCCACTTGTACTGGAATCATCTATTCCCATAATCCCTTCGTCTCTATATCTCGATATGGCATAAGGCAAGATCCGTGTCATCCTTATTACAGCCATTATCACGTTCATCGAACTTCGATTTGTACTGAACAAAAACAAACGACTGACAATCACCTCGTTTGAGCGCGGCCACGCATTTCTCAGTATCAAATCTTCGATGGGCCCTGAGATATTTATCTCCTGTTATATAGGAGGGACAAATCCCATCTTGTTCCATCCCTGTTCCTTCACACACTTCATGATACGCCCAATCAATGCCTTTATAGTCACCTGTTACGGATAACGTTTGACAAAGTCAAAGCGGACCAATTCATATGTAAGAAATCATGATGAACTCAGGTCTAAGGACTATACTCTATAGTCGTAATGGGAAACTCTTATGACACTTATATAACTATCCTGTAGAGTTCCCATTAGCGGGTCATGCCCGATCATATGTTCTCCAACATATATCTATGTGATTGACTTTAATACTCTTATTAATGACTCCATGAAACTTAGTCATCAGTCACCTCACATGCCAGTCTCACGCGGTTGTCAGTGTCCCACTTTAACAACCTCGACCAGGGACAAATATAATCTATGTCATTTATCACTTATAGGGTTTCATGATCAAGTCCTCAACTTGATGACCTATAAAATGCCATAAATTACTTTGGGACTATTATTCAATTATCCAATAATCAAATAATACATGAAACAATTTCATTATGACATAACCAAAGTATGTCAACATGAATATCATAACATAACTAAATCCTTTATAACTCCCACTAGAATTAAGATCACATCTTAATATATCCAATACCTACAGCAGGAGAGTGAAACTCATGCTTAGGTCGTGGGAGAGGCTGCGGTGATCTGCTTGGAACCCTTTCCAACAAACCGCAGGCTGTGGTGCTTTGCTTGGAACTCTTTCCAACAAACCGCACCGCAGTATGGACACAAGACATAATCAGGTTCCTACCAGAAATTGTCTTTGTCTGTCTAACCACTCTCATCAGAAACCATTACTTCCTCAGTTCACCAAGCTCCTATCCTCAGTATTCCTCAAATACTAGAGAATATTCTTGGTAACTGTCCAGTGACTTTCACTTGAGTCATATTGGTACCTACTCGTCCTGCTCAAAATACAAGCAACATCTGGACGAGTGCAGGTCATGGCATTTATGATAGGTTCCACTGCATACGCCTGGAAATCCTACTCAAACACTTTCTTGCTCAGCCAGTGTCCAGGGACACTGCGTCTTGCCAAGATTAATGCCATTAGACATTGGTAAGAAGCCCTTCTTGGAATCATGCATATTGAATCTGTCCAAGACCTTATCACCATAAGAATCTTGACACGATCCAATTAGCCTACCCAATCTATCTCTATAGATTTATATTCCAAGAATTCACACGGCTTCTCCCATGTCTTTCTTTGAAAAATAACTTTCCAAGCCAAGTCTCAAAAAGGCTAAAGCAACGGAACGTTATTTCCGAGAATAAGTATGTCATCTACATACTTAATGAGAAATGCAACTACGCTCCCACTAGTCTTCTTGTAAACACACAGTTCCTCTTCGTTCCTGATGAAATCAAACATTTTGACATCTTTATCAAAACGAAGATTCCAACTCCGTCATGCTTGCTTCATTCCATACATGGATCGATGAAGCTTGCATTCTTTCCCAGCATGATTTGGATCTGTGAAACCTTAGGTTGTGTCATGTACACATCCTTTTCCAGAATTCCATTAAGGAAAAACTGTTTTTCACATCCATCTGCCAAATCTCATCACCATGATCAATGGCAGTTGCTAGTATAATCCGAATGGCTTTAAGCATAGCGAATGGGAACAAGTTTCATCATAGTCAATACCATGATTTGCTTGAAACCTTTAGCCACCAGCTAAGCTTTGAATATCTGGATATTCCCATCTCGGATCTAGCGGCTCCTAGCCACTTTTCGGAGTCCGGGCCCAACACTGCTTCTTCTTCAAAATTCGTAGGGTCTTCATTGTCAATGATCAACAAGTCATGACAATCGGTCACAAGAAATCCATATCTCTCGTGATCGTTAAGAATCCTTTCGGATCTACGAATTTCAGGCACCACAGGTGCAAGTTCTACAACCCTTTGCAGACCCAGCTACTACTCTTCCTTAATAGGTCGAGCAGTCTCCTGTGATTCTCGAACATTTTCGAGATACACTTTACTCCCACTGTTTTTCTTGGAAAGACAATCTCTCGCAAGAAAACATAGTTCTTAGCAACAAACATTTTGTTATCAGAACAGTTGTAGAAGTAATAAGCCTTGGTTTCCTTAGGATAACCATTCAAAGTAGCATTTATCAAATTTGGATGCGAGCTTGTTAAATGTTTTACACAAGCCTCATCACCCCAAATTTTAGTAAAGACAAACTTGTAACATTTCCAATCCACATCTCATATGGAGTCTTTGCAATTGATTTTGTTGGAACCCTATTTAGTGTAAACTCAGACATTTTCTAGAGCCTATCCCTAAAAGAGATAATGGAAGATTTTTGTGACTCATCATTGATCGAACCATATCTAATAAGGTCCGGTGAGCTGTGAAACAATTCCACACTCTCTCATATGATTACTTAACTCTTGACTTAAGTATTCTCCTCCGCGATCTGATCGAAGAAGTATCCTCCTCCGCGATCTGATCGAAGAGTTCTAATACTTTTGTCAATTTGATTCTGTACTTCATTATGGAATTCCTTGAAAAATTTTCAAAAGGGGATTCCTACTTGTGACTCATTAGATAGACATCGCCATGCCCACTCTAGTCACCAGTATAGATAATGAAGTCTTGAATCCTAATTTTCTCTAGCATTGGTGCCTATCGGGCCGCACACATCTGTATGTATAAAGCCCAATACGTCATTGGCCCATTCTTTTAGTTTGATAAAATGGGCCTTAATCGTTTTGCCCAATAAGCAGGATTCAAATATCTCACATGATTCACAACCATGTGAGCCCAAAAGCCCATCACTATGGAACTTCTGAATCCTCTGTGGCCCAAACGATAATGCTGGAGAACCGATTTGTGTTTATATCATAGACAGATATATATATTGGTTTAAGACATAAAACCCATTCTCTAATGGGATACTACCATATAAAATATCATTTAGATCAAAAGAGCAACATTTGTCTTTTATCAAAATAAAATCATTCAAAATCTTACAAGAAAATGAAATGACATTTTTTTGCTCATAGCAATTACATAATAGCAATTATTTAGTTTCTAAAACCAAGTCTGAAGGCGACAACAATTGGAAACTTCCTACAGCTAATGCAGCAACCCTTGCTTCATTCCTGTTGAGTATCTCCATTCATCCCTTCTTCAACGTTCTACTGTTGCTCAGGCCCTGCACATTTAAACAAATATGAGCACCACAACCGGTATCTAATACCCATAAGGTAGAACTTGAAATAACACAAATACCTGAATAAGGAGTGTCATACATCTCCATTATTTCCTTGGAATCTTCCATGTATTTCTTGCATTTTCTCCTCCAATGCCTTGGTTCCCCACAGTAGCTGCAAGCATCATCATCAGATGGGCCAGACTTGGGTTTAGTGAGAAACTCAGGCTTATCCTGATTCACAATCTGGGCGGCCTTTCTCTCACCCTTATCTTTACTAGGTTTCACAAACCTTTTGCCCTTCTTGATATTGAGCTCAGCTGTCTTGAGCATATCATGCAGTTCAGTCAACGTCTTCGTCAAGACATTCTTGATGTAGTACTTGATGAACTCATCATAGCTCGTCGGCAGGGACTGCAAAATGATGTCAGTAGCCAACTCTTGGCTAATAGGACAATCCAGTCTCCTCAGGTTATCAATATAACCCATCATCTTCATGACATGAGGACTTACTGGAGCTTCCTTTGGTAGCTTGCACTCAAACAGAGATTTAACCGACTGGTATCTCTCAGTTCGAGTCTGCTCCTGAAATATAGCTTTCAGGCTAGTGACTATCTCGATAGGCGATTCCACGTTCTCATATTGCCCCTGCAATTCAGAGTTCATGGTATCCCTCATCAGACGGCTCACATCGACCACATCATAATAATGCTTATTCCAAGCATCATATACTGCATGTGAGGCATTGGACCTTAGTTTCTCGGGGAGAGCTTTCACAAGGACATTGTCCTTTCTCTCTTGCTTGAGAACAATTCTCAAGTTCCGATACCAATCTAGGAAGTTGGATCCATTTAACTTGTCCTTCTCAAGGACGGATCTCAACGAGAAAGAGTTCTGATTAGACATAACTGTAATAAGAAAAGGAAAAATCAGTTATGATATTCAGAAAATGAGAAATCTTAACAATTAAGAAAACTCGCATTATATTCAAAACAATGATTCCTCAAATGAATATAATGATCCAAGATCCATGTTTCACCAAAACCCGAGCGAGCCACTGGCTGTCACTCAAATCTTAGCTATATAGGTAAGCAACACTTTGCTAATCATATCCAATATGACTCTTGGTTGTGGATAAGACATCTTATGTTTTATCCACCTGATGTCTATGGGCCCAGAACTTCTGATAGTCCATTCAAGCAAACCAATCTCTTCAGCCATGTAATAGTTGATGTCATGCACTGCAAGCCCATCAACACAATTACCTACTGCCTTACTCATGTCACTGCGGACACCTTGCACTGCAAGCCCATCACGCAATGAAACAAGTCTTGACAGCTGACAAGATCGGGAAGACATCCAGAACACTTGATATTTAGTTGAGGAAATGAACTTTTAATCCTTAACACACATCATATATGCATTTAGGAATCCAATTTCATTAAATCTGGTTCGGTTATTAGATTTTAGGTTCACTATCTAAAATACCTACTGCCTCACTCATGTAACTGCAGACACCTTGCACTGCAAGCCTGTCACGCAATGAAATGAGCCTTGACAGTTGACAAGATAGGGAATCGATCGATACTACCTTAGTGTCGATCGACACTTACCTGTCTGTCACAGTTCTTCGAAAACCGATCAATCCAATTGAACCGATTTCGATAACCGACAGAACCAATACAATAACCGATCAGTGTCGATCGACACTACATTAGCATCGATCGACATTGATCAAACCAGATCCAATTCTCGATAACCGGTCAATCCAATTAAACCGGATCGATAACCGGTCAATCTAATTGAACCGGGTCGATTACCGGTCGGTGTCGATCGATACTACATTAGTGTCGATCGATGCCAAACAAACCGCATTAAACCGACATTCGGTTTAATCGATCTGTTAACCGAGCACGATAACCGATTCAATCCAATTGAACTGGTTAACCAATCGCCTGGTCATGTCGATCGACGCAACTTTTGTGTCGATCGACACCAACTTGATATCGATTAATATATCAAACTGACGGCAATTGAAAGAGCGTGTCGATCGACACAGTACAACGGTGTCGATCGACACCAACCTCTCTGGAAAAATTTTAAATCACGAGTTTAGCCCGTGTCGATCGACGCTGGCCGAAAACCCTAATATTTCAATTTTGCAAAACGTTTTTGAAGCAGATTCTGATCTATCAAACATCCTCTAATCAATTCAACTAATTCGATTATATGCTTTAGATTCAGATTAGTTAAACCCTAAGGCTCTGATACCACTGTAGGAATTCACACAGGATTTACCGGTTTAATCTCTATTAAACAACCTAGCGAAAGTTCCTTTGCCTAGGATCTAGGGTTTGTAAACTATGAATCTTACAAGAACGGATCTCGAATATACCTGGAGTTTATGCAGCAGAATTGAATCAGGGATTCGAGATCTATAGCGCCCCAAGTGTTGCACCTATACCGTTAGTCCACACGCACACAAACTGGAATCCGCCGGAATACTAGTACCGGTAATCGGATCTCCTGGGGAATCACCGAGTTCTAAAGAGGTGGCTGCGACTAACAAGATTAGGTCTCAAGGTCGTGCCTATTATCCTATATATAGGCCCTTGAGAAAACCCTATTAATTCTGAACCGAACCAGAATCAATTGTGTCATTAAACCGAAATCACTATTTCGGTTCTGCCTTCGTGTCGATCGAAACAACTCTTTGTGTCAATCGACACACCCTCTAAACTCGTATATAATGTGTATCTTATACACATTACCTAGATCATTACTCTTAATGATCATTCCCACATAAAGCTCATCCAGCTTGCTTAGGTGTGTGACCCTGTAGGATCATATAATACTAGCAATGAGTTCATAACTCATAAATCATCAGAGGTTTCTAGCAAAACGTCATGACCACCTAGTATTATATGAATGTCTAATCTCGACAGTACAACTATCACTAGAGTGGATACAAGTGTGATTTCAGGACATTCCCAACACTGACTTTTCGTTTGGATGATGCAGCCAGGCTTCAAGATGCAGCCGTTCAGAAAGCTGTTGATCGGGCGAAGCACGAGCTGACAACAGAGTATGAGTCGAGGATGGGGCGAGCGAAAGAGAAGCTTAAGATGCTCAACGACAAGCCCTAGACTGACATGTTAGATTTTATCCAAGTTCAGAGCAACATTGAGTTTTTGGGATTGCTTCAGAGTGACAAGGCGCCCGATCTTAGTGAGGAGCTTGTTGAACTTAGAAAACAGGAGGAAGGCTTATCGCAGGCAGAGGAGATTTTTGGGGAGCATATGCGCGAACTTGAGGAGATCCTTAAGACTCCACGATCTGGTGGAGGAGCTCCTGTTGCAGCGGACCCTATTCGCCAAGTGACTCATCCGGCTTCGAGTTCTTCTGGTTCGTCTGGTGATGAGGATTCGTCAGACTCTGAAAGTCTGACTGAAGTTGTTGAGATTATGCAGACTGCAGATGGAGCTTGAGAGGATTTTTGCCTTAGTTTATTTTTGGTTTTCAGTTTTCAGTGTTTTTCTCCACTTTGGGCGGTGTTTACCCTTTTATCTTCATTTGTTGCTTTGATAGCTTGCTCCTCTTTGGATACTTTGTTTTTCCTTTGGTTTATTGATAATGATATAATACGTAGTTTTTACTTCTCGCCTCAGTTGCAGAAATGTTGTCTCAAACTTTCCTGTTTCAGCAATAAGTAATTTTCTGTGTTAAGATTAACGCTTTAGATTGTTGGATTTTGTTATGAACACTTGGGTTTACGGGCATGTTTTCTACTAACACTTCCGTTCCGCTTAAGTGAATATTCTCGGGTGATTTGACCAACGCTTTGTAAGTTGGGTTTCTGAAATGATCATTTGGGTTTACGGACACGCTTTCCTCTAACGCATCTGCTCCTATAATGAACATTATGTATTTGTATAGCGCTGTGTAATCCTGTTAAGGATGTAAAAGTCAGATCTGAAGTTTGCGAAGTATACCGTCTCTGTGGCCAGCAGGGAGGTGTAATGTCTGTTTCTGATAAGACTTACGACATCCGTGGTGGATGTAAACAAAGAATTTTTGCAAAGTAGTTTTTTTCTGTTAAGACTTACAATATCCGTGGTGGATGTAGACAAAGATTATTTGCAAAGAAGTCTGTTTCTGTTAAGACTGTACTATAAGCAAAATTGTTTAGCTAAGTTTGCTTTACTTTTTTTTTTTTTGGCGGAAATAACCAAGTGAGAGAGGTGGGAGTATACGAGTATACGTACGCGGAGTAGACTTGTTAAGGCGTATCTTCCATTTTTCACAAAATCCTTCGAAACGTCCTGATATAAACTGGGACCCATTGTCTGTGATGATCTCGTAAGGAACGCCATGTCTGCAGATGATGTTTTTCCATACAAAGTGCTCCACCTGCGCGTCTTTTATAGAGATGAACGCTTCTGCTTCAACCCACTTTGAGAAGTAGTCTGTAAGCACAAGTAACCATCGTCGTTGTCTTGAGGGGTGCAGAGGGCCAACAATATCCATACCCCATCTCATAAATGGATAAGGAGAGGTGATTGAAGAGAGCAGCTCTGTTGGCTGATGGATCTTAGGAGCGTGGCGTTGACACTTGTCGCACTTGGTGGAAAACTTCACACAGCCTTTGATCATTGTCGGCCAGTAGTACCCGTGGCGCTTGATTTTTAGTGCTAGTGCTCGTCCTCCAGAATGATTGCCGCAAGAGTCGCTGTGAACTTCATGCATGATTTTGCGAGCTTCTTTTCCTTTGACGCATATTAATAGTGGTCCTGACAAGCTCCACTTGAATACGTTGCCATCTAATAAAATGTATCTGGCTGCTTGGGCTCTCAGCTTGCGAGCCGCCTATTTATCGGTGGGTTGTGTGCCATCTTCAACGTATCTACCAATGTTTTCAAGCCAGCGTGTATCGCAACCATACTCTGATTCAGGTGAATCTTCTTCCGTTGTAGTTGCTTCGTTTGCCTCGGAGGGGTTAGCGTTGGCATCGACTTTGTCTGGTGGGGAGTGGGAATCTTCATCCATGGCAACCACCTCCTGGTTGATTTGAGGCGCAGTTGAAGGACTATTGGGTCCAACTTCACTAGGGTCGACTGAGTCATTTTCTATGTCCACCTCATAATCCGGCTCTCGTCATCCGTCAAGTAGAGGATCGCTTTCTTCGACTTTGCTTATCAGAGTGCTGTCCGCTTCTTTGTGGACTTCTGTGTTAGTGACAGTTTCTTCAGAAGTCGTTGTAGTGGTTTTCTCCTTGGCTTTCTTAGCTGCTTGAGACCGAGTCAAGATGTTAACCACTTCCGGAATAGGGATACTTGGATGCTCTATAAATTCCACTGGGATGATTCGCATTAATTCCAGGTCGGAGAAGCGAGGACTGCGAGGGCATCGGCAAGGGTGTTATCGCCTCTAGGAATCCGAGTAAGTGTGAATTCTGTAAATTGCGCGGCCAACTCATGGACAACTTTAAGGTATGCCTCCATGCGTTCGTCCTTTGTAGCGTATTCTACGCTGAACTGGTTTGCAACTAGCTAGGAGTCACAAAACGCGTGAATGTGGTCGAGTTTAAGTGCGTGCGCAATTCTCATGCCGGCTATAAGGGCTTCATACTCTGCTTCGTTGTTAGATGCTCGGAAGCCTAGGCGGAATGACTGCTCCAGTATTTTGCCGGCGGGTGATGTTAAGCGAATCCCGACTCCCAAACCAGTTTTAGATGATGACCCATCGACATGAAGTTGCCAGATTAGGCTCAGACTCTCTTTAGCGACTGCCTCTTCCGGAAGCTCGATTAAAAAGTCAGCTAGGACTTGTGACTTTGCGCATGTTCGCCCGCGGTACTCAATGTCATACTCGCTTAATTCGATTGCCCACTTAGCCAATCGTCCAGACTGACTAGGGCTGTGCAAGACAGAGCGGAGAGGGAAGGTGCTCAGGACCACGATTGAATGTGACTGGAAGTATGGCCTCAGTTTTCTTGCAGACATAACCACTGATAAGGCTAGCTTCTCCATTTGTGGATATCTTGTCTCGGCGTCGGTCAGAGTTTTACTAACGTAAAAGATTGGCTTTTGCTCGCCTCTCTCCTCACGAATGAGCACTCCGCTTACTGCAGTATCGGAAACTGCGGTGTAGAGAAACAAAGGTTCTCCTACTATTGGCTTTTGCGAGTACGCGCGGGCTTGCTAAGTAACCTTTCAGCTGTTGGAATGCCTCCTCGCACTCCTTTGTCCATTCAAACTTCTTATTTCCGCGCAAAGTATTGTAGAAAGGTAGGCACCTATCTGTGGATCGCGAAATGAAACGATTTAAGGCAGCTATTCGTCCTGTGAGCCGTTGTACTTCTCTTTGCGTTTTTGGTGAGGCCATTTGGATAAGAGCGTTGATCTGCTTTGGGTTTGCTTCGATGCCTCGGTGGGTTACTAAGTAGCCTAAGAATTCACCGGAAGTGACTGCAAATCTGCACTTTGTCGGATTCAGCTTCATGTTGTGCAAATTTAGCTGCTCGAAACACTCTTCCAGGTGTGCTACGTGATCTTTTTCTTCCAGTGATTTGACAAGCATGTCGTCTATGTAGACTTCCATGGTGTTTCCAAGTTGTTCCACGAACATTTTTTTTACAAGCCTTTGGTACGTTGCTCCAACATTTTTTAGGCCAAAAGGCATCACCTTGTAGCAGTAGATTATGCGATCTGTGATGAATGCTATCTTCTCTCGGTCCTCTGGGTTCATCATGATCTGATTATACCCGGAGAAAGCGTCCATAAACGTCAGCAACTTATTTCCTGCTGTAGCTTCCACCAATCGGTTTATGTGGGGGAGTGGAAAGCTGTCTTTCGGACAAGCTTTGTTGAGGTCTGTAAAGTCTATGCATACTCTCCACTTCCCATTTTTCTTCTTTACAACGACGGGATTTGCTAGCCACTCGGGATACTTCACCTCGGTGATTGATCCGACTCGCAGGAGCCTCTCTACCTCATCGTTTACACCCTTTGCTCTCTCTATCCTGAGTTTGCGTCTCTTCTGCTTAACAGGTTTAAAAATTGGGTCGACATTCAACTCATGGAAAGTCACGTTGATGTCGATTCCTGGCATATCTTCTGCTGTCCATGCAAAAGTGTTGATGTTCTTCTTGAGAAACGAGAGAAGCTTGTCCTTGATCTTTTCGTCGAGTTTAGCACCAATTTCTACGCATCTTTTCGGATGGTCGTCGTCTATGCATACTGAGATAACGGGATCTCAGGTGGGTTGGGTTTCTTCTAGGCGATCCTCGTTGAGCTGTAGATGCTATAAGAGTTTAGAGAGCTCTTTAACCGGCTCTCTATTCGTCTTCATCTTCTTACGCTGTGTCTGGGCACCAGGTTCTGTTACCGGATTACGGAGCTTATGCTCGACGAGGAAACAGTTCCGAGACTCTCTTTGACATCCCCAAATAGCTTCCACACCATTAGGAGTTGGGAACTTGAGGCATAGGTGATAGGTAGATGGCACAGCGCGCATTGAGTTGATCCAGGGAGTTCCCAGGATCACGTTGTAGATGGCTGGGTGATCGGCTACTGAAAATTCTATGATTTTTGTTATTCCACCAGCTTCGACGGGGAGTTTTATGGTCCCCATTGTTAAGGTTGTCTCAGAGAAACCAGTAACTGGCTTTGGTCTCCCTTCTAGAGTGGAGAGGTCAACACCCATCCTTAGGAGCATTTCACGGAAAATGACATCCAACGAGCTTCCTGTATCGATGAGGAGGCGGGACGTGTTGCAATTGTTGACAACGAGCTTGAGGACCAGAGGGTCGTTATGGGGGTGATCAATACCTGCTGTCTCTGCTTCTTCAAAGGAGATTACATCGTTTGGTAATTTAGATGGTTCAGACAGATTCTTGCTAACTTCGCCTCTCCGCTGGTAGGCTTTGATAGAAGCTACAGTATCCGAGCAGTAACGAGATCCTCCCATGATCATTAGTATCTCTGGACGAGCTCCGCCTCCTGCTGGCTTGTTGTTTCTCCTCCTTAGTGCGGGTTGCTCGCCTTGCACAAGCTGCTGTTTGTTGGTTTCCATCTCGAAGTCCTTGATTTCGATGTTGCCTTTAAGCTTCCCAGCGGCTAGCGCGGCAGCGAGTTTTGAACCAAGAACGCGGCATTTCGCCGTTGAGTGCCCAAAGGATTTGTGATGTTCGTAGTATGCCTCTTCGTCGAAGCTGCTCTGTTCTCTTGTCCATGTATTTGACCAGCTACCGCGGCCTCGACCACGGCCGCGACCTCGGCCTCGTCACCCACTATAACCTTGGGATTCCACTTGGTAATTATGAGCGCCCTTGGATTCGTGATGCACGAATCCTGATCCCTGGTTACTCTTCTTAGCTTGCGGCTGAACTTGAGTAGGTGGAAGGTGAGGCGTAGACTTTGATTTCCCTTGAGCTTGGGCGAAAATACTCTTTTCATCTTCAACTGTCGCGAAGTCAGTTGCTCGATGTAAAGCGTCTTGAATTGTCACGGGTTTATTCAAGATCATTTCTCTCCAAAACTCGGAGTCATGTCGTAGTGACTTCTTGAGCGCCTCAAGCGCATTTTTGTTACTGATACCTTCAACTTTAGATAGCATTGTCTTGAAGCTCTCCATGAAGCTTCTTACAGTTTCGTTTTGACCTTGTTGCAGATTCCAGAGATCCGCGTCGGATGTTTCTGGTTCAATGAAGATGGCGTAGTGCTTTAGGAATGCCGCGGACAACTGCTTGAAGTTATCAATGGAGTTCCTTTCCAGCTTTGAAAACCATTGAAGTGTTGCTCCCTTAAGGTGCTCCACGAAGAGAAGGCAGCGCCCAACATCTTCTTCGTCTTCTCTGAAGTTGGCTCGTCCTAGCGCAATCGTGAATGTCGTCAAGTGTTCCGACGGATATGTTTTGCCTTCGTAGAAAGGCACTTTGAGTCGTCCTGGATCGGAGAATTTGATTTGCCTGATACGATTTGTGAAAGGGGTGTTCTGGACCTCTGCGAGTACTCGATCAAGTTCAGGTGCTTTGCTGACTGCCTTGTGCAGCTCGGACCGAACGTCCCTCATTTCGGAGGCCGCTCGCTCTATGCTACGTCGCATCTCATCCAGCTCAGCCTTCTGAGCCTGGAAAATTGCATGTCGCTCCTCTTCGAACTCAGACTGCTCTGACCAGGTTATGTCGTCTTCCTCGTCGTCGAAGCCTTGTTCTTGTTGTGCGTTGGCGTTGCTTCGCTCAGCATTTATTGTCGCTTTTCCAGTAGCGATGTTCCTTGTGTTACGTTCGGTTCTCAGATTCTCCGAATTATTTGTCACAGTTGTTGTGACATTCGGCCGCTCAGTTTCGGTTTGGGCAGTCGCGCCTTGCTCGCGTTGCGGGGTTGGCGGAGGAAGAGGTTGACGCTGCCCTCTTGGTGGCCTGATTGGAGTTACGAAATCCAAAGACGTCGGAATTATGCGTGCCGCGAGTTGTCTGAACATGCCTGCTCTTCTGTTGCCGACCCGATTCGGTGTTGCAAGAACGCGTAGTTCTTGATTGGTCTTTTCTTGCTCCTCTGTCTTCTTGAGTAGTGTCTCTAGCATTGCCTTCATACCAGTGAGGAACTCAGACGTCACCATTGTGGCTGCTGTTGTTGGAGTGTCAGGAACAATCAGTGTGTTGTTAGTCGTTTCCCCAGTTCCAGTGTTGTCGTCTCTCGGTCCATCGCTGGTGTTGTTGCGATTCTGTTGACTGACGATGCGTTGCTCTTCAGCGATGCGTTGTTCTTCTGCGATGCGTTGCTCCTCGGCAGTGAGTTGTTGACTGTCGTCTCCGGGCATCTTTGCTTGCGTAGTTTGCACTGTGATCTTCTTGTGTAAGAATGTCTTGCGGTCCCCTTAGTCGGCGCCAAATTGTAGGAGTCGTAACTCGCACAATTGAATTTGTAGGGTTGTCGAGGAAATGCAAGACTTTCGAGTTAATCACAATGCAGAGAATGTAACACTTGCGTTTGCTGTTAAGAAAAGCTTTATTCCTTTTGATGCGAAAAATCTGATCCCCTTTCTGGGTGAATACAATGAGCTATTTATATCTTTTTAGACTAGGGCTAATATACATTTGGGCCAGGCCCATTAAGCATTTAAATGATAATTGACCCATATTATTATTAAGCCCATTTTAATTATGAATTTAATAATATTATGGGCTTATTTTGGATTGAGCTTCTACAAGCCTGTTCATGATTTCATCTGGACTTGGCAGAATTGTTCTTGTCGTTACATCAATCTCGTAGGGTGGAATCCGACCCCTACATCTAACGTGTGTGATAAGCTGATTTTTTAATGATTAATTAACTAACTATTACTTTATAAAGCTATAATTAGAAAACTAACATGTTGATAATTTACTTAAGGAAAGTATCAATAAATCAAAAAATTACCATCATTTGGTTCGATCAATCAAAAGTTATGAAGAAAAGTTACTTTCTTTTAGTTAGTATATATGTTTTACGGATTTGATCAATGTGATTTGGAAATTGAGTAAGATTTATTTATAATCTAGTGAGATTATAATTTGATCGAACCAAATCACTATCCACTAACTTTTACTATCTCCAGAATTAGCACATATCAATAATTAAATTTATAAAACCAATCTTACAGATTTTCATTGAAGAACAACAACAGAAGTACACGAAAATCTATTATATTATTAGAGAGGTAACTATGCACCAGAATGAAAGTTGAATTTTTATTATGATATTTTTTTTTTCCAGAAGTTACCCATTTCTATATATATATATATATCTTCTTTTTGTTTAGTTTGTCAAATTAATCGACTCTTTGTTCTCCTTATGGTTTAATTTATTTGTTTGTGATCGTGTTTTGTTTTGCTCTTTCTTAAAATTTTGATGAATAGGTCTTCAGTCGACCAGGTATGAATTCTTTATTCAGTGACTATATATAATTAATAGTTTGTTATGATTGTTTTGAATTTGATCTATATTCGTTTGCATAATCGATGAGTGATAATTTTGTTTTGTATTATTTACTGTTTCTTATTTATTTTTTTACTGATATAATCTATTTAATCTTATAGGTTGATTGATAGCCATCATTGTCTAATTTGTGGTTTGTTGGGCGATGTATCATAACAATCTTACAAATAAGTATATGGCTTGATGCGAGTTATATATGATGCTATTTGGGGTTTATTGTTTGGAGACGTGTTTTATTGTCCAATAAAATTTTTGAAAGATCTGTCTTTTTCTTTGTAGAATTTTAGTTTTAATTTTAATTTTGCTACCATGCTATATTTGATTTGTATAAAACCCTAATACAGTTGAATCTCTTATCAGGCTTGTTTCATCGTGTACTTTTTTCCCGAGGGAGATCGTTTACCTATCATTCTTTCGCATATATATTAACTTAATGTCTATTCTGATTTTAGTGTTCACATCCTCTCTATATTTTGTTTTTTTTATTGACCTGATCGCATATTTTCGTTGTAAGTTTTTGCATGTTCTCCACACTTTCTCTTAGTTTATCTCCTATTGAGAATTATTCGCATATACTGAATCTGATTTTTTTATATTTTTTTTGTAACCCAGATTAGATGGACTCGCAAAACGTATGTACCCTCTATCGATGGCTACGATTTTTGGGCAAATGGATTATTTGTTCAGTACTATTTATATGGCTCATGGTTGACATAGTACTATTATTCAGAATCAACTTTTTATGAATTATATTATTTTTTTTATCTTTGTGTATATGATTTTTGAGATCTACCAGAAACATGATTTCTCCTTAGCTCCCCTCGTGTTTATCACATCTTACTTCCAACACACTTCCAACATCTATGACGGCGGGCCTCTTGTGTTATCGTTGTCTTTATATATATACCTTCTTTTTGTTTAGTTTGTCAAACTAATCGTCTCTTTGTTCTCTTTATGGTTTAATTTATTTGTTTGTGATGTATTTTGTTTTGCTCTTTTTAAAAATATTAATGAATAGGTTTTTAGTCGACCAGTTATATATTGATGTGAATTCTTTATTCAAGACTATAATTAATAGTTTGTTGTTGTGATTTTTTCGTATTTGATGTTTGCATAATCGATGGGTGATGGTTTTGTTTTGTATTATTTAATGTTTCTTATTTATTTCTTGCTAATATAATCTACTTAATCTTATAGGTTGTTGATAGCAATCATCATCTAATTTGTGGTTTATTGGACGATATATCACAACAATCTTACAAACAAGTATGTGGCTTGATGCAAGTTATATACAATGCTATTTGAGGCTTACTGGTTGGAGACGTGTTTTATTGTCCAATAAAATTTTTTAAAGATCCATGATTTTCTTTTCAGAATTTAGTTTAAATTTTTTTGATTATATAGTTAATAGTACGTAAATAAGAGTAGTACAACCATACATATATTTTTTGACATTTTTTTTTTTTTAGTTTTGGTTTTAAATAGCTTTACTGTTAGTTTTTATTGTTAAACAAATTTTATTGTGATAACATTATATTTTATCTCTATTTCTTGGATTTATCAATTTTTCTAAATATCTATATATTTTCTTTTTAGTTGATGATTGATTTTGTTCAGTTTCGTATTTACCTTATTTTTCACTAAAATAATTTTTCCTCCTTTTTTTCTATCACAAAAACAATTTACATCAACCATAAATATATTAGTTATTTAGCAACGTTTATTTATATTTGTAAATAAACGTAGTTTGTTTTTCTCAGCTTAATTTCTTTTTAGTAATTCAAAAAGTCGCTCTGTTATTTATTTGTTCTTAATGAATACATGGCTAAATAGAACATTCATGCAGTGTGATGTCATTCGTCTTTTGTACGTCCGGTGGATATTTCTTTTAATTACATTTATATTCTTTATAATGGTGATGGTGAGATAGTTTTACATTACTCAATAATGAATAATTTGGATTTGTTTATGAGTTTTTTTCCATTTTCAATACGTGGATTGTAAACACATTTAAATAATAAGTTGCAGGTGGTGGCTATGGCGACTAAAGCCTTTTTTGACAACTTTTGTAAAATATGAGATCATCCAATATCAATCAATTAAAATGAAATAAGGGTACATTTTAGAAGAAAAAAAAATCACCCACAAAACAAATAAAACAAATTGTAAAATACTGTTACAAAATCAAAGTCATCAGTTTACCCTCTTCTCGATTTTACCTATGTAATTCTTATAATAGCGTTTCATGAGTTTGTTTTATTTGAGAAATATATTTTTCTTATTTAACTTTTTTATAAACCTAAACTTAACTGGAAACTAAAGATTTTCATTCTCTTAAATATAGGATAATCATTGGAACGCCATGTTTTAAAGAACTGTACCAACTAAATCATAATTTGAAATTAATAATTATCATGTATCGGCATATTCCGTTTAAAGAGAAAAATAAACTTTAAACCCACCGCCTACAGAGTAACATGTACTCGATTGTCTTTCCTACTTCCTTGAACATCGCTACTTCATAAACAGATTCAAATTTTGTGAGGTATCTAATTACAGATCATGACTACTCATTAACATTACTATAAATAAATAAATATAACATTTGTGTACTGGTAACTTTTTTTAAGTCATAAACTTTTTGGGTTGTGGAAGTCTTTTCGCCAATGGTCGACTATATGTTAATTTATGTTTTTACACCAAAATATTTGGGATTTGAATCCCAGAAAATACGATTTATTATAATTTGTTGCAAACTAATAGAGACAAGTTTGCAAAAGATCTTTAGCGTGAATACAATATACGTCATCCATTCTCTTTTGTTTGATGCTTTCGATTTTTCACAATTATTAAGAAAACACATTAATTCTTAATTATAATGTCTTGTTTTTTGTACTAAACAATTTTTTATAACTTTAGTCCAACAGTAATTCAATAAAACCTATTAATGTGTCTTGAAATTTACAATTCATCAATGCATTTTTCATTAAAAAATGCATTGAGAACGTAAAAAATCAATCTTTTAGAAATATTTTTTAAAAGAGAACGGAGGGAGTAATTGTTTAGTGTGGATCAAATCTGAAGATTTGTCCGTCGTTAAAATTGTTGATATAAAAATTTTCAAAATCTGTAATAGAATAATGCTAAAAATAAAAAATGCAGTAAAAAAATCGAGTTTTTAACCCATAATAATGCCAACATTACAAAGGAATATCTTTTAGATATCTCCATCAATCATCTATAATAATTTCATCTTAGACGACAATCGAAGTATCAATGAAAAGAAAATCAAAGAAAGAGTTTGATACTAGAAGTTATAACTATTACAGCTATTAGAAAGAATTCAAAGTATTAATGAAATGGAGTTCATATATTAGAGTTTGGTACAACTTAAAATCCACACATTTAGTGGAATCCTACTGATTAAAATTGATATATTTTTAAAATCATATGTTTAAACCATTTCATACTGTTAATTAATTTGTGAGTGTTTAAGCTTCCATATTAGGATTTGGTACCACTTAAAATTTGCATACTTAGTCATTGCGAACTGACCAAAATCGGAATAGTTATTCAAATTGATTTGTTTAAACCTTTCCATACCGTAAATACATTTGCGAGGATTTAGGATCTCATATTAAAGTTTAGTACCACTTAAAATTCATATACTTAATTGAACCGATTAAAATCAATATATTTATTCAAACCGTTCTACTTAAATCATTCCATATTGCTTGCACTGGGGGGGGGGGGGGGGGGGTGGGGGTGGGGGGTTTGTTTAGGCTCCAATATTGGGATATAGTATCCTTGGTTTTTAAACAATAAGATTGAAACTTATATACTAGATAATTACTAAACATTTTATGATTCATTATTTTAGCTCTTTTAATTTTCATTAAAATATATTGTGCAGTCATATATAAAACAACAAATATTACTCTATATATTAATTTATATATGTACAAAGATTGAATTATCGAAAAACAACTTGATAAATTATAATGCCGCGCAAGAGCGCGGGTAAAATCCTAGTTTTCTTTTTATAAACGAGTCCTATAATTTCCGTATGTTTTTGCCCATAACTTAGTTCACGAAAGCCGCAAATTAAAAGAAAAAAATATCTGATCCAATTGATATGGGAATTTCCAGATTGGCCACCGTGTCTGATATATTAGGACGTCGACTACATCAACATAGATGTGCTTCTCTAAACAATATAGAGGAGGCCATTGAAAAGGTAAACGCGACATCAAATACGGACATCAAATAATAAGTGCTCTTGAAGTTCGCAAATGATGTTTAGAAGACTCGTTTTGTAACGAAAACACATGGAACTTTATTCGGGTAAAGCAAGCAACTAATACATGGTAAAAGTGTGTGGTTCACTCATGCAACTCCAAGATACTCATTTATTACTTGGCTAGCTATTCGAAATCGATTGCAAACCGGGGACAAGCTGAAAAGTTGAAACTTGGGAGTGAACACGTTATGTAAATTTTGTGGAATAGAAGAAGAAACACGGCAACATCTCTTCTTTGGTTGTGCCACTACGGGTGCGATTTGGGATGAGCTCATGCACAAACTTCTTGGATCTGAGTACACGAAGGTTTGGGACGAGATTATTCCTTTAATTACCAGTCAGTTACAAAAATTCAGTATTTTCCTCCTCTCGTATATTTTATAGTCGGCTATCTACAATCTTTGGCGAGAACGGAATCGTAGCATGCATGGTGAAGCTCCTTTGGCCACTAAATCGTTGGTGTAAAGAAAACTTATCACGGAAGCAAGTATCTTTAGCTCAATCTAACTCGTTTGTTTGTGTTTGATTTGCATAAACTAAAGAACACAAGCCAATTAACGAGTTCCTAGCCAACGGCTGGTACTTCTCATAGGATTCTCTTGATCCCAAACTCTACAAGAGAGATTTAGAGAAAGATTAGAAGTAAACTGTTACAAAGAGAATAAGATTATAACTCTTTGTAAAACTAGAAGAAGAAAAGGAAACAGAGTTATATAAAGGAGGTGGTCTTCTCTTATTCACGATCATCACAACTACAAGTAGGGGACTATATAAAATGGTTCATTTTTTTTTTTTTTAGCTAAACAATTTTAAATAATGGTTCATTTGAAAGTTTCATAGCTAGTAGCCAACAAAGATTATTTAGGACGATCTTAGTATAGTAGGAGAAATGAAAGAAAATTATATAATTTTATTTAATTGAACGTAACAACCAAACTTTGAAATTGAAGAAACAACAGAACTTGAAACTTACAAACATATAGACTAATTTGCATGCATGAAGCGACCATTCATCAACATGTTTGAAGTTTATTACATAACTTTTTATTAAAAAAAACGTTAAAATGTGAAACTTTCTCTTTAGGCATGTATCCGGTATCCCTTTCAATTCTATCGTAATGATCTTGTGTCTTTTATTCTATAACCAAACCATTCTTTGTTTTCTTGTTACCGACGTCGACTCCTGCAAGAATATATAGGAATTAGGCAACTGTAATTAACATGATTGAAATGTACTAAATTGTATAAGTATGAGAAATAACCCTTACTATGAGTAGACAAGTAATCTAGTAGTGGTACGGAGGAGGGGGAGACTTGTAAAGGTAGACCGGAGGAGGAGGAGACTTGTAAATCGGAGGAGGGGAGTAGTACTTAACCGGTGGAGGAGGCGAGTAGTACTTTACCGGAGGGGGAGGTGACTTATAAACCGGAGGAGGAGATTGGTAAACCGGTGGGGGAGGTGATTTGTAAACCGGGGGAGGTGAGTAGTACTTAACCGGTGGGGGAGGTGACTTGTAAACCGGTGGAGGAGGAGATTGGTAAACCGGTGGGGGAGGTGACTTGTAACCCGGAGGAGGAGGAGATTGGTAAACCGGTGGGGGAGGTGACTTGTAAACCGGAGGAGGAGGAGAGTTGTAAACCGGAGGAGGGGAGTAGTACTTAACCGGTGGAGGAGGAGAGTTGTAAATCGGAGGAGGCGAGTAGTTAACCGGTGGGGGAGGTGACTTGTAAACCAGAGGAGGGGGAGATTGGTAAACCGGTGGTGGAGGTGATTTGTAAACCGGGGGAGGTGAGTAGTACTTAACCGGTGGGGGAGGTGACTTGTAAACCGGAGGAGGAGGAGATTGGTAAACCGGTGGGGGAGGTGACTTGTAAACCGGAGGAGGAGGAGATTGATAAACCGGTGGGGGAGGTGACTTGTAAACCGGAGGAGGAGGAGATTGGTAAACCGGTGGTGGAGGTGATTTGTAAACCGGGGGAGGTGATTTGTAAACCGGAGGAGGGGAGTAGTGTTGAACCGGTGGTGGTGGGGAAGAGTAGTAGTAATCAGCAGTGGTTTGAGAAACACAACCAAAAGAGATTGCTAAGACAAGAAAAGTTGCAACCATAGAGGCCATTGGTGACTCCATTTTTGGTATGAGTTTATGTTTGTGTTTGATGCTCTTACTCTCTCCACTACTAGCCCTTTATATAGCTTTTCAAGTTCACTTATTTTGTTCACTTATCTCTCATAGTAAATGGCATTTTTGTTATATTTAAAGAAAAAAAACAACAATAATTGAATATAAAATACAAAGAAAGAAAACGAGTTTGGTCTCTCTCGGGCTTCATTATTTTTGGTCGTCGTTGATCAACTTGTTCTGCATGTTCCAAACATATCAAAATATAATATAGAATGTTGCCATGCACATATTAATGGAACCAACAACAAAAAAATGTAGCGACATTATTGTAGAAAAAGGGTTAATTTGCTTAATAACAAAGAAAAAAATTATAATTCAAAAACTAACCAAAAGTGGCATATATGGCAATATTATGGCCATTGGATTTAGGTTTTTTAGCTAGATTTTCAATTATAATTTTTTTTAGTGTTATCTTTGCTAATTTCCCTAGAAAAAAATGGTTAAAGAGAAAAGATATATGACCCCAAAAGACTGAAAATATGAGATAACTTATTAATGCATTATGCTTTTTTTTAAAAAAAAGGAAAAAGGCAATGCATTAAGAGTATGGTAAATGTAACAATAAGTCTATTTACTAGCACATGAAAATACTTGAATCAAAACGAAACCTTGTGATATGATAGCTATGCAAAAAAAACCATTAAACTTTCAAATATTTGTTTGTTGTTTTAATGTTAAACTTGTTGATCAACAAAACTATAATATACGAAATGATATATTGGTTCACATTTTGAAGCATTCCTAATCGAGTAATAACTTAAAATCTCTATATTTTCGCATGATCCACAAAATACTCTCACTAATATTTTCTCATGCCAATAAATTGAACTCTTTCGTGTTTCAATTTCTCTTCTTCTTCTAAGTCATCCTTACTAAGAAAGATGTAATTGATACAAATAAACAATTAAGTAGTGCCATGTTGTGATTTCATCTAGTATCTATTTTAAAAATATAGCACAAGTATCTTATAAGTTACATGTTCATCGCAAACTTTTTTTTTTCGTTCAAACTCATAATTTTAATGCTCAAGTCGAAATCATCAACAATTCAAGAACAGAAATAGCTCTTTTAGTTAACAAATCACCTATAATATTGGCTTATCGTTTAACATAAGAAAAGGAAAACTTACATAAATTCGAACTAACATCCTAATTTCGAATAAAAGATTATGAATTTTTGTATGTGATTTTTGTTGCGCACAAACTTAAATTCTTATATTGAATAATCTGTTTTTTTTCTTCTTCTCATCTTTCTGTAATGGTAACTACAATAATGTTCAAAAATATAAGAAAAATTAAGTTTCTATAATGGAAAAAATCAACGCGTTAAAGTTTTAATTTAAAGATAGGCGACCAAGTTGAATGTAGAAGGAACATTGAAAGATAAGGATGATATCGATGAAACTGATTTTCAAATCTGGATTCACTCTCGTGCCGGTGACAGTCAAATTTATTGTTATAGTTTCCTTGTATTTGGGTCGATATCTAATTACATTTTAATATGAAGACAAAAATATATGACATTTTATGGTCAACTATTTTGTTGCGTTAGAAATATGTTTTTAAAATAGAGTTTATTGTTTACTTGTGAATGATGCCAACAACTTAACTACGTATATACATTGTATGTGTAAACAAGTTGGGAAATAATACGATTATATTTTCAAAAATATCCTCCAATTTAAGGTCAATTTTAGATCTAATAACCGAAGCTTGGTTAACATATATATACAGACAAGGGAATTCAACACATATTTCAAATCGAATGAATACAATTCATTCTTTTATCAAGAAAACAAATATATATATATATATATATAGTAATAATACTATCGTTTATCCATGTACTTTTTTGCCCATAATTTTTGTTCTTCCAAAGAGGCCATTTTTTGTATACTGGATCAAACAGTTAAGATCTTAGTATATTGATCAAACAGTGGAGGGAATGAGAGTGACATCCATCTCCTTCTTCTATGCCCATTTGCGCAGGAAGTATGGAAACTAGCACCGGTTATGTTCCCGCCTGACAAGAACACGCAAACGTCCCTTAAGCTACCCCTGCAAGAAGCCAAGAGAATGGTGAATCTTCCACCGACGGGACTCGCCAAAACACCTCTGTTTCCACGGATTCTTTGGAATCTTTGGAAAGCTAGGAATCAAGTGGTCTTTGAAGACAAGTTTTACTCAGCGGAGGATACGATCCTTAAGGCTATTCGAGAGGCGAGGGAGTGGAAGGAAGCACAAGATCAACGAAGAGCTCCGAAACAGTTACGTGAGTCACAAGCAACCGATTCCCTTTTACCCGACGCTGTGACCTGCTATGTAGATGCGGCGTGGACAGCAAGTTCCGGCAACTGTGGTATTGGTTGGGTTTTTAAATCCGCAAACAACGTGATGTTTGTTCAACAATCGGCACAACGATGCTATGTAGCAGCAAAAACATTGGCCATTAAGGCCGCTATCTCTGATGCTACGGCTCGAGGTATACGGGAACTTCAGGTGTTCTCGGATTGCAAAGGTCTCATTTCTCTTCTAAATTCTAACGAGTCAACAGTGGAGCTTCGTGGCTTGCTGCATGACATAAGGGAGAAGGCTAAATTCTATCTCATTTTCTTTTATTCCTCGTTTAAACAATGATTTAGCTGATTCTTTGGCTAAAAAAGCTTTAATGTGTCTGAACAATTCCTCCATAGATGGATTGTAATGGTTGTTATGAATGAATGAAATATTTGTTGCCCAAAAAAAAAAAAAAAATTGATCATGATTATTAACTTTGCACTAGCCAAGTCTTCCATATTTTAAAATTTTCTCTCTAACAATTTAGATAATATTGCAAGACAAAAAAGCATGAAGACCTGCCTACTTTTTCCAAAACACGTAGAAATTGATACATATCTAAACGCAAGAATTATACCGCACTACAATGAATTTGATACATATCTAAATGGTAAGTGAGAAATTGATAGAAAATTAAGTAAATACTAAATACAATTACAAACGACATGATGAATTCAAATACGAAATAAAAGAATAAATACAAACATACTAAAATCAAAACGAATTTATGTTCTTTTATCAAGCCGATTTTGATAATTCTGAAGGGTTGGAACACGAAGAATTTTTTTTTTTTTAAATATATATTCATTTCTTTTCTCCAAAAGAGAGACATTTTGTGAGTTACATTGTTTTCAAATCACACGGGGAGAAAATGATGTTGCCTAAGACATACATTCAGCAAGGCAACATTCTAGGGAGGTAAACATGTAAGGCAGAAAGTAATGATCAAGTGTAACGATTGAAAAGCCGGTTTCGCGTACAGACCTAACCTTTCAAGAAGCCGGATGATTGAGGAACTGAGTGTAACCAAACCAGAGAGAGAGGTATGTTGGATCGGAAGTTGTTGGTGGTGGGACTGGAGAGGTCCAGATTGCGTTGTCTAACCCTGCAAGCCTTTGCCTCATGAGATTTTGAATGTCCTTTATTACACGCTCTGTGGACTTGGAAACAGAGTTGTGTAATCTCGCGTTCCTTTCTCTCCATAACACGTAAATTACAGCTTGAAGAATCAGTTTGCAGATAACAATTAGTTTGGGGTTTGTTGAAGCAGTACTCACCCAAAGTGATATTGCATCAAGAGAGGATGGAGTATTAAATCTTGGATGAGTAAAAAAGGACTTCCAAACCAGGCTCGCAAATCTGCAATGAAAGAAGAGGTGGGACTTGGTCTCTTGGTCGGAGTTGCAAAGGAGGCAAACACTCAGAACTTGAATGCCCCAACCTCTTAATCTATCTCTAGTGATTAGGCGATCTCGCATCACAATCCACATAATGAAAGAGTGTTTCGGAATGCTCTGTGTGAACCAAACGAGCTTGACCCACAGAACAGATTGTCGAGGAGGATTCAAGGTTAGCCATGTCTTCGATGCAGAGAACTGACCCGGAGTTCCCGTGAGAGTGTTCCTCCATCTAAACTCGTCGAGAGAATGCGAGTTAAGAATTAAGTTTTGAGGCAGAGCATTCCTGAGCAGCATTTTTATCGGGTGTCTCCCACGAGGCAGTAACCAACCGTCACTCCCCATTGCCTAGCTGACCGTAGCCGAACGAGAGATGCCCGTGACCCGAGGACCATTTTGCACCAGTTATGTCGATAAGAGGTCCCAAGTCAGTCCAATTATCGTTTCAAAAACTTGCTAAACGACCAGACCCGATAATACAACGAAGATAAGGTCTAGCCAAACTTCTCAACCGTAATAACTTCTTCCAAATCCAACTTCCCCGAGAATTCATGTTAATATCCCAGAATGACCTTCCTCTAACACGAAGAATTTCCTTTGTTATAACTTATGAGAAGAAAAAAAGGGGCAATTTCTCAAAGACCAGAGAAAACTATTAGGCTTAAGATTTTATTTATGAGTCAATTTGGCTAATAGCCATATTGAGTTACATCATAGAGAAAATAGATATGCTATTGGACTATTTTTTTTTTTTTTACTTCCAAAAGGAACACCATTTTGAACATTACAAAGAAGATACTATGGAAGCAAAATACCACACGCATGTGGTAAACAGATGATCCCATATTATCTAGCAATAAATAATAGCAACACAAAGTGACAGGTTGATGAGCAAGTAACAGAAATTACCAAGACCCCATTGAGTGATTAATTTCCAAGGAATTAGCAGTAGGATGAGTAGTGTGACACCCCAATTTCAGGGTATATGTGGTATATGCGGTATATGCGGAGAGGCTTAAAAGAATTGATTTGGCTACCTATATCACCAAAGTGCACTTATCTTTTCGGTCACAGGTCTTGAGAGAACTCCAGAGTTAAGCGTGTTTGAGCTGGAGTAGTTTCAGGATGGGTGACCTATTGGGAAGTCATTTCCAGTACCGTGTGAGTAAGGTCAAAACACGAGTAAAGATCGCGTGGTGATTTGCAGGGTTAGTAAACATGACTTCCGAGCCTCCCGAACTAACGCACCGACCGTCGGACATGGTGGGCCCACGGGCCCGAGAGTGGACGGGGGCCCATGGGAGGGGCGGTTGGGGCGTTACAAGTGGTATCAGAGCATATACGGTTTTAGGACGTTAGATTGTGTGATCTGAGACTATGTGTTAAGTGCTTATGAGTATAGAGTCTTAGATCATCCTCTCGAGTCTTTAAAGAGATTTTGCGGTAAGTATTTGTGTGGTTTTGAATTCTAGTATCGTATTCTGTATTTTTGGGAAATGCAGAGAGTGAAGGCTAGGGTGCTAGCAGTCGAGTTTGTAGTCGGGGACATGCGAGTGAGTCCACCAAGTAGGTGGTTTTGAGTACCGCATATGAGCTGGTTCAGATTTTTCAGATGTTTCAGAAGGGATCCGGGAGTGCAGCCAGTGTTAGTACTAGTCTGAGGACTGGGGGTATGAGATGGACTGGTAGTGCGGGAGGCCCAGGTGTGAGTGCGACTGCATGTGTGGCTACGGGTCGAGATGATTGTGGCAAATCTATGGGCTCAGGTTGTGGTAGTGGTTACCAGGTGTGGTACTAGTGTAGGCTCAAGTAGTACCTCTAGTGATTGAGGTGCACCCGTGAGCTGCAGTAGCAGAGGAGAGTCCGTCCTATCTGGGAGTGAGGGGCAGAAGCTGAGTTTCAGTGGTGTTCCTTTTGGGTTGTGTTAGACTTGGGAGAGCT
Source organism: Draba incana (assembly GCA_963576765.1). Lineage (NCBI taxonomy): Eukaryota > Viridiplantae > Streptophyta > Magnoliopsida > Brassicales > Brassicaceae > Draba > Draba incana. Next base: position 3,994,299 of record OY755209.1, on the reverse strand, counting down.
AATGAGTGGAGGTCGATGATAGAGTGTAGTTTCGCTCTATGAGATGTTATGAGGAGTATTGTGGTGTTTCTAGAGATTATTCTTGGTGGAGTTAATGCCAAGTTATTTTTCCTCAAAAGGCTGTGGAGCGTTTGGAGACACGGTTTAGGGAGCTGTTTCGGTGTAATCGTGCAGTGCTTGATATCGATGCAGAGTTTTGTAGATTCCTAGGATATGCTAGCCTTGGTGTAGAGGTCGAGCAGACTCAGATGAGGAAGTACTTATGAGGACTTCAGGTTAAGTAGAGGTGCGGTGCAGAGTATCCAGATTCGCCTCGAGGGCGGAGTTAGTCAAGACAACAGTGGTAGTATGAGGATACTTCTTAGTCGAGCTAGAGTAGTCGGCGTTTATCCAGATGGTGCTGAGAGCAACAGTATTCGGAGCGATGCTGATAAATATCTAGGAAGATGTTCAGAAATGCATAGATGTGCAGGTGCTGGCGAGTCTATACTAGCGGTTCTGATGATTAGTCAAGTGGAGTTGTGTGAAGTCATCTTGGAGATCGTGTATATCGCAAGATGGCTATGTTGAGGGGTCCTAACAGATCCATAGCAGAGAATAAGCTGAGATCGCGGTTTATGGGTCCGTTTCCGGTAGTGGAGCGAGTAGGACCAGTGGCGTACCGGCTTGAGTTACCTCCGATTATGAAGGCATTTCATGAGGTGTTTCATGTTTCCTTGTTGAGGAAGTGCCTGCATGAATCGGAGGAGTTGGTGGTTAAAATTCTTAACGATCTTAGACCGGATATAACTGTTCTGACAGTTGCGATGAGGATTCTTGAGAGGAGAGTCAATGAGCTGCGTCCGAAGAAGATTCTGTTGTTGAGGATTCTGTGGGATTTGTGCTGTTTGTGAGGAGGAGACTTGGGAGCCTGAGGCAAAGACGAAACTAAAGTTCAAGAAGTGATTCGACAAGCAGGTTGCGGTTTGAGCTTTGTTTCCTTTGCGGTTCTCGTTTCGATTTGGCTTCGTGTTGTTGTAGTTGTTGTTGATTCTTGTACTTCGTTTTGTTGTAACGATGTATAATTTTGAGATTTATGAGATGGAGTTTCTTATTTATCTACATCAGGCTGTGTTTCTGATGACCATGAGTGTGTTGATTAGTGTGGGTCATGTTTTTGAGGATATTCTTGTTGGAGAGTATCGAGTTTAGACCACATGAGATAGACCTAGTCGCTGATGTTTTATAGGCGTTTTAGAATTTGTTATGGATGACTCGTCATCTAGAGACGGTGGTTTTCCAGAGTATGTATCGGGGACGGTGGTTTCCTGTATACATGTTGAGAGACGGTGGTTCTCTCCAGGAGACGGTGGTTTTCCTGTGTACTTATACTGGGACAGTAGTTTCCTTTATAGTACTGAGTGCCTATATTGGGACGGTGGTTTTCCTCTATAGTGCTGAGAGACGGTGGTTCTCTCGAGGGGATGGTGGTTTCCCTAGAGTGTGTGTGTGTGTGTGTGTGTGTTTGTGGATGAGTTAAACGTAATAAATGTTTGAGAAATGTACGTATAAACAAAGGATTAGGTGTAGGCCTCAGAGATTTTGTGAGGATCTCTCGTGGTACTGGCCAAGTGGGGTAAGGATTTTGGGTCTATAGTAGACAATTATATGGGACCCGAGTGGTAATCTCGGGTGATGCTGACCAGGTTGGGTCAGGACTTTGGTCCATGATTGGACTGTATATGAGGATCGAGTGAAGATCTCAAATAGCGTTGGTTGGATAGGTCAAGGGTATGGTCTCTGATAGACAGTTTGGGAGGCTCGAGTAGTGAGTCGAGGTAGCGCTGGTCAGGTTGGGCCAGGGATTAAGCTTTAGTAACGGGATTGGAGAGAGTCGAGGAACTTTAAGTGGACCCCCGATGTATGAGAGTTACTGGAGGTGACTTATGTTTGGGGCATATGAAAATAGATATGATCCTCTGAGATCTAGGGAGGATCTCGTGTGTTATTGACCTGGTTGGGTTAAGTGTTGGTCGTTGTTAGATGACTCAAGCCTAGAGGTATTATTGCATTGGGGAAAATTCTGGGCAAATCTGGGCGAGTAGTGGTCAGTACTGCATTGTACTTGGGTATGTGCAGTTATCCAGTAATTCTTTGAGGGAGGAGGATTCTCCCTACGTTATTGTTTGGGATGAGTTTGCGAGATGAGTACACCTATGATGACATTGCTCGAGTTGGGTTAGCTTTATGCGACCCCTAAGTTAGTTTCATTTTTAATGTTACAGGCGTGTGGTACTTATTGCTCTAGAGGCTGCGATCCCGAATAACTCATTTAATTATTTGGGATGTGAGTTCCTAGAATAAGTGGCGAGAGATATGAGTTCTCTCGCGGGGATGTGAGTTCCCCAGATTTTTATTTGCGAGGAAGGTGAGTTCTCTTGCGGGGATGTGAGTTCCCCAGATATCGTTGACTCGAGGGATGCGTCCCGAGAATGCGAGCGGTATGTTTCCTGATAGGTCATAGGACACGTCCTGTGAATGTCAGGGTGTGAAATGAGTTAAGAGCAATATGTGGCTGTATCGCGCGAATCATCATAGGATAAGTGATGTATTTCAAAGGTGATGTATGGATCTTTAAGAGGGTCGATTATGTTAGCCAAGTGTTCGGATGGAACAGAGATGTTATGCTGGAGTAGGAAATAACGGGTTAATATTACGGAAGGTAATCCTAGTTTCTGAGTACTTGTATACGTATGAGTTGATTACTCTAAAGAAAGTGTTTTCCTATATATCTAGAGCTTGAGGGAGACGTCCTGAGAGCGGAGTGGCATCAGCATCATTACCTTAAATGAGACGTCCTGAGAGTGTGATGATGACAGTATAAGTATGAGTAATCAACGTCTGTTTGTGGCATAAGTATGAGAGGGGATTCAGACCTTAATAGTATTTCTTTTTCATTCGGTTCTGATGACCTGATTAACTGATGTAGCGTCTTTGGTTGTGCATGTTCTTGTTTGATTGTTGTGCAATTGATCGATCCAATTCTGGGTCTACAGTTGGTTATGCATGTTCTTGTTTAATTGTTGTGCGATCAATTAGGCAGACCTAGTGAGGATTAGGAAACGTTGCATTATGAATAGTTTGGGTTAGGAGCCTTGCGTGTTTATACTGTTTAGAGGAGAGTTGAGAACCAGGGACAAGGATGGAGTCGAAGTTCAAGGATAGTTCGACAAGCAGATCGCAGTTCTGGAGCTTCACTTTCCTGGTGGTTCCAGTTCGGTTATTTTAGCGTGGTGCTATGTCGTCTGTTGGTCTGTATATTTTCGTTTTGGTGTATCGAATATGCATTTCTAAGATCTCTAAGAGGGGTTCCCTTATATTTCTATGTGATGAGATGTGTGTTTCTTATGGTTGGTTAGTGCGGGCCAGTGGTTGGTCTTTCTGTGATGATATTCCAGGATGGGAATATCGTGGCTGGGGCACAAGAGGTAGTCTAGTCGGGAGATGTTTATGAACGTTTTAGAATTTATTACTCTGAGGACTTAGTGTCCCATAAACTCATTTCGAAGATTGTGGTCTCTGTATACCTTTGGAGATTTGGGGTCTCATGTATACTGCTTGGGATTGTGGTCCCAGTATGAGCATTGGGATTGTGGTCCTGTTTTCCGATTGCTCAAAGGATGTGTTCCTGCGAGTGAAAGAAGTGCTATAATGAGTTAAGAGTAATAAATGTCTGAAAACGTGGTCATAAGCATGAGACTGGATAAAAGCCTTAGAGATCATAGTGTTGGTCTCGAGTGATGTTGGCCGGTGGGCCAGAAGTTTGGTCTTGGTAGACGGATTTTTGCGGATTCGAGGACGAATCCATTATTAGTGGGGGAGAATTGTAACGACCGCAACCCATCAATAATGATTTTATATGGGTGTCGATTAACACCAGTGATGTGTCGATCGACACCATTATTTCAGAATCGAGTTAAATTAATTGTAATTTCGGTTTTGTTGGGTTTGGGTTAAGAGAAACCCTAAAGGCTCGTATAAAAGCCTTTCTTTCATTGAGCAGTCACGTTTGAGAGGAAATAAATGTCCAGAGTCGTGAGAGAAATTGATGTTTGAGAGAGAAAAGGTGGTTTTTGTGTGTTCTTGAGAAAGAGAGTTGATTGTGAGAATTGGGCAGTTCTGTTGCCTTGTGTTGGATATGAGGATCGGATGATCAAATCAGTTCGGATCATCGTGAAATTTTATAGGTAAGTTCGTCTGTCTCTTAGCTAGCCGTGAGGCAAATCGTTTTGTCGATTGGTTCTGTACGCTAAGAGATATTTGTGTTTTCGTGAGTGATATCTGTGCAAAATCGGGTCTGGGATCAGACCATTTAGAGGGAGTTTTCCTAGAGTTTCAGAGCGGGTTAGGCGATGTTGCTTATGTCGTTGGAAAGCTCTTTGAGTATACTTTCCGAATCATGTTTTATATCATGATTCCAAGGTAAACTCCATGTTTTATGGTCATTCGAAGTTAGTATGTCGTTCTGTTTTATTTCAGAAATTCTGATTCGATTTAGGGAAAAATCTTGTTGATGAATTATAGGTGATAGAGAATAGTTAGCTTGTGGCTTTCTAGCCTTTTAGTGGCTGTGTTCTTCGCCATTTCAATCCGTAATCTCGTCATTCGCGAAGGTGAGTGCGTGATCGCAGGTTTCTCGTAGGATTCGAATGTTCTTTGTTACATTTCGGTGATTCGTGGTTATTTGTGCAATGATTGTGATTGATGTTTTAGATGATGAATGATCGTGTCGTGATTGATATGGATAATTGTAGAAATTCTGAATCGAGCTGCGTGAGGATATGCTCAGATTCTGGTTTTTGTAACGAGGCGTCGATCGACACCTAGAGGTTGTGTCGATCGACACCTCGATAAAGGTTTATGTTCGATGATAGCGAGTGTCAATCGACACCATGGTGGTGTGTTGATCGACACCTGCTTGTAATTTGATGATTTATGTATTTTTCGTAACTGGTAATTGATATTGTGTTTAAACGGTTTATTAATATGATATTTGTATTCTGCATTTAACCTGTTGGCGGGATGACCACTCCACTGAGTATTTGTGATAATACTCACGCAATTCCCGGTTTCCTTTTGAGTTGCAGGTAAAGAAAAAGTGTGATCGTGGAATCAAGGCGAGGACAGAGGATGATAGGATTTTATTTTATGTTATTGAACTTAGTAGCCTGGTTTAGGTTGCTGGTTATTGTTTCTGGAATTGCTAGTCTTTGAGTTATCTTTTCTGGAATTTAGATTGTTTTTGGAATTCTGGAGTATTGAATTTTATGAAATTGAGATTTGAATTTATTTGGTTATTTGTTCCGTTTGTGTATTTTCACCTTGAGCTAATCATTGAGGTTTTAATGATTATGGGATCATTAAATCCGGATTAATTATTTAATTAAAAAAAATGCGGGCCGAGAATGGGTGTGGGGCCCATTGGGAGATGAGGATTTCTCCTGAAGGGATGAGGATTTCCCTTGTATGTTATTGAGAGATGAGGATTTCTCTCGAGAGGATGAGGATTTCCCCTGCATATATAGCTCGACGGTGGTCGGGGCGTTACAAGTGGTATCAGAGCGAACTCTGACATCTGTGAAGAGTCAGATTGTCGGGGTAACGATCTTGGTATGCGCAACGAGGACGTTGCGATCTGTTAGTGGGGGTGATTGTGACACCCCAGTTTCAGGGCATATGCGGTGTATGCGGTATATGCGGAGAGGCTTAAAAGAATTGATTTGGCTACCTATATCACCAAAGTGCACTTATCTTTTCGGTCACAGGTCTTGAGAGAACTCCAGAGTTAAGCGTGCTTGAGCTGGAGTAGTTTCAGGATGGATGACCTACTGGGAAGTCATTTCCAGTACCGTGTGAGTAAGGTCAAAACACGAGTAAAGATCGTGTGGTGATTTGCAGGGTTAGTAAACATGACTTCCGAGCCTTCCGAACTAACGCACCGACCGTCGGACATGGTGGGCCCACGGGTCCGAGAGTGGACGGGGTCCCATGGGAGGGGCGGTTGGGGCGTTACAAGAGCCCACTTAAACTTGGAAAAATTCAAACCAGGTTGATAGAAAAGTTGGAGAAGAGCTTGGACTCAACTCATTTCCTGGTTTTCGATCAAGTGTGTAAAGCTTCCTTCTCATTGTTTGTTCAATGTCTCTTACAATGATGCTGGCCGGTTTAGGATTAGCTTGATGTAGTTTTCCATTTCTTTCTTTCCACACTTCATAAATCACTGCTTGTAACAGAAGTTTGCAAATATTTATAACCTTAGCTGAAGAAAAAGGCGCCCGAGAAGAGATTCTGTTTACCCATGGTACAATTCTGAGCAAACCTGATATAAATCCTAATATAAATCCTCCTTCAGGCTATTGGACTATTTTTAACAAGTAACCATTTGTCTTGTTAAATTATCTATTTGGCCCTTTAAAATACTCAAATTTATCATTTGGAGAAATGATGTATGTGAAAAAGATCCTTCAAAATCGTGACCGTCGCTCTGATACTTGCCTTGCAGAGTTGATGACACATTTTAAGGCCGTTTGAATGTGTCCACGTGACGGCAGTGATGACGAGAGGTTTTCGTGTGTTGGGTTTATTGAACGGAGGTAAATTGGTGACGGCGCGGCGAAGTTTGGACTAGCCGAATATCTGATATCAGCGACGAAGGAGTTAATGACGACGATGACGATGGCAACAGTGAGAGAGGAGTTTGCTGGACTGTACGCTACGGCGGAAAGTCACCGAGTCCGTTTCGAGTCACCGAGTTTGTTGAAAGAAGAGATTAATACGTCACTTTTTCATATGCTTATCATTAAGGATAATTTTGTCATTATATATATTATACACCTTGTATCATATCCAGAAACTTAATATAGTTACTCTACTAATTATATTTTTGTGTGTGGTTATTTCTGCTAATTTCTCTTTATTTATTCCAAAAGACCAACAATAGTCTTTTAGTTTCAAACAAAAAAAAACTTATTATGAGAAGCAAGAGGAACGTGGAGGTGTACGGTACGGTCCGTACCGTACGGGGAAGGTCAAAATTGTTTTAAGAGCAAGTCGTTGAGCACATGGCATCATGGTCCTTTAACCACAAACAAACTCGGTTTGGTTTTGAGACTTGTGAGGTTTGTATTGTCCTTATAAGCCACTTATTACTCAAAAGTACGACACCAATATGACCACTTCCACTATATCGTCTGAGTTTTAAAACTAAACACATTTTCAGTACCTACGATTTTTATTTAATTTTGTGTGTATAGTAAGTTAGTAACTAGGGAAGTTAGTAAAATTATCATCAGTTAATGGAGGACGTTATTATATATATAATGAGAGAATTTAATAGCAGCCAAATTAAGATTATATATAGGGATGATCCGATGATATTAAGTCGAGGAGTAGGAGAAATGGGAGAAAATTATACTTTTATTTAATTGAACGTAACAACCAAACTTTGAAATTGAAGAATAGGAGGAAACAACAGGATTTGAAACTTATTACAAACATATGGACAAATTTTCATGCATGAAGACCACTCACCAATATGTTTGAAGTGTATTACAATAACTTTTTTTATTTAAAAAAAACTTTAAAATGGGAAACTTTCTCTTTAGGCATGCAATTCTCTCGTAATGATCTTGTGCCTTTTATTCTATATATAACCAAACAATTCTTTGTTTTCTTGTTACCGACGTCGACTCCTGCAAGAATATATAGGAATTAGGCAACTGTAAGATGATTGAAATGTACTAAATTGTATAAGTATGAGAAATGAACTATTACCATGAGTAGACGATTAAGTAATCTAGTAGTGGTATGGAGGAGGGGGAGATTTGTAATGGTAGACCGGAGGAGGAGGAGATTGGTAAACCGGTGGTGGAGGTGATTTGTACTCGTAATGTTTCTTGGGAGGTGGGGGAGAGTGGTAAACCGGAGGAGGAGGAGACTTGTAAACCGGAGGAGGTGAGTAGTGCTTAACCGGTGGTGGAGGACTCTTGTAAACCGGAGGAGGAGAGTAGTACTTAACCGGTGGAGGAGGAGACTTGTAAACCGGAGGAGGGGAGTAGTGCTTAACCGGTGGGGGAGGTGACTTGTAAACGGGAGGAGGAGAGTAGTGCTTAACCGGTGGAGGAGGGGACTTGTAAACCGGAGGAGGAGAGTAGTACTTAACCGGTGGGGGAGGAGACTTGTAAACCGGGGGAGGGGAGTAGTACTTAACCGGTGGGGGAGGTGACTTGTAAACGGGAGGAGGAGAGTAGTGCTTAACCGGTGGTGGGGGAGACTTGTAAACGGGAGGAGGGGAGTAGTACTTAACCGGTGGTGGGGGAGACTTGTAAACCGGAGGAGGAGAGTAGTACTTAACCGGTGGTGGAGGACTCTTGTAAACCGGAGGAGGGGAGTAGTACTTAACCGGTGGTGGGGGAGACTTGTAAACCGGAGGAGGAGAGTAATGCTTAACCGGTGGTGGGGGAGACTTGTAAACGGGAGGAGGGGAGTAGTACTTAACCGGTGGTGGGGGAGACTTGTAAACCGGAGGAGGAGAGTAATGCTTAACCGGTGGTGGGGGAGACTTGTAAACGGGAGGAGGGGAGTAGTACTTAACCGGTGGTGGGGGAGACTTGTAAACCGGAGGAGGAGAGTAATGCTTAACCGGTGGTGGGGGAGACTTGTAAACGGGAGGAGGGGAGTAATGCTTAACCGGTGGTGGTGGGGAAGAGTAGTGGTAATCAGCGGTAGTTAGAGAAACCGAACCAAGAGAGATTGCTAAGACAAGAAAAGTTGCAACTAAAGAGGCCATTGGTGACCCCATTTTTGTTATGTGTTTATGTTTTGGTTTGATGCTCTTACTCTCTCCCCTACTAGCTCTTTATATAGCTTTTCAATTTCACTATTATTTACTTTGATCTCTCATAGTAAATGGTATTTTTTTGGCGCAAGTAGATAAAAACAACAATAATTGAATATAAAATACAAAGAAAGAAAATGAGTTTGGTCTCTCTCGGGCTTCATTATTTTTCCTTTTCCCCTTCTCTATTATTTTTCGTCGTCGTTGATCGACCTGTTCTGCATGTTCCAAACATATTAAAATATAATATAGAGAACATTGAATCTAAAGCTAGCAAAATGATACCATGAGATATGAAAGAATTTGATAACACATTATGAGTGGTAAATGTAACAATAATGAGTTCATTTATCAAAACGAAACCTTGTGATATGATAAATACAAAAAAGACCACTAAACTTTCAAATTTTTGTTGTTGCAATGTTAAATTTATTGATCAACCAAACTATAAGATATGAAATGAATTATTGATATACATTTTCAAGCATTCCTAATCGAGTAATAACTTTAATCTCTATACTTTTGCATGATCCCCAAAATAGTCTCACGAATATTTTTTTTTATTAAACTAAATGTAAAATTTATTTTTTAAAAAAGGTTTTTACAATAAATGCGATTTTTTTTATTGAAAATTTGAAATTGCTAAATCGTTAGTTTAGTGGAAGCTAAAAGGAAGAAGTGAATTGTGTCATCGAGTTCCAAACCAAGTCACTAGATCCGAATATTTCTCGTAGCCACGGAGAGAAGATAACTGATTTCGAACTTGTTTGTCTATGTTTGTTTGTCTCACGAATATTTATCATGCAAATAAACTAAACTATTTTGTGTTTCAAAATTTCTTCTTCTTCAAAGCATGTTTACCAGTGAGACTAATGGAGTCTCATATAATTAAAAAATAAAGAAATTTTTATTAATTAAAGAAACCTAACCAATGAAAAAACAACACTTGTAAGAAATGTTTATGAGTCATTCTCCAAAGTTTCTATCCGAAGAGACTATTCAATCCAAAGAGAGACCAAACAATTTTTTTTCTTTATTTTCTTTATTTTTTAATTATATGAGACTCCATTAGTCTCACTGGTAAACATGCTTACGTATAAGTTTTTATAACTATTGATGATCTAAAATTTGTACCATCCGACTAATCTTCGAAGATGAATATAGTCGTCGATTTCAAGATGAATATAGCCGTTGAGGAGTCTAATCTCTTCTGTAATAGTAACTACAATATTTTGTTCGTAAATACAAGAAAAGTTAAGTTTATATTTGGAAAAGAAAAAACGCGTTAAAGTCTTAAAGATATAGGCGGCCAAGTTGAATATATAAGGAACATTGAAAATAAGGTGGTCCGTCATGTACTTGATTCACTCTCGTGCCGGTGTCAGTCAAAATTTTGGTTTTGATTCACACGTTTCTTGTCATTACTCATATACATTCGTAATCTAATATCTTTTTCGAATTACTTAGTTAGTCAACATTAAATCAAATGTAGTTACATTTTAATATCAAGACTAAATATATGAAACCATTATGGTCAACTATTTTGTAGCGTTACATGTATGTTTTTAAAATAGAGTTTATTGTTTAGTTGTGAATGATGCCAACAACTTAACGACGTATATATGTATGTCAACTTTTATATAGTATATAAACAAGTTGAGAATAATAAGATAATATTTTAACAAAAAAGAAGAAAACTATACATTAGTAATTGGTGTTCTATAAAATATATATACAAGGAGGATAATCCAAATTAAAATCGATTTTCGATTTGATATCAAAAGCTTGGTCAACATTTTTTGGAATAATAAAATTTAAATGTGATTTTTGGTTTTGAATTTTGTCAAATATTGGTAAGTAAACCAGCTGGATTAAGATTTAGACGAACCAACAACTATACATTCTATTTAGTTTTTTCTTTCTTGAAAGTTGACTATTTTGGTTAGGCGTCAAAAGTTATATAACTAATCTTGACAATTTTGATGCTGAAGAAATTGACGTAAAACGAAATTAATATAATCACCGTCGTTAATGATTTGGATTGATTTAGTTAAATTATGCTTTGTTAATTAAATATATACTAGTATGTTGTGATTTGTGAAATTGCGAATGCATGGTTTGGTCGTTTTTGGTGTCGGGTTTTTCCTAAAACATTTTCTCGATTTATTGTTCGATTAGTGTTCTCTTTCTATCGAATTTGGTCCAACAATGAAATTATATCTTCAACAACTAGTAATGTGTAGTTTCAACAAAAAAAAGTAATGTGTACTTGAGTCTCTTAAGTTAAATTTTGTTTTATATAAGAAAGTCACTAATTAGATAAGGCAATTTAGGTAAATGCGAAACATAGTTTGGCGATTCCAAGTCCAAGCCAACCATGGAAAAAATGCAACAAAAGGGGATTTTTTGGGGTTAATTTGTAATTAGCGTTAATTTGTTAACTAACAAAAAAAAACAATAATTAAGCAAATAACAAAAATTAGCATATGCGCCCACATATCAACTATTAAATGTAGGTTAAATAGTTAGATTTTTTTATTATAATTTTTTTTTTTGGTTATTGAATACAATTTCCATTGTAATTATACGACGTGTGTGATAGCTAGCTTCATAAGCTGAATGATTTTTTTTCCTCCTCTTTAGAGATATTTTTTGTTTGTTTAATGAGATAATATATATAATATATTTTTTTTATGTGCAACAATGAGATAATATATTCATAGCAACTAAAACTACAAGCTACGTGTAGCGGAACAATTTTATTTAATATCATCATTTATACATTCAAAGTACAATGTATGAAAAAGAAAGAACAAATCATCATCGATTCAACCATATTAATTGTTTGTTACTATTTCCTGGTAAACACCTATGAAGTTTATTTTGTCGTAATGCACACACAATTTGTTCGATCTTAAATATGTTCCAATAAATGAAGAAATGAAATGTGTTTCAATAAAATAAACCATCCACAAATATTGGATTAACTTTATTTCAATACTCTTACACATTTTTCTTCGTTAGGAATTAATGTCTAATCACTGTTATCATTGATGTTTTTTCTCCTTTTCAGTGAAATTATTTCTTTTCTTTTTCATGCATCCCCAATTTATATTGGCGTATTTAACAAAAGTAATAATGATATTGTAGTATGTTTGCGACATACTTTAAGTTTTCATTATGTGCATTTAAAATTATTTAACCTCTCCAACATCAAATTATTACCAGATTCTTACCACATGAAATATAGTCACGGATCCAATTCACTCTTTTGACCTTCGCATACTGAATCATGGAATCGACTCTCATTCGTGCATAAAACGTAAACTTTTAGTTCACTATTTTAAAAATAAATAAAATTTATTATATATGCTTTCTACTTTACACACATTATTATTATTAGAAAAATATATATGTGATTGGCTTTACATAATGACTCTTTAGCAAACATCCCATGCAAAAGCCAAGGAAGTAAAGTGTATTTTTCCCTCTAACATGGCTGATTGATTTTTCATTAAAAAATGGAATACTAAACTCGTTAAAGCTAGGGAAAAAGGCTCCTTCCATTACCGGAATATTCACGTGAACATTTTTCTTAAATGGTTTATTTTTGTAACAAATCATGATATTCAATGATTCTTGCAGCTTATGGTAGTAATCGGTTAAGCTAAAAATATTCACTAGACACTGAGCGTATTTACTTCACAAAAATGTTTGATTATGCAACTATCACATTTTCTATTACGTTGCATTATATATTCATTTAGAACTTTTATCTAACCAAATAATTGAGAAGATTATACCATATATTGTTTTTCATTGTAAGGTATATTATCAAATAAAATCTTCGTGTGAAAGCATTCGAAGGGGTTCGTGGACTTCATTGCATTCTTGTGGGTCAGGCGGCTTTCTATACCAATTTTTGTTATTCATCCTTTTATTGGTTTTGTCGTCTCTCAAGAAAAAATCGTCCCTCGTATGTTTCTATTCATTTTCCAAAATGCATAGTTGCTAAGATTTATAAAATCAGAATTTCCTAGTTGCTAGTAATTGTGCACCATATTAACTTAGCAGAAATGAACGATAAAAACTTACAAACAAATAAGTATATTTTTGGGCGATTCTCAAATATACCACCACTTTTTGAAAAGTTTCAAAGATACTATTTTTTGTTCAAATTCCAAAAATATCACTAAATTAAAATGAAGTTTTAACATTCAAAACTAAACTCTAAACCCCAAATCCAAACCCTACCCCCTAAAACTATACGATAATTTGGGAGTAGTTAACTTAAACCCAAAAATTTTAATTATAAATTTATTGAAAATCAATTTTTGTATTTGTGGTATTTTTGGAACTATTAAAAAAATGGTATTTTTGAAACTTTTAAAAAAATGATGGCATTATAGAGAATTCCTCTATATTCTTTAACCTTGTTGTTGTAGGCTTAGGCAACAATTTCTCAGCCATGACTCATGTGAGAGGAGTTGTGATTATCCTTCCCGAAATTAGGTAATAAACCACAAAGATAGATACACATACATATTTGAGAACAATAATTATTAAGTTAATAATTATATAATAGTAAAAAGTAGTAATTTAGTGTTCTATAAGTCTTAAATTTATAAGTATATTGTGAAAAGACTCGCGATAGTGAAATGCACTACATGTAGACATTTAGTATGTATTGACTACTGACTATAGAGCAAGACCCAACGAAGTATCTTATACATATATACATACATAATAGAACAATCGTATAACTTTTTGCTTAATTCTTGTGACACCCCGGTTTCTAAGCATATGCGATATATGCGGTATATGCGGAGAGGCTTAAAAGAATTGATTTGGCTACCTATATCACCAAAGTGCACTTATCTTTTCGGTCACAGGTCTTGAGAGAACTCCAGAGTTAAGCGTGCTTGAGCTGGAGTAGTTTCAGGATGGGTGACCTACTGGGAAGTCATTTCCAGTATCGTGTGAGTGAGGTCAAAACACGAGGAAAAATCGCGTGATGATTTGCAGGGTAAGTAAACATGACTTCCAAGCCTCCGGACTAACGCACCGACCGTCGGATATGGGTGGGCCCGTGGGCCGAGAGTGGATGTGGGGCCCATTGGGAGATGAGGATTTCTCTCGAGGGGATGAGGATTTCCCCTATGACGGCGGTCGGGGCGTTCCAGTTCTAAACTTCTAATCAAAAAGATTTGTTTTACTTTTCAATCCTATTGACTCCAAGTTTACAAAAGTTTCCTAAAACCTTTGTTTACTTTTTAATCCCATTGGCTCCAAGTTTACAAAAGTTGCCTAACGATAAACCCCATAACGTTAATTCCCGAATTTACATCACACAATAAACGACATTTAACATATCTCTAAAGCATACTTAATAATGTAACCATGCTCGGTCCTGAGAGAAAGCAAAGCAAGCTCATGCTTCCGGCCCCAAATTTTTTAAAAAATTTCTATATATATTAGCGGCTCCCAAAAAATACATAAAATATAGTGTAGACGAACTGGTTTTGAATAGTACATTTTAGGGGCCCAAAATTTTTTTTTTTTTGTGACCTTCAAATATTCAGGACCGACACTGAATATAACCATAATCTATATATATATATATATATATATATATAATTACAACTATACTAATGTTGATTAGGTATAATATCTATATACATATAGTTCCTTTTGAATCAATATCCACAAAAGAATTCACAAAATAAGTTTTTCTTGATCAGAATGCATCTCTTTTTCTTCTTACATTTAATAATTCAACAATCTCCTCAAGTTAGCCTTATGTCGAGCCAAACAAAAATATTTACAGAGTAAATGAATAATTATGAATTAGAAAATATAAAAAGAATATGTTAATCACCGTCTATGAAAAGTATATAATATCAGATCTAATAAAAAATGATACTACCAAAATATCTCGTATAAAATTGCCAATATTCAAACAATCATGCGCACCTAATTAATTGTAGGTGGATAAAAACGTATATAGCGTATAAAACTATAAATTTCACTTTATTTATTTAAAATAATACAGTTTACAGAGAACTGAAAAGAAAAACTAAAAGCAACTTGGTCTAGAGTTATATATATTTTAATGAACAGGTTTAAATAATTTTATAGAATCAAATTTCAGTGTTACGAATTATCAAGTGTCAATTAGAACACTATGATTGAGAGGAGACGACTAAACGTATTGATTTTTTTTTCACCTGTTGTGTAATACTAACGAGTTAAAATATTTGCTCCAAACTAGTGGTAAACACTAAACAATAAAACTAGACCTACAGTACTGTCAGAGATAGTATTTAAAGATATTAGTGATTATTAATCGTACTGTTCATTAATTGCAGCAGTAAATGTAGATAAAATTCACGAAGGTGATGGAGCACGTTACAACATTTCGTTTTTAGAGGACAAAATTTGATTGACAAAAAAAAATCATAATTTTCATTTGATTTTGCGTTAATCTATAACGAAAAATATCATTCGTGCATGCATGTGCTATGTGACAATTGACAAAACTTATTACAACAAAACAGAAAAGAATATATTACGTCTCTAAACTCTAAAGTCATTACAATAAAAAAAAACGGATTGATGAAATGTTTTTTTTTTTTTGATGTAATGTTAACAAGTTAATAATCGTGAAAGGGGGACACATCACACAACAAACATGAAACATTTTGTTTTGATATGTAAAACGAAAAGTGATGCGGAGAAAAATATTAGTAATGATGATATAGTTAATATGCATTGTCTATTTTCTTAGTCACAAGTAGAGATACGTGTTTGATCATTGATGGTAAATTTTAGACGATAAATGTTAGATGAATATAGCGTTTACAATAATTATACGACTAATCTAGTTAAATGGTTTGTGCTATTAGTTTCGTTATGTCATCACATTCGGATTCAAATCCGAAAATAAAATTAGAAGTATATAAACCATATATTTCATATACATTGAATGTATTGGATCTCAAATTCTAATTTATTTTTGGATAAAAATGATTAAGTAACAAAGAGAAAATAATTTTGAATTAAATCATACGGCCATGACTCCCGAAAGCAATCACATTCAAACAAATAATTGTGTGACTTGTGTCCCATTGTATAGAAAGTTTACGCATTCAAACAAATAAATGTTAACAAGATAACATTACATAATTCGGACCGCAACTATGATTTTAGATAAATAATCTATTAAAACTTATCTCAAATATCATAAGTCTTCCCACCCTCATACACGTCTTCAAATAATGCATTTGACAAAAATTATTGATAGACAAGAGTTTGAAAAAATGAAATCAGTATGTTTGCTAGATTTATTGTGAGCATTCCTGGATTTAATATTGTTTATGATTATTTGGATTATTAATATTGAAATTTATTATGGATTTTTAATTGTTGAGTTTTATTCCGCAATAGAATTAATTAATTAATTATCAAAAAAAAAAAAACGGGTTCTACAGTGGGTCTATGGATAAAAAAGACGGCGACTACACATACCTTCGTGAGTTGGGTTGCGAGATAGTCGAATGGGAACAATCTGATATTTCATGGGAGTCGTTTGCCGAATTCTTCTTTAGGATAAAGGTATTAGCACCAATATGTTTGATTTGGTTCAAAGATTCTTTAGCAGAGATGAGTAAGCTAAATTATGTGATTGAGAGCATGATGGGAGAAATGCAGCAGATGTGTTATCTTGCGAATATTGGTGGTAGTATTGAGGTTTTTGTAGAACATGAGTGCTCAGAAGCAGTTCCTAGAGTGATTCCGTATATAGTCAGCAGTCAGCATGAAGATCAAGAGGAGAAAAAATGAAAAGAGATGGTGCTGCTGATGAGAGGTTTAATGAGGTATTCAAAGAAGAGGAATCTTTTAAGAAAGCACCTACTGAAGATAGCGAAGAGAAGGAGAAAAAATGAAAAGAGGCAGACGATAGTGATGAAGACTATCAGGTATACTTGAAAGGAGATGCAGTATATCCAGATACACCAGTTCCTTCTGTGGAAGAATGGGAAGATTGGGCTAATAAAAAACGTTTCAAGGGAAAAGGAAAAACCAGGTTTCATGGAACTTTGGAGAAGGAGCCTTATATTTGGTTATTTCAGACATTTAACAGCGGGTTAGAGTTTAAGGATCAACTACTTAGATATGCGTTGAACACGCAATATGATGTGAAGATGGCCAAGTCAGAAAAAAATAAGATAACTTGTATTTGCTGCAAGAAAGAATGCAAGTGGAGGGTATTTTGTTCAATTGAAAAACCATTGAACAAATGGATGATAAAGGTCTGCCACATGCATCACAACCATTCCAAGAGTAGTAGAGTGTCAATGTTGAAGCAAGGAGCCATTGCAGGACTGTTCAGAGAAGAACTAAGAAGGAATGTTGGTTTACCAACAGCTGAGATAAAGGACATCATAGAAGCAAGGTATAACATTGTAGTACCTATTGGTAAATGTTATAGAGGAAGAAGGCTTGCTTTAGACAGTATCCTTGAGGCTCAAGCAATTCAATTTGGGATGTTGTGGAGATATGAGGCTGCACTTAAAAAAGCACATCCTAATATCACCACTGAGCTACTTACTAGGGATGTGGATGGTGGTCAAATGTTTGACTGCTTCTATATCTGTTTTGAAGAACTGCGTGTATCTTGGAAAAAAAACTGTAGACCAGTGATAGGTATAGATGGATGCTTCCTTAAGTGGGAATTAAAATGGTGATCTCCTTGCAGCAGTAGGTCGAGACGCAGATAATCGAATGTATCCAATAGCGTGGGCTGTTGTCAGAGGTGAGACAAAAGACACTTGGGGTTGGTTTCTTCAGAAACTAAAAGCAGATTTGAACTTGGGTTTGGGAGAAGGTTTTACTATCATTTCTGATAAGCAAAAGGTATACTACTGTAACACTTTGTGAATTTCATTGATTTCACTTTTCTGAAACCAGTTGCTAAATATCTAACTTCATTTGTTTCTTCTGTTGAAGGGTCTTGTCATTGCAATGGACAAAGAACTACCTAAGGCAGAGCATCGTATGTGTGCAAGGCATATATATGCTAATTGGAAGAAATAACTTTCTAGGTCAGAATATAAAAATCTCTTCTGGGGAGTTGCTTATAGATACAACTTAGAAGAATTCAATGCAAAGATGGGTGAGGTGGAAGCATATGACCCTACTGCTCATCAGTCCTTGCTCAACTTAGAGCCTGAAAAATGGTGTAGAGCTTACTTTGATACAACGTCTCACTGCCATGATGTGCACAATAATCTTTCTGAATTTTTCAATAGGATTATCAAGATTGCTAGAGCAAAGCCTGTTCTAAGTCTGTTAGAGGATATTAGAAGGCAATCAATGAGAAGGATAACAAGAAGGTTCTTCAAAGCACAGGGGTGGGATACATTTCTCACACCGATCACAATAGAAATTCTGGAAAAGTCTAGGGTAGACAACAAGTATTGTGAAACAATACGCAGTAATGAGAATTTGTATGAGGTGGTTGAATTTGATCAAGGTTACTCAGTGAGAATGCTAAGCCATGAGTGTGCTTGTAGAAGATGGGATCTAATGGGTATGTCTTCTTACTCTAACTTTTTAATATTAAGGTTCTTCATAGATTAGAGGAATAATACTAACGCTAAGCTTCTGTTTTTCATTGATCATAGGAATACCTTGTAAGCATGCCATATGTGTTATAGATGATAACCAACAAGATGTTGAACAGTATGTTGCTAATTACTATCAGACTTCTGCCATGAGGAGTACTTATGCAGAAAATATCAAACCAGTGAATGGCAAAGACTTATGGCCACAAGTAGACAAACCTCCAATTGGAATTCCAGAGGTTAGAAAGCCAAGAGGAAGACCTAGAACACGTGATAGAAGGAAAGAGCCTTTTGAGGATCTACAAAATGCTGGCAAATCAACCAGACATGGGAGAATACAACATTGCAGCAAATGTGGTCAAACAAGGCACATTGTACGTAGTTGTAAGAATGAAGTAGTGCTTGTAGAGGGCCCAAAGAACAAGCGTGGGAGGCCTAGAAAATTTCCTGAAAAAATGAACGTAAGTTAACTGCATTCAATACTAACATTTGTACAACAATTGGTAATGATTCTGAGTTTTAATGTTGCTTTAGGTGAGACCAAAACGTCCTGCAAAACCAAGAAAAAAAAAGGAGAGCACAACAGCTACAAGCAACACTCAGCCTGCCCAAGGAGCTGACCCTGATGGTTCTTTTCCAGTTGCATCAAGTGCTCCTCAACCATCAGTCTCTACAAAGAAAGAAGCGAAGAAGCGTAAGAGAGGACCACCTTTGGAGATATCAAATGCCAAAGATATTCCAACAGTTTCAGCAACTCTGATGAGTCCATATACGGCTCAAAGGTTTGATGTTTTCAAGTCCATTTCAAGGGGATCACAACCTCCATCTAACACTCCATCAGAGCCTAATCAGCCTTAATTGTGTTTTGGAGTAATTTCGATTATGAACTATGTCTATTTTAGGTTGAATGTTTCTGTTTAAGGCACTAAATACTATGTTTTGTTTTGTTTTGTTAACTACTTATGTTTCAGACTTTTAGGTACAAAAGTTATCATAAGAACTTGCAAAGTTTAACAACCATAAAACCATAACACTAGTTATCATAAGAAATTGCAAACATAAGAACTTGCAAAGTTTAACAACCATAAAATCATAACACAACAACCATGAAAAACACATACAAAGAGACACACGTTTGTCTTCTAAAACCAGAAAGACAACAAACATAACAAATTACATACCAAAAAAACCCCAAAGGACTAAGTCAAACAACATCATCATCTTCATGGACAAAGCTACCTTCTACTGCTTCCACATCCCAATTACAAATCCAAGAGACACAGTAAATCCAATGGTTGTTGATAGGAGGACATTACAGTAAATCTTGCTCCTCTCGGTTAGAATCAAGACGTCTCTTTTGAGCGCCTCACATTGTTCTCGACTGAGCTTCAACTCTTCCTCCACTGCACTTAGGTCTTCTACATTCTCAGTGTCACGGCTTCCTTCTTGTACTGCATCCTTTAACTTCCTAATCTCCTTTTTCTGTGCAAGCATTACCTCTCTTGCCTCCAACAAAGCTAAAAATTGCCATCCATTTGGTTTCTCCAAATCATACCAACGAAAGAAATTACAATTTTGGTATCCGTTGTTGGATCCAATGTTTGAAGAACTTGAACTCTGAGACATCTCTTATCACTAATCGAACCGGATCTCTGCAATTCCCCTCCTAATCGACGAAATCGACGACAAACCCAGAAAAAGAAATTTCCCTCAAGAACCCTAGATCCCAAATTGGGGTTTTGATTTTGATTTCCCTTATTATTTCTGCAGACCCCGTGTTTTGTTTTTAATAAACATGTTTTTTTTTTAATTTAAATCAACACGTTGAAAACGTGTAACGGAGTAACGTGATTCAAAACGGAGTTAATGAATCCGTTAACGGTGTTCACTATTCCGTTACTTTTTTTTGCATCCCATACAAAATTGCCACCTTTGAGGTTTAATGAATTAACATTGTCATGTTGAAGATTTAAATGGTAGTACTCGAGCGTCGAGGTTTAAAGTGCTAGTAAGTGCCACCTTTGAGGTTTTTTATGCGATTTTCCCTATAAAATTTTCATAAAACCAAGAATCCATGACTAAAAACAATCTCTCTGTTATGAACATTTGACATAAACAACAGAACTTTATAACAGAAGACATGAGCATCAATATCTTAGGAAGGGTAACAAAAAAAGTATATATGTAAGTTAAAATAGCCTTTTAAATTTCTATGACCTCAGATTATACATTTGTTTCTCTGGACTCAGGTTGCTTCAACGATACAAGTGATGTAATGATCAGTTTCATTCAGATTTTACTTGAAAGAGGATGGATCTTTGCGCTAAAGCTAGCAGCCGAGAAACAATAAATTACCATTTGGTTGATGTAACGCAATGTCGCTTGAGTCATCCATCACCTTCTTCCTCGTTGCCCTGGTCTTGTAGGTTTTCTTGAAAACTGGAGCCGTAAGAATTTGGAATCAGGCTCGCTTTCATCCATTCTATAGCCTGTGGAAGATAGTCAAGTACATTAGATTCAGTACAGAGAATTATGGCTTAGGGATTAGAGCATTAAGTTGAGGCCATTGCGATCAAAAGGTTCAGGCTATAACGCATAAAGTTATATGGTGTGAGGTTGCGGTTACGGATACCGAACTAGAAGTATCACAATAAGTATTAATCAAAAGACAATACAAGGCAAGGAGAGATATCGAAAAAAATCATACAACGGAATAAACTTAACCAAACGTGATTCGTAAGCCAAGAAAACAGAATATCAAATGGCAAGAACTTTCGAGATGCTTATTATTTACCTTGCAAGGTGCTCAGAGCCGTCGCTGCACAGGCAGGGTTTGTAAAATCAACAAAACAAAGAACAATAGGATCTCCGTTCCGCTGCATTGCCAATAAATTTGAACCCCTTTAGTCGGTTTAAAGGAGAACAATGGATTTTTCAACAACATCACAAGTTTGAATCGGGGAATCTTACGTGTTTGGAGTCTTTGGTCACAAGTCTCACTTCTCTATATCCTACAAAAGGTCGAAATATATCTAGACTTCGCTTAAGGACAGTAAAGACAAATGGTTTTCATTAAGTTAGTTAGACGATAAAAAAAACATCGGTGTCATCAAATAGGATACGAGCTACTTCCCTCCTAGAGCAATTAGGAGGAAGTCCTTCAACGTATAGAGTATTGGTTGCATCCGGAGGTAAAGGAAGCGGTTCACGATTACGCCTATCAACAGATTCAAGTGGATCAAAACCCATACCTCGACCATTTGGACCGTGGTCCGGAGGGAGAACTCCACCACGTCTCATCATAAACTCATCCATTGGTTGACCATTGTTACCTCCTGGTCTTCCCATCGCAACACCGTTACGAGGACCCGATTCTCCCAACGCCATCGAAGGCGTTTGCTTCAAAACCAAAAACAAAACTTTCAAGCCAACAAAAGAAAGACGAACGAATAAAACCGAGAGCTTTCAAAAATGAGAATGGTATACCACGCTCTGGAGGTATCGATCATAAGCTGAACCAATCGTTCTCGTATCGGGAACATCGTGATGATCTTCTTCCCTCGGAAAATAACCACCGTGCATCTCCGACGGTGGTGGAGCTTCTAAAAGGACGGCAAAACATACAACAATGTAAACTGAATTCACTCTTTCACACGATTTGTAAACTATAAAATTCCCTAAACTACACCAGAAATGCAGAATCTAGCTCTTAAGTTTGATTTATCAAAATGCTTGATTTTGGCCTCAATTTTTCAGCATCAGAGAAGAAGAAGAAGAAGCTTACCGAAATCGGAACGGTGACGTTTCGGATGTTGATGATGTCTCTGCTGGTTCCAGTATCCATCCGCCATGGAAGTCGATAGAAGAAAGGAAATCGAGAGATTACAAAGCTACAAGAAGACGAAGAAGAAGAAGAGTAAACCCTAATTTTTCAATGAATAGCTTCGATTGTATCTGGATTCGTATACATAGAAAACCCTAGCTCGCTTCGTTCGTTCTTCAGCTCTAGAATCGAAATTTCTCAAATCTCTTCGATTTCAATTTTTCTTCTGTGTAATCTCGAAACTTCTGATTCCATTCTTCGCTTCTCTGCAGCTTGAGTTAAAGATCCGAATCTCGATGACCCGACCCGGTTTATGGACCTAATAATCCATACTAAACTGATACTATAAACGAGCCCCTAAATCAATTATTTAGGCCCATCTAAATAAATTTTTATTTGTGGGCCCATTTGCTCTGATTTCAGTTATGTTTTTTTTTTGTATGAATATACTGTCGTTAATTCAAATTCTGATATTCAAGGTGTTACGAGAATATATTGTCGTCTGGAATGTTTTGAATTTTCAGTTCGGATAAAGGGACGGAAAATAGCGAAAAAAGAAACATGTTATTTGAGAATTAAAATCTCTAACCAAAATGTTAAAAACAAACAAAAAATGACGAGAAATACAAGTAATGAGATGAGTTTGGTAAATTCGAATAGCTTAAATCATTTTCTAAACTTAGAGTACTAATTTATGAGATAACAACTTCAGGAGGATAGTTTTCCAATTGTTGGCATCAGAATCTGTACAAGGAGATCCAACCCGCAAACTCGGGATCTGGTTCTAGAGATAGCCAAATCTTAGTTAGGAAAGTTCATCTCGACATCACTATAACAAGTCCAACTCGCAAACAAGGAAAGAATGGGTTGATTAGTTCGCAGAACTCGGACCCAGATTGATCTTATTGATAAGGTCTTTAACATGGCTTCGGATCTCGCACGAAGGAAATTCGACCCGGGAACCCGGAATACGGCTTACCGAAAAGTCAAGTCACGACCGAGGAACTCGTTCAATTTGCATTAACTCGGATATAGCACAGTTTGGTTAATTAAACCGTGGAGATGGGCCTAAAATCTTGTGAAAGTGGGCTTTACTGCAGAGTAGCGAAGTCCCCAAGATGCGAGTCCGGAAAAAGTGTCGAATTTAAACCTTGTAACGTCTAAGTCAAAGAGAGTGATGAGAGTTAAAGAAGATGATTAATGTATAGCGAGATTCTCGCAACTTGTAATGAATATATAAACACAACGAGTCTAGAGAGAAAGACATTCTGAACTCTCTAGCACACATTACGCAATAAAACGTTTTCTTTTTACTTAGCCATTTTTAAGTTACATTTTTATCTCGCAACTAGCGTTCCGATCATATAGTTACTTTTCCGGTGAAGGAATCTCATCTAGCGACCTTGCTCCGATAGTAATCTCGTTCCCAATTCTTTACATTTGGTGTGGTCCGAGTTGAACCAGATTCTGGACTCACACCAATAATTTCCAAACGGGTGATTGGGATACCCCAATTTGATACCCTTTAAATTTAAAAACCTTTTCAAATGAAAAATTGATTAGCATATTTACTAATGTAAGATTTGTTTTTGTTTTTTTTTTCACAAACCCACTTCATTATCGATTAAAAAAATATATTATATATATCATAAAATCAATAAGAGACCAAAGCAGTGCCGGTCCAATCATTTTGGATGTCCAATGCATATATGTAAAAAGTGTTATTTTCGTACATTTTCCAATACTGTAAAAATAGTAATCTAATTAAAAAACACATTAAAACTCGATTAAACCGTTTATAATTCCAAATAACTAGTAACAAATAAAAGGAAAACAACAAAATAGAATTTATTTTTGAAATATTGATTTCCTTGTATTTTTGCATGCAAAATCATTAATTAAACTAACGTTGTCGAGTTTTCAAACCATTTATGTTTCAATAGATGGCAAAGCTAACTCATTCAATCATTTAACTAATAATTTCAAATTATTTTTTTTAGATGAGCAGTTAACATGTTTGCTTAGATAAGGCAATAAACTTTTAAAAAAAAATTGAAAAACAAAATCTTATGAATATTATTATTATAGAAAAAAATTATATATTTTTTTAATTATAGGTAACAAGAATCTTATTGTGGAAGAGTTGTCACTAACATGTATTTCACAACGTTAAACAAATTTAAATTTCGTCTCATGTACCAGTTCGTTTTTCTGAATTACATGTGGTCACTCGAGGAAAACATACAAAGGTAGAATATATGAGTTTCACTCGAGTGGTCACTTTGTTTTATCTTCAAAACATACAAAGGGAACATTTATGTATTTTTCTCGAGCAGTCACTCTTGTATCTTGTAACGAAATTACTCTGAGATGCTGATTGGTATCGAAATTCGTATCTTGTAAATTATGCATAAAACTTGAGTGATCACTCTTTTTCTACTCAGAAAATTACAAAGGGGAAAATTTCTGAGTTTGACCCGTGTGGTCACTCCGTTTTGACACAGAAAAATGCAAAGGGAACATTTCTGAAAGACAATAATATGAAAGCAAGTTTGGAAAACTCTATCTATGAAAAATCTCAAAGACCGAAACAAGTTCCTAACCAAAATGCAGTACTTAAATATAGAGTAAAACAACTTGAGTTTAACAGATCAAAGATACAACTAAAGTTTAACTGAAGAGAGTTTAACAAAACAAGGTACATGATTTTCATAGAGGAACACCGAAGTGTTATCAAACATTGTTGTTCAACCAAAACCAGAGACAATATCATCAATTAATTAGGGGTTTGTCAATAGTGAAGTTTTCTTTATCATTAAAGATCTTACATTGATATGTAAAAACATCATCACGAAATAGATAAAATGTATCGCCCCATTCGGCTAATTGAGAAAAAATTTGTAAACAGAGATACAGAACACAAAAAACGTTACATTACCAATAATTTCAGACACAAAGAAATTTCATATCAATGAATTTTCTTTTCTAACCGGTTTGTCTTGGTTTGGTTGAGCTGAGAGTTTGATAACCTAACGGTCCTTGTAAACCGTCTTGATCTGGGCCGTTCCTTCCAACCAAAGATAGCATCCATACAGTGCCGGTCCAATCATTTTTATTTTGGATGCCCTATGCATATATGTAGAAAAGTGTTATTTTCGTACGTTTTCCAATACCGTAAAAATAGTAATTTAAATAAAAAATACATTAAAACTCTATAAAAACCGTTTATAATTCCAAATATTTAGTAAGAAATAAAAGAAAAACAACAAAATAGAATTGATCAGTTGGGTATATAAATCAAAAACAATTTATCTCATGAGGCCACGTGTCCAAAAATAAATAAATCAAAATTGAAAAAACAATTATTAAAGGCTTGAGACTAGGGCTGGACAATTTAACCGAACCCGAAATCCGAATCCGGAACCGACCGAAATTGACCGGTTTGGATCGGTTATGATTACTGTCAAATAACCGATTAGTTAGCATCTTGATTTAGTTTGGATTTTGGTTCGGTTCCGGTTATATCCGATAACCGAAATCAAAACCGAATTAAATCAATCATACCAAAACACAATATTGTACTTACCCTTATTACATCACCGACGATCTCTCTGATTTCCAGATTTCCAGAGATTGTGAAAATTTTCTATGTCTATCATCGAGAATATCGTGAAGATCCTCTAATTCCTTATTCGATCCTCGAGTTTCGGCGAATCCCTAGAAGAAAATCCCCAAATCTCACTATACATAAGACCCTAATTTCAAGCTAGAATCATCATCTTCTCATCCGTCTCCTCCGTCTGAATCTTCAACACATCAAGCTTTGGTATGTTTCTTGTTCTCTAAGAGAGTTGGATTTGGTTAAATTTTGGTCATATGAATATGTAATGATCGTTTACACTTTTCAATTTAGTATGGTTCTTATTTGTTTTGGTTTGATATGGATTTTAAGTTATAGTCTTTGTATAAAAATCAGTAGCTTTGATTATCATTTCACGATCTTGTAGCTTTGTTGTGTACAATCTTGTAGCATTGTTAATTATTCAAGTTTAAGTCTGTGTATTTAAATGAAGGATCCTAAATGATTTTGTTCTTCTTACTAGTCTCAGATTCAAGGTAATCAAAATTCTCATTAGTATTATGTTATTGTTTTGTTACAGTCATTTCAGTTTCTCATAGTATTGTTCTATGTACTTTGCATTCACATGATTGAAGAGAAGATGGTTTGATTAAACTCATACGGCTAGCTAGGAGAATAAGATCATGGAGAAGAAGAATCTGCTTATTGTTTCAGTTTGAGTTTCAGTTTTTTTTGAATTAGACTTCATTTGCTTCTTGTTTTTGGTTTTTTCACTTTGAGTTTCAGTTTATTTCTTCATTACATTTTGTTTTATTCTTGGTTTGACATTTCAATTTCAATAAAGATGTTCTTGTTTTATGGATTCAGTATTGTTTTGGTACAAGTTTATGAATTATATTTACGTTTACTTTGGTTTTTTGCTTAACTTGCGCAAGTTACTTTGGTTTCGGTACAAGTTTATGAATTATATTTACGTTTACAAGTTTATTATTTTCGGTTTATATCGGTTATGACCGATCCGATCGAAGTTTGGATCATTATTGGATTCCATACATAGTATTCAAAACCGATCCGAACCCGATATCAAATAACCGATCCCGAACCGAATATTACAAAATATCCAAATGGTCTTCATGAGCCATTCTCTGAAAATCCGAAAATCCGAAATAACCGAACCGAACCCAAATGGTCAACCGAACGCCCACCCCTACTTGAGACTTCTTGTAAGACCACGTGTCGATGTATGATTTGATGGGGGTGTTTTGTGTTTGGAGCAAAACATAGAAGAAAAAATACAAAATCGTTCTTTAGGCTCGAGACGTCTCATGAGGCCACGTGTCAAAACCATAACCATTGTCCTCTTTGTATTTTTGCCTACAAAATTATTAATTAAACTCACGTTGTCGAGTTTTTCAACCATCTATGTTTTAATTGATAGCAAAATTAACCCATTCAATCTCTCTTGTCACATGATAGACCGCATATAATTTTGTTATTAGCTTCAACTTCGAATTTTTTGAAATGAGTAATTAAAATTTAAAAAAAACATTTGAAAAAATAAAATCTTATGAATATTATTATTGTAGAAGAAGTTTATATTTTTTTTAGTTATAGCTATAAGAAAAATTTAACTAAGATCCTGGTTTGTTTTCTGGACCGGACTTGGACAAAAGTGTAAGTAAAATGAATCATATTGTGCGCATATATGTAGATGTTTTCTACAAGAGTAACGAGAAAATACTTTGATGTCGTTTTGGAGTATTTATGATTCTGACATGCAGGATTACAATGAATGAACTTTCAATAAGCGAATAGTTGACACAAAATCTATCTATATAATCGACAAAATAAAAACATTATTTTATATATATGTTACAAGTGTATAAAGGTTGGAAATGAGGAGATATCAATAGTTTATAGGTAAAGAGAAGGGACCCATACGCAACAACAACAAACAAAGTTAGTAGATTTCCATGTTTCCTTGGAGTTTTTCTTTTTGTTCACGAAAACTTTCATTTGTTTGCTTTTAAAACCTTTTTCTTTTCATTTGTTTCTTGAGCCCTTTACACTTATCATTTATTTTATTTTATAAAAGTCCAGTCATACAATCTATCATCGCATTTCCTCTTCTTACATTCATTTTATCAAAAAATTCCAACCAAAACCTTAATAGTGAGTAGTAATATATATTATAAAAACTATAGTATCGCTCATAATCTTATTAATTATTTTTATTTTGCGATATAAAATCATTTTTCTATTTCTAAATTGTTTGAAGTGGACAAAAATTTATGGTCTAATAGCACTGTCCTTAGACATGCATCCGGGTTCAAATCCGCCTAATGCATAATGTTCGACAACATTTCACGTTTCAATAAACTGATATTCTTCATCGTATATAATGTATTCCCGCTGTCTCAAAGATTGTACAAGTATATATTGTTCAAGGTACTCAAGGTATTCAAATCTTGATTTTTAAGTCGAGTTTTATACATATAAAGATAATATTTAACATGTTGTATTTTACAGTCTAAATGAAATATACATTTGAACAAATACATTATGTGTGTTGACATATATATAGGGTATGTATGGAAAATTGAACTACACTTTGTGTCTTGATATTTGGGCATGCATCATCCAATCCAATGTTTCCGTATGCTTTTACAATATCGAGACGAGCTAGATCCTATGTAATGCTAACAAATGACAAATCACATTCTTACCACTAACTATTTTGTTTTGTCGGTTGAATTCAAAAGATTACACAACTTAAAAAAGGTTGAGAAAATGGGAGATGTACTATAGTATTGTTGTTTTCACCAAAAGTGATACATTCTCTTCTCGACGAACTCCTCGAAATGTGGAGGGAAAGCACCAGACCAAATGGGCCCACTTACCCTTCTTAGGGGTGCTTTTGTCTTTTCGTAGCAATCGGCAACCAACGTTCAACGTGATTAAGGCAAAGAATAAAGCAATCCTCCTTGTAAATTACCATTATAGCCCCAAGTCTCCTTGCGTTAATTTTTAGATCAGTGTTAACATGAACGGGCCTAAAGTAACCTGCGCTCTGAACTAACCGGAATAACCCTCTCAAATTATTTCATTAATCGTATTACTAATAAATCAATAATGATCTATGATCGACTTTAACTACATCTATATGAAACAACCAAGTTTTTTTTTTTTAAACTAAGAATTCTACTGCGAAAATAAACATTTAAAACAATATAATAAAACCATAAATCCATTAAGTAAATGATTCATTTAACCAAATAAATCAAATAACCAGATTCAGAAATGATCAAATAATAAACTAGCATAGGCCTGGGCATTCGGTTTCCCGTTCGGGTTTTGGGTCAGGTTATTCGGTATTCGGGTTTTCGGTTTGATGAATATGAAACCCATTCGGATTTTTAAAATTATCGGTTCGGTTTCGGTTCGGGTACACTCGGGTTCGGTTCGGTTTTCGTGTTGGAGGTCAAAACCCATAAAAACCCGCGGGATATTTGGGTTCGGTTTATGGTTATCGGGTTATGGGTATTTTCGGGTTTTTAAACCGAAAAACCCGAAGTACCAGGAAAAACTGTAAATTTTCGGATTTGGGTTCGGGTAAACCCGCGTTACCCGCGGTTACCCGAATTTTTTTTTTTTTTTGAAAATGCATGTTTATGTAAAAAAAAAGGTTTTTTGTGTGAATAAAATTTAACATTCATTTTTGTTTTAAAAAACATGATTCGGGAAATATATTTTTTTTTTAAACATGCATTTTTTACATAAACACAAAATTCAAAATCAAATAAAGAAACAAAATCAAATCGACCATAAATTATGGAACTCAAAATCAAATTTACAAACAAAATCAAAATGGAGCAAATTAGAAACAAAATCAAGATCGAGTCAAAATCCAACTCCAAATTAACCACAAATTATCTCCAAAACAAACCGAAAGGGAAGCATAGACCCGAACCCGCGGTTACCCGAAATCTTTTTTTTTTTTGAAAATGTATGTTTATGTAAAAAAATGGTTTTTTGTGTGAATAAAATTTAACATTCGTTTTAAACATGCATTTTTGTTTTAAAAACTTGATTCGGGAAATATTTTTTTGTAAAAACATGTATTTTTTACATAAACATGCATTTCATTAAAAAAAAAATCGGGTAATTCGGGTACCTGCGGGTAACGCGGGTTTACCCGAACCTGATTTTTTTGGTTTGGTTTCGGGTTCGGTTTTCGGGTTCGTATAATATGCCCAGGCCTAAACTAGCAACCTAAAACGGCCTCGATTCCACGATCACACTTTTCCTTTACCTGCTACTCAAAAAGAAACCGGGAGTTGCGTGAGTATTATCATAAATACTCAGTGGAGCGGTCATCCCGCAAACAGGAAATGCGCAAAAACAGATATCAATAATCAACACAATTTTTAAACCTTAATTACACCAATTTCCAAATTAAGTTAAACAATTTTCAGATTTATTTAAACAATTTTCAGATTAACAATACCGAGATTAATTAACCGATTTTTAAATGAAAACAACAAGCAAAAACCGGGTGTCGATCGACACTCCACCCTGGTGTCGATCGACACTCGACTAATCTGAGCATCGTCTTCTTCACAGGGTGTCGATCGACACTGCAGGCGTCGATCGACACTCCGTTTCAGAACCCGAGACCGAACTTATCCTCACACGGTTCATCTCGTTACGCGACGAGTCGATACAGCAATCACACACACGATTTGCACACACACAGAGACAACATCATGGAATACAGTAACGAAAACGACTATCAATGATCAACAATCCTTAAAATCCGATTCTAACACGTTTCCTAACGATCACGCACTCACCTCGCGATTCGAAGAGAATTTGCAGATAAGAAACGACGAACCCACGATCTTTGAGTCTCTGATTCAACCCTGAATCCATCGAGAAACTCTCCACGAATCACCACAAGCACGAACGGATGAAGAATCCTTCGAGAACTCGAACAAAACTCGACGACAAGCGATTCGCTCACGATTTTCTCACAAAACTCTTCTCCCTCTCAAACTCTCTACTCTTTTTCTCCTTCCCCCGACGGCTCACGCTCCCAATAAGATAAAGGGTCGAGCTTAGGGTTTTCATTAATCAAACCGCGTGAAAATCGCGGTTTTAACAAACTGACCCGCGATTAATAAATTGGTGTCGATCTACACTAGCCTATGGTGTCGATCGACACCTCCAAAAAAATTCCGATTTTGGATTGCGGTCGTTACACTACATGTAGTTATTATAAATAGTTCCATAAATAACGACACTGCAATACAACGTTGCATATGAATCTATGAAGAACCAAGAGCAGTTCTACTAGTGAGCTCTTAATGAGTTTCTAATAATAAATTAACATTAAAGGTAGAAAGAAAAATATAAGAGTTTTTTAAAGAAAAATATAAGAGTTTTTTAAAGAAAAATATAACATTAAAATTAGTTGAAAAACTTTGAAAACTTTTTTAAAAAACTCAAGTAGTATATGTCTTTATATTATGGGATAATTTGCTAGATAACATAGAAAAAAACTAAAACTAAAGAACTAACCAAAACTAGCCTATGTGGCAAAATCTTGGCCATTGAAATTAGGGGTTTTGGTTAGTATTTTAATTTTAATTTTTTTCCTTGTTATTTAGTAAATTAACCCTTATATTATTATCTTAGAGTTTTTTTATAGCTTTAACATTGAATTATTAAATTAAACTAAATCTAAAATATTAATATTATAATCTTTGAGAAATTCTTGAAGTTTCTGGACAGATTGAGATGGTCTAACGTTTTATACATATTTAATATGGAAATTTGGAATCTGATTTAAAATGGTAAGGACATGTGCATTGGAGACATTTTTGGGTGTTCTTATAATATAAAATTATTAAAATGGTTGTAAAAGGAAGAAAAAGAGTGTTTTTGTGGGTATATTGAAATATAAAATTAATAAAATTTGAGTAAAGAGAGTAGATAGTGAGTGTGTTTAGGAAAAGAAAGAGAGAGAGTGTCTAAAATTAGATATTTTAGAGAGTGTTAGGAAAATGAAAAAAATAGTGTTTAAATATAAAATTAATAAAAATTGAGTAAAAGGATGAAAGAGAAGGTATAAAGTTGAGTAAAAGGAAAAGAGAGTGTGTGTTTTAATAATTTTATAATGTTTAGACAAGCTAATTAGATCTCTCAATGTGCATTGCGCATGTCCTAAGGAATTATTGTTTGTATAATTATCGTTTTCGTTATGTTCCTAGAACTATGCTACAACATGTTGATTTCCTAGCTAAGGTTGCTAGAATAAGGGTTCTTTCTTATGTAATTAAGTGGCCTCTTGTGTAATACTTGGTTGTGTAATAAGATAATATTTGGAAAAAAAAAAATGGTAAGGAATATATACAATGATATCAAAAGTATAAAACCAAGAAAGTCAATATAATTTATATATATGTAAACAAATACCAATTTCCGTAAACAATACCTTTAAGGTGTTTTTAAAAACTCCCAAAAATGGATTAGAAATCGGTTTAGTTGACCTAGTGGATTGTCTCTCCTTGGCTCTAATATAAACACGAATACGATGTATCTCATACTACCAAACAATAATTGTTCATATATTACATACCAAACAATTTAGATGATTTTTTTAACAAAAAAAAACAATTTAGATGATTTTTAATTTTTAATTTTTAATTTATAGATTGCATGGGGAATGCCTCATACTTTTCTTTTTTCACTAGCTTCAATAGACTTTCATAGGGATTCATCTTTTTCTAATTTATAATATGTATTTAGAAGATTAATTAACAGAACATAAAGTATTTAATAATTACAAGAAAGAAACTAACAAACTTTGATTGTTCATATATTAACACCAAACAATTTAGATGGTTTTTTATTTTTAATCTAACAATTTATAGATTGCATGGGGAATGCCTCTTACTTTTCTTTTTTCCACTAGCTTCAATAGACTTTCATAGGGATTCATCTTTTTCTAATTTATAATTTCATTAATTTGTATATAGAAGATTTAATAAACAAAACATAAAGTATTTAATAATTCCAAGAAAGAAACTGTTTTTTTTTCTTTTTAATTTATTGTTCGTATTTTACCGTTTTATCTCTCTCTCGTCTTTGTCATCGCTGTCTCTGACTTCCTTGTCTTCCTCCTCCTTCCTTTTTGCTTTTTCCCGTCGTTTATCTCCGCCGGATTTTTCTCTCTCCACCGCTAAATCCGTCCTTCATTTCGCCGGAGACTCAAATTGCTTCTCACTACTTCACTAACTCACCACTTCCGAATCAAAATTTCGTCTCTAGAGGAAATCCTGAAACTCGTGTAGCTCTAAAGTTTCGGTTTTTATTAAGCTTAACTAGATCTGAGAGGTCAATTAAAGCAGAAAGAGCAAGTACCCATCTTTAAAGTTTCAAGCTTTCTCTCTCAAGTGGTTGGTTTAAGGGTTTGGTTTTGATGGTTTTCACGGTGGCTAGAATTTCCGGTGATCTTGTTTATAGATGATGAACGGTCCTTCGTGTAAGGATCGAAGAGGGTGGTGTTATTCTTGTGAGTATTTCACATGGAATGGCAGATCTTGTGACCTATAGTAATGCTGACCAAAACGTTGAACAGGTTTGTCTCCTTACCGATTTGGGATCACTTGTGAAAGAGTTTTTGTGTTCTAAGAAGTAAAAAACCACAAAATCCTGTAACCTTCAAAGCCCAAGTTGGAAATTTGGAGTTTTGTTTGTTCAAATTGTTCAAATTCTGTTTTTTTTTTTGTGTGTGTGGAATTTGTCCTTAGATTGGTTGTGTGTTGAATCTGGCTTTTTTCTAGTGTAACTCTTTAGGGTTATTGTAAAATCAGGACCTTGACATTGTAATCTATACTGGAATACATCAAATTATAGTCAGATTGTTGTTTTTGAATCATCTTCCATGTAAAATGACCATTGAGACTGATTACTTGTAGCTAATTCTTGTTCTATTTTTTGGCAGGCATTGATTACATTGAAGAAGGGAACTCAACTTTTGAAATATGGTCGTAAAGGAAAGCCGAAGTTTTATCCTTTTAGATTGTCTAGTGTGAGTTTCTATCTGCATAACCATTTCTCTTTTACTATTGTTTTTGAAAACAATTGCTTTATCTGAGAAAAATTGGTGTTGGTTTTGTGTAGGATGAAAAGTCTTTGATTTGGATATCGAGTAGTGGCGAAAAACGACTAAAGTTAGCTTCTGTATCGAAAATTATCCCTGGGCAAAGAACTGTAAGAGATCTTCATTTCTTTACAGTGTTTACATGAAAATTTCGTGTAATAACCCATTGAATCTTTGCAATAGGCTGTCTTCCAGCGTTATCTTCGCCCAGAGAAAGATTACTTATCGTTTTCTCTCTTATACAACGGAAAAAAGAAGTCTCTCGACTTGGTTAGTCACCGTGAAACCGATATTTGAACTTATAATTTCAAGAACATTTGAAAAAATAACTTCAGGCGTAACAGTTTACTTCTTAATAGATTTGTAAGGACAAGGTCGAGGCTGAAATTTGGATCGGAGGGCTTAAAACATTAATTTCGTCTGGTCAAGGCGGACGCTCTAAAATCGATGGTTGGAGTGGCGGTAACCTTACAGTTGATGTACGTATAAATACATTTTGATGGATCGTTGTAGTGTTTTGGTTTGTTGAAGTAATTTCTATTATATTTCAGGCGAGTAGAGATTTGACATCGAGTAGTCCGAGTAGTAGTTCTGCAAGCGCTTCACGGGGTCACAGTTCTCCCGGGACTCCGTTTAATTTCGATCCGATTGTTTCTCCGAAGAGTGTTGAGCCTGAGGTTCCTTTGACGGATATAGAGAAACCACATGTTGTTGCATTGGACACGAAAAACATGCAAACAAAAGTATCTGGTGGTTCAGATGGTTTTCGGGTTAGTGTCTCGAGTGCTCAAAGTAGTTCTAGTCACGGTTCTGCAGCGGATGACTCGGATGCTCTAGGTGACGTTTACATTTGGGGTGAAGTTATATGTGACAATGTGGTTAAAGTTGGGATTGATAAAAACACGAGCTATCTAACCACGAGAACGGATGTACTTGTCCCGAAGCCGTTAGAGTCAAATATCGTCCTTGATGTTCATCAAATCGCCTGCGGTGTTAAACACGCTGCGTTCGTGACACGTCAAGGTGAGATTTTTACTTGGGGAGAAGAATCCGGAGGAAGACTCGGTCACGGAATTGGAAAAGACGTTTTTCATCCTCGTCTTGTCGAATCTCTCACGGCTACTTCGTCTGTTGACTTTGTTGCCTGTGGTGAATTCCACACTTGTGCTGTTACTCTATCTGGAGAGCTTTATACTTGGGGTGACGGTACTCATAACGTCGGTCTTTTAGGACATGGCTCTGATATTAGTCATTGGATACCAAAGAGAATCGCTGGTTCTCTCGAAGGGCTTCATGTAGCTTCGGTAACTTGTGGACCCTGGCATACCGCTTTGATAACGTCTTACGGTAGGCTTTTTACGTTTGGTGATGGTACGTTCGGTGTTTTAGGCCACGGTGATCGGGAAACGGTTCAGTATCCGAGGGAAGTAGAGTCTTTATCCGGATTAAGAACGATTGCGGTTTCCTGCGGGGTTTGGCATACCGCTGCTGTTGTTGAAATTATTGTTACGCAGTCGAATTCGAGTTCTGTATCGTCTGGGAAACTGTTCACGTGGGGCGATGGAGATAAAAACCGTCTTGGACACGGTGATAAAGATCCTCGGCTTAAACCAACGTGTGTCCCTGCGTTAATCGATTACAATTTCCACAAGATTGCTTGTGGACACAGTGTAACCGTCGGTTTGACCACGTCTGGACAAGTGTTCACGATGGGGAGTACAGTTTACGGACAGCTCGGGAATTTACAGACTGACGGGAAATTACCGTGTTTAGTCGAGGAAAAGCTCGCGAGCGAATTCGTCGAGGAGATCTCTTGCGGGGCGTATCACGTGACAGTTTTAACATCTAGAAATGAAGTTTACACATGGGGTAAAGGAGCTAATGGGAGATTAGGCCACGGTGATATCGAGGATCGGAAAGTACCAACCCTCGTGGAAGCTTTGAAAGATAGGCACGTAAAGTACATTGCGTGCGGATCTAATTACACGACAGCGATATGTCTACACAAATGGGTCTCTGGTGCTGAACAGTCTCAATGTTCAACTTGTAGACTAGCTTTCGGTTTTACACGGAAAAGGCATAACTGTTACAATTGTGGACTTGTGCATTGCCATTCATGCAGTTCGAAAAAAGTGTTCCGAGCTGCATTGGCTCCAAGCGCGGGAAGACTTTACCGTGTCTGCGATTCTTGTTATGTTAAGTTAAGTAAAGTGTCCGAGATAAGCGATAACAACAGAAGGAACAGCGTCGTGCCTCGTCTTTCGGGGGAGAATAAAGACAGATTGGATAAATCTGAAATACGATTAGCGAAATTCGGTACTTCCAATATGGACTTGATCAAGCAATTGGATAACAAAGCTGCAAAACAAGGCAAAAAAACCGACAATTTTGCACTCGGTCGCAACTCTCAGCTTCCTTCTTTGTTACAGCTGAAAGACGCCGTGCAGTCTAATATAGGCGACATGCGAAGGTCTACTCCAAAACTAGTTCCGGCTCCATCAGGTATTAGTTCCCGGTCGGTTTCACCTTTCTCTAGAAGATCTAGTCCTCCCCGTTCCGCCACTCCTATGCCTTCAACTTCCGGAATCTATTTTCCGGTTGGTATAGCCGATAATATGAAAAAAACGAACGAAATCCTTAATCAGGAGATCATCAAGTTACGAACACAGGTAATGCGTCTTCTTCTGCATCGGTTCCATGTTCTTACTCGTGCGTGGTCTAATTAAACTCACGGATTTTGTTTAGGTTGAGAATCTGACTCAAAAATGTGAACTTCAAGAAGTAGAACTCCAGAACTCAGCTAAGCAGACGCAAGAAGCGTTAACATTAGCAGAGGAAGAATCCGCCAAATCAAGAGCCGCTAAAGAGGCGATAAAGTCGCTCATCGCTCAGGTATATAAATCGGGTTTTTAATATATTTGTGAACTATATACGCATTGAAAAACTATATCTTAAATGTAAAATAGTTAACCCAAACTCAAAAATTCAAGTTTTCAAAACCAAAACTTTTGGTGGTAAATTAGGATAATTAAACTAATGGTCGTATATTTGGAGATAAAACTTGAAAGTGTGGGATTTTAACTTTTGTAACAGCTCAAGGATGTAGCTGAGAAGTTACCTCCTGGTGAGAGTATAAAACTCGACCAGAACGGTTTCTATTTCTCGGAAGAGAACGGTTTCCATACAACGAGGTCGGAATCAATGACTTCCTCGGTATCTTCAATCGCTCCTTTTGATTTTGCATTTGCGAATTCATCCTGGTCTAATCTCCAATCACCGAAACATATGCCTCGAGCAAACGAAAGAAACAACAACAACAACGGTTATCCGGCAGATCCACGGCTTAGTAGCAGCGGGTCGGTAATCAGCGAAAAACACGAACCTTTCCAGTTCCAAAACAATAGCGAAAATGGTTCGAGCAACCAAGCAGGAGTTGTTAACAATACTAATCAAGTAGAAGCCGAGTGGATCGAACAGTACGAGCCCGGTGTGTATATAACACTTGTCGCACTCCACGATGGAACGAGAGATTTAAGAAGAGTCCGGTTCAGGTTTAACATTTGCTTTCATATTCTTGAATTTTATTTACTAGTAAAGTGTTATTTGAAGCTAAAGGTTTTGTATTTTTGTTCAGCCGACGAAGATTCGGAGAACATCAAGCGGAGACGTGGTGGTCGGAGAATCGGGAAAAAGTGTATGAGAAATATAATGTAAGAGTATCGGAGAAATCAACAGCTTCTCAAACGCATAGAGACAGAGAGGAAGAAGAAAAAGAAGAAGACATTACTCAGTAGTAGTTTATAAAAATATTTGTACGTTTTTGCCCCATAATTTTATGTTTCTCTACGTATTGCCCCAAAACTCTTCATTGTTAAGTTTAACCTCTTTTTTTGTTGCTCTCTGTCTCGATTCAATCTGTGAGAGATTAATTTTCATGTATGTTGTATATATAAAAAGACCATCGCTTCTCGGATCACTTTAGTAACAAAAAGTTATATGTTGAGAACTTAACAACATTCGTTCAAGTATTGATATGCCTAATCAAGCTTCTTGACTTTTAGAAATTGAAATTAATCTTGATTTTTTTGTGATTAAAATACTAATAACAACCATTTTGTCATTACCTAATTGTGTGATAATGTGTTACCAAAATATAAGTCAACCCCACAACTAATTTTGCAACTAATATTCCTTGAATTTCAAGTGCTATATAGGCTTGCATTTTTCCGTATTCTCATCATTTACATTCTTTTTGTTCGATCATTTTTACAATCTTTGCGATAATATCTTTGCAAAGCAATTAACTAATTTTTTCACTAATTCATACACACAAATATTTCATAAATTCATAACAACTCTTAACCTTTATTCATTATTCATACCTATTGACCTACATTTTCCTTGATTCTCTGTCTTTTCAAGTAAGTCTCATTAAGTAAGCTCATTATATTTAATCTTTGTAAGGCTTACATGTCTCAGTTGTTTCAAACGGAACTCGCAAAAAATTTCCTTTGGTGTTTACGCTTACAATTAACAAATATTTTTTTGCTTGAAAATCATTTAAACTGTATTCCTCTGAACAAACAAAATATTGTACAGTGTAATATGTAGAACTCGAACTCGAATGATTGGTTGAAATAAATGTGTTATTTCCTTTCACTGATTTACGGTTGGTTGGTTGTTGGTAATAAATATGTTATTTCTTTTCACTACAAAATTTCAAAGTCTTTGTTGGATAATCAAATCGAAACTACAAAACAAACTTACGTCAACTCAAAGATTTATGTTGGTACATACATTCACTTATATGCAAGTAATTATTTTTCCTTTTGATGAAATATTAAGTTCCATTAGTAATTTAGTCTATATGCCAAGGATATAGTATATATATACCGTATGATCATTTATGGTCACTTCATTTAATTGTATTTTCTTCATTCAATTTATGACTTCATTTATGTAAAATTTAGCGTCTGAAAGTCGCATGTAATATGTTTGTTTTGTACCTACATATTCTGAAGAAAAAATGTAGTTGGCCATTATGACAAAATTATTTCTTGTAGATCTATATATAAAAAAACACATTTACACGGCAGTGGAACATATTTAGCTTTTGTTTTTGTCAAATACTAATACATCTTCTGTTTGTTAAAATATTCCGGTACATATTTGTTGGTGGTTAACAATATGAGAAGAAAACATTGCTTCTCGAATTTTGAGAAAATATAGAACATAAATGTTCAGTTACAGAACGAAAGAAGTAACGTTACAATGATTCATTCATGAGTTCACATATAAGTTACATAATTCTCCAAACTATTATACAAAGTAGCCTAAGTAGGGTTAGAATAAGTAGGCGTGCATCCAAAAATGAGCTCGGCCTTAATTAAAGTTTGTTTTCTCAATGGAAATAGCGAATACAATAATTCCTTCCTAGAAAACATTTTTTTAAAAGAAAAAAAAAGCAAAGAGAAGAAATAAGATAAGATATGGCTAGATCTCTATGTTATATATGCATCATGCATAGATATATATGTAAATATGTAATATGTGTAAGTATTTTGTTGATGGAGGAATCATGGATATCTTTGGGAATTGGCACTTTGTAAACCATAGACGTTGTGTTTCTTGGAAGGACCAGAAGGTGGAATTGGCATTGTCTTGGGCAAAAATCCCGAGAAGCTTTCTGGTGGATAATAATCATCATCAATGAAACCATGATTGTGATGATGAAATGGATTTGGTCTTCTCACCTTGAAAAATCTTTGTGGTCTTGATGATGATGATGATGTGTCTCTTCTTAAGCTCCCTGCTTCACAAATTCTCCAAGTGAAAACCATCATAATTAACACTAGAATCATCATTGCTTCTATGCGTTTATTACCCATTATTTGTTATGTGGTATAAAGTTTTCAGAAAACAAGTGAAAGGAAAGATGAAAGAAGAAATGGAGAAACTAAGTGTTTTTTTTTCTTTCTTTCTTTCAAGGTGAGTGTTGAATATCTCTATATGTAAAGGAGAGGACTGGTTGATATTATAAGCAAAATAATTGTACTAACTACTAACCATTATATACTACTTTATATAGTGATATAAGGTTGGTATATACATGGGTCTTGACTACGATCTTTTTAACCGAAAAAACTCAAATCTTAATACTCTTTTTAATTTTGTTTCGTATATAAGAAGTATTGTTTTGACATATTCTCACGAAAATTACAAAATATATATTTCACTAGCCTCTCTATTCTTTTTGTGCTATTGTGTAGTTTATAACTACATTTTGTTATTTTTAGATCAAGATAAACTTAGGGTTAATTTGCAAGATAACCAACAAAAAAAATTATAATCAAGAGAGTAGTCAAAATTACCTTATGTGGCATGATTCTTAGCCATTAAATTTAGGTCAATTGGTTACTATTATAATTATAAAAAAAATTTGTTGGTTATTCATGCTAATTTCCCATAAAATTATATATTTTACTGTTTCGAAGCACTTGTTTGGAGATAAAATCTAATTTTAAAAAGTATAATATTTGTAATACTGAAAATATTTTTAGAGTTACTTTTCATTTTGTAGTTTACTGAAAACTAGAAAAAAATGGAGTTTTTACAAAACCACATATCATAAACTATCAAGCAAAACCGAGAAAAGAAGACCAACTAACCATAACTTTTCAAATAGTTGTATGAATCGAGACTTAATCTCATTATGCTTTATAAAGCATACACATAGCGACTCTTATTTTTTCTAGTATAGTTTATCAGTGATAGTTAATTAATTAAATCCAACAAAGATCGATGTACTTTAGAAAGGGGATAATTGCTTGATTAAAGGCATGAAAGATTGTGTTGTCTAGAGGTGGGAGTGGGTAGGATGTTTTTACACTTTTGAACGGGTCTCTAGAGGGATTCATCTAGTAAATGTTAATATGGAAAATGTTATTCGCCTATTTGTTTCTTTGTTTCTTAGTTGCTGGTGATAGCAATCAATAATAATGACTAATAATATACTTTATTACTAATAAAAAAATTGAGAGAATTTTGTTTAATTATGCATTTAAAATGTGGTAATATCAACGGTTAATTGGTCCCGGACACCGAAAATAATATAGATCATAGATCTAAAACTCCAACGGTTTATAAAAAAAAAGCATTGTTTAGTTTTGTGTTTTTGGTTTAGCGCGTCAAGATGTAACGACAAATTTCACTGTTTAACGATTAAAAATTTTAAACTCCAGCGTTATAAATTTTAAGTTTAAACATGATTTCAAAATGTGATTGGTTAGGATGTAGCTATAGATTAATTGTTGTAAAATTTGGGATGCAAGATGTTTTAACTGCAGCTGTAAGATTTTGATTGTAACTTTTTAAATCTAAAATGCGATTGGTAAATATTAAATTTATGTTGTAGAACAATTATTTATCATATAAAAAATTTCAAAAATAAAATAAATGATATTTATTAAATAATGTATATGGAAATTTTTAAAACTAAATAATAAGGGAACACAAATATATATATATATATATATATATATATGTATGTATACTATTATTACGTATATAGAGAAACTTTGATATAAATAAAGGGACACAAATAACATAAGCAAGATAAGTTTATATGAAAATAACAATTATTTACATATGTGTATTACATAATAAACGTAGAAGTATAATTATTATAAGAAAAAGAATCCTACAGCCAATTTTTATCTCTGCACCCTCAAAAACAAGGATGTAGGAAATAGAGTTTGTATATAGGATAATTTGATGTATATAGCAAAGAAAAAATGATAACCTAAAAACTAGCCAAAACTCCTAAAATCAATAGTTTTCATTTGGTCACATATGCCACTTTTGACTAGTTTACTAGTTATAATTTTTTTCTTTGCTATACACTAAATTAACCCTTTGTATATCCACCTTTTTTTTTTTTGTGCTATAATTTTGAAAATTAACTTAAAGTATGATTGGTTACTTTTCAGACTTTAGAAAAAAAATTAATACTATAACTTGTTTTTACAACCGAACTAATTTTGCTCTTAGTTAGCGTAACATGTTACTATCACCAAAATATATCATCGAGTCAAGGATTTCAAAATAAAC
Source organism: Draba incana (assembly GCA_963576765.1). Lineage (NCBI taxonomy): Eukaryota > Viridiplantae > Streptophyta > Magnoliopsida > Brassicales > Brassicaceae > Draba > Draba incana. Next base: position 3,952,119 of record OY755209.1, on the reverse strand, counting down.
ATAATTTAGTTGGATAGCCACTACAAAATAAACAGTCAATACGTCCCTGCATTTTTAATATATGTATCAAATTTGAGTAGATATTAATGTTGTGTCTCCATATGATAACTAACCAAGATTCATAAGAGTAAATGTGAATGATATAGTTTCTACAAATATATCTAAATTTAACTGGCATTAAATGAGTTGTGAAGAACATGAAAATAAAGTAAGAAAAAGGGTGAAAGAAGGAGGAGCATTAAATACTATAATAGGAAAGATAGAGATGGGGTCGGAACCACACCAACTTTGAAATTTTTTAACTTACAAAATAAATTACCAAGTGAGCCCCACTGTTTCGGTCCTGTCTTCTGTTAGTTCATTTTTTTTTTAACTAGTTTGATTTATATTTATTCTTACGAGTTATGAAAATTGATTTTATTGATAGTTTATCTAGTTTTTGTTATAGGTTATTGTTATAATTCTTAAAACATAATTTTAAACTTACAAATTAGGTCATATATGTTTTAAAATTTTATATTTGATTTCGATGAAATGAGTATTTTTTTCTTTCTAATTGCCATTTTGCTTACCATATATTTACATTCGAAAACTAATCAACACATCAACACAACGCTGAACAATATTGTATCTTAATCAATGTTATTTTTACAAGATAGAAAACTAGAACTCGTCAAAAGATGTTGACAAAAAATAAATAAAGTAGAACTCATGTATTTCCCGTTTGTTATTTATTTTAGTGAGTTCAGATAACTTAATTCTAAATTTACCTAGTATTATAAAATAAACCGTAAAGTTTTGAAACATAAACTAAAGTTATTAGGCTAACTCGAATAGTTCTAACCGAGCAGCTATGGGTGTGCGGGTGAAACAAATGATAAATGGGCGGCACTGGATCACGACTGGATTAAGCTGAATACAGATGAAGCGTCGCACTAGAATCCATGATTGGCTACTGTAGGGGGAATGTTGTAGGATAGTGAGGGCCGGTGGTGTGGAATATTTGCGTTAAATATAAGAATATCCCATTAGCCAAATTTTGAGACGTTTATTATGATTTGTATATGGCGTGAGATCGTAGGGTTTCACGATTGAAGTGGGAGGTAGATTCAAAGATTGTGGTTGAATTTTTACAGACATGGATTTGCGAGTCTCATCCTCTTTCTTTCCAGGTACATTTGCCATGGTTTTATTTTAAGAGACTGGATAGTCCAATATCTCACATGTATATGAAAGTTAATCATCTTGCTAATGGATTAGCGAATTATGCGTTTCGTTACCGTTAGGATTTCATGCTTTTGATTATGCTCTGTTAAATGTTGATTCGATTCTAAGAGAGGATGTATATAGTTGGGACTGCGTAGCGCGACTAATTTGTATGTAATTGTTTTTGGTTACTTTTATAATATCTGGAGAATTTTCTCCGGTTCCTTAACAAAAAAAAAACTAAAATTTCAAAAACTAAAATATCTTAATTGAAATTTCCCAAATAAGAGAAATTACGAAACTGATTTTTCTTATATACGACAAAAAGGTTAATTTGTTAGATAGTTCAAAAAAAAAAAAAAATTAACCATCTAACCAATTTGGTCCTATATGGTAAAATTTTGGCCATTAAATTTAGGGGAAAAAATTATAATTTACCAATTAACTAATTTGGTCCTATGTGATAAGATTTTGGCCATTAAATTTACGGCAATTGGTTAAATGGTTTATTATAATTTTTTTTTTCCGTGTTATGTAGCAAATAAACCCGACGGCAAATGTGTCATGTTAAAATGAAAATCATTGGTCTATAAAGTCAAATCTGACATTTCTTCAACGATCTGACATTTCTTCGTCCTACATACATTCATATTTACTATTTAGAGGCATGTTTGTAATAAATCACATTTTACCCGAATACAGATTTGGACTAAAGATAAGAATTAACTAATGTAGAAAAACTATGTAACAACTCACAAAATTAATTAATTAATTTATTCATTCCTTTCTTCTAACGCAAACTCGGCTAATAAATAAGCGACCAAGATTTACGCTCGATGTCGCCGACAAAAAAACCTTACACACATTATCTACAAGCCTTACATTACCGAAGTAGAATATTAATTTCACGTCAAACATATATAATCGAACAAATTGAAATAAAGTTGCAACCGAATTCCTTTATATATATAAAAAAGTAATATAATGGAGCTACACTAAACAAAAAGGAGAAATACAAAAAGAAAAATAAAGATCAAAAGTGGACCTCTCAATTTGCCGACAAAGGTGATGACATATGCAAATATGAAAATATATGTGAGATAAAAAATATTGCTGACTATAAAAATACATGTAAAACATTAAATATTGTTGGATAGATTCAGGTAGTCCTACTTTTATTAATTGGGTCACGCATTTAATACATCATAGTAGGTCCTTCTGAAAATTCTAAATCAACAACAAAAAACTCCACAGTTTTGTTTTGTTTTCCTTAAGCTTATTTTTGTTTTGTTTTTATGATAGTAATCAACCCACACTCAGATAACTTTTCATTTAAACGTTAAAATCTTGATATCAAGAAGATAGAGATAAAAAAGAGATTTTGATCAACAAATTAATTACTGTAAAACTAATTAACAAATTAATGCAGTTGTCAATTTCTTGTTACATGTTAGTGATATATCATGACCATTTTTTTAATGTCATTCAGCAAGTTTTTTTTTTAATTGGTGTAAATCTAACCAATTTCATATCTATTATTATGAGAAACCACCCAGTCTACATTTGTAGTGTCTCATTTTCTCAACCCCCTTAAAAACCATAGGACTTCAATAACATTTTTTATGTAAAATATTACACATATTCCGTACATGCACACAAGACGGATACGATACTAGTATATATTTTCATTCCGAAAAAGAGATAGTATTACATGCTGACACATGCATATATACATATATGTATCATTTACACTTATCAAATCCAATCATATGTACGTTTCCTATATATATAGATTTTAGTTTACATATATTATCAATAGGTTCTTGGACAATCGGTTTTACTAACAAAATGACAACCTTTAACAACACCATAAGCACCTTTGCTGAGCTCAAAAATCCCAGATGTTTGGAATTTACACACACATCGTTTCGAGTGTTTAAAAAGCCTACAACAACGTCCATGGTATGTAGGCCGTACATCTCCGTATAAATGCGTAATGGCGCATTCTCTAACATCTGGTCTACATTCATGTGGCATTGGAAACGGATCAGGAGGTTCTTTCACAGCCCCACCTACAGGTGCTGCAACTGCATCCTCGGGTTGCTTGGGGATGATAACAAGCGCCGGACCGGTGTCGCCACCACCTTGAGGCTTGGGTTTAAGATTACCACCCCTATAGCCACTAGTTATATCTCCAGGATCCAAACCCCTATTGGGAGGTGTGATACCGTACCACCCATATAGCCAGTTGGAGGAACGGGCACACCGCCAGTATGATCCCCACCCCTATAACCGGCGGAAGGGTTATTAGTAAAACCCGAATATCCGCTCGTACCCCCACCTCTTTGGCAGGTGACTTTGATGGTAGCCAAAAATGATGTTAAGATCAGTATGATGTAGGCAACAAACATCTTCATGTCTAATGAATATAGTAGCTTGGCCAAGATTCCAAGCAAAAAAAAACAGAGTTTACTTTGAAAGAAATTATCTTTAGCTGCTATATATTTATTTGGAATGTTTTAAGGTCTTTAAATAGGGAATTGTAATCAATGGTTCGTACGAAACATGGAGATATATGGAAAGTGGAAAATTGATTCCTATATAGAAGGGATGATGCCAATTCTATATATCTTTTATTTTTATTTTTAGAAAAGAAACAATCGAATTGTTTCGATATTTGTTTCGTTCTCCTGCGTGTTCTGATTATGTGGAGATTGAATTATTTAATTTCAGGAGATATTTAGTTTCTTCCCCGAATTGGCTTAATTATTTGTAAATCTCTGTCAATATTATGGCTTTCTAAGCCAATGGTTGAGAGGTTTTTGTAGATGCTTTTGAAAGTGTTTCTATGGCTATTACTATAAGTTAACGCAGGCAATATTCCATGTCTCGTGCTTAGCTACAGCTACCAAACGACTAGAATACTTTTTCTTATGCATGCAATTAGATTGTCTATGAAACAACCAACACTTTATTTATTTATTTATTTAAATAGTCTGAGTTAACATTTTCATAAATGCAAACTCTCAACGGCTAATCTAACACTAACAATGCGGAAATTCTCAAACAATAATCCAACAAAATAATTAAACCAAATATCCAATTCAACAAAACAATTCCAATAACTGAACAAAAAACACTAGCAACCTAAACACCAAGTTCACTAGAAATAAACAACTAAACTAACAACCCTATCATCCTCTTCACTGGCCTTGATTCCGCGATCACACATTTATTTTACATGCAACACATGGGAAAAAGAGTTGCGTAAGTATTTAACAAATACTTAGTGAGAAGGTCCTCCCGTCAACAGGCTAAGTACGCATATACCAAACATCAACAACAATTAATTTAAAACGATAAACGCAAGAATAACATGGGTGTCGATCGACACATCGTACAGTGTCGATCGACGCTTCACTAACAAGGGTGTCGATCGATACACCACAAGGTGTCGATCGACACTCTGCTCGCAGAACAAAACACAGAAACGATAAACAGTCCGTATACGTGAAACACACGATTCCATTACGAATAAACACAATCAAACACGATTTTATCACAATCAACAACACAATCAACCACGATTTCCATAACGTAACCTTCTAAATCAATCGTTAATCAATCCCTAGCATATACGAGCCTACGATCGCGCACTCACCTTGATTAAACGAATTGAGGAAAGGAAAGGATTGGAACAGCGACGAACAGAGGCAATCCCACAGATACGAGCCTCAAACACCACAATCTCGCTGACACAATCGTTTTATGCCCTTAAAACCTTAGGAAGACACTTTCTATGAACCCAAAACACTCAAAAGCCTATGGTTCTCAACTCTCTCTTTCTTTAGCCTTTTCTGCCTCTTTTCCTCTGAAAAACCACGGCCAAAGGAACTGCTCGCGTTATAAACACGACATTAGGGCTTCACAAACCCAAACCGCAACAAGCTGCAATTAAAATCGAACCGAAAACGGTTCTGCAACATTGGTGTCGATCCACACCCCTTACCAAATTCGATAATTTGGTTTGCGGATGTTACAATCTGTTTTGTTTTACCGTCTGCTTAATTCATCTCTTTTCTATTGTACCTTGATATTATTCTTAAATTCCTTATCATGAAGTGTACATAATTTTAATTTTTTTTTGAAATTTCATATTAGATGTTTTTTTTTTTTGGTCAAACTCATTATATTAACTTAAAAGCTCAAAAAGCTAGCGATTACAAACGGAACCGGAGATATACTCGACGGCGATATAATAAAACAAGCATTGCAATACAATTAAAGATAGAAACGTAAAGGGGCGAGACTTGTTCGGCGTCGTGAAGAAATCCATGGAGAAACTTCACTTGAGATCCTAAACCGGATGCTCGGGAAAGCACCATATAGTCGGATGTTGTACCGACGTTGATACACTCAAGTGAAAGAGTTGAAGATCGGCTTACAATGACCGTCTTTGATGATAAGAGAATGCTGACCGGCATGAGTAACGATGAAGAAACTCGAGAGCCGTAGGCAACATCAATTGGAAAAGGCCTTAGTTGCCTAACTTTATCAATAAAATCCATAGAAAAACTCTTGTTCATGTATAGAGAAACTAGGCCTTGATGGAGAAACAAAACAGATCCACTTTTTGTTGGGCTAAGAAACGAGGCCATATTAGATGTTTCTTTCGTTAAAATGTTCCATATTAAAATGAGCTTAAGAAACGAGTTCGGCTTCTTGGAAGAGATGTTCTGGACTGCGTTCTTAATTAGTTTCTTAAATCTTAAGTAGTGAATAATACAGAACTTTAACAAAAGCAAAAAAGTGAAGAATAAATTAAAGAAAACAGGAAAAGATTTTGTACAAGTTGTAAGTCCAAAAATTAAATCGTTATTTTATACTGAAAGAGAGATAGTATTAACGTACATAAGCAAACATACAGATATAATTATCAATAATGATAATTTATTTAACCATACAAACCTATAGCTTATATATAAATTATATACTAGTAAATTAGTTATTTCAAAATATGTTTATATTTTATTTGTGATATATATATATATATATATATTTTGCTAAGAATATAAATATCATTTAAGAAAATGAACGGTTTAGGGTTACAAATTGTTACTCGAACAAATGGTAATCCTTTGACCCATGTCAAAAAAGTTTAAAAACATGGGAACAAAACACAATCAATACACATTCACGACCCTTAGCTGTAAAGCTTCCGGTCCCGAGAAAATATCGATAAGGATCCTGAAATCAACGTGTCAAGAACTCAATCGGGAAACTGGATATGAAGAAGCCACTTGAAAGATCAATGAGAGACATTAACGCTATAGGAAGCACTTTCATTCGGTAGCCTAACCTAGAACCATAGAACAAGCGGCCAACGAGCAACGAACATGCTGTCCTTCACACCCGATTGAAGAAGCTCAACCACACAAGGAACCATAGCAAAGAAAGGACTACACTAGCCATTGAATAACAATCCGCATTGAAGCCGACCTTTCCCCAAAGGCTTCTTGTGCTTAACATAACGACATTATTACTAGCCTGGGTCCCCCTCTAGAGAACATCAACTCAACAAATAGCAATCCCGCAGCTAAACCTTCTCCGATAACACTAACAGATCGAGACTCGAACACAAGACAATAGGTAGTGCGGCCAAAATCCACACAATAGAAACAAAAGCAGGCAATGATAAGGAGAAATCACTCACCGGATGTAGAAGCGGAGCTCTCACAACCCCACCACAACTAAGTCATCAAACCTAAAGGACCACCAAATCCACCACACCTCACCGCCTCTTGAGATTTAATTGAACTAAATCTCAAACATCGACCAAACACAAACTTCCGATAAGGTCGGAAAGGAGCCGAGATCGAGACTCTTGTCCTAGCCCAAGACCAATCGGGAACGTCCTAGCCCAAGACTAATCGGGAACGAGTGAGAGACGAGATCCCAGCCATGGCGAGAGCTGATTCAAGATACAGGCCTTGACCAGTACGAACCACCGCACCAGCAAAGCAAGATCCAGACCGGACAACACACCACAAGACCCAATCGCCGGAGAGGAAACTTATGATTCTAGGAGGTGACAACGAATCGGAGCAGGAAAGAAAGAGGGAGAAGAGGGGGCCTCTCCCGACGGCGACGAGAGCGGCGGCCGCCGGAGAGGCGGATGACCTTATTTGATTTTCTTTTGATATATATTGATTTTTATAATTTATTTGATAATTATAGATATATAATTTTTAAAAAAAGAATAAGATTTTTATGATAAATATAGCAAATTTAACAATGAATTATACATTAGAGCTTATTTAATTTTCTTTTGATATATATTGATTTTTATAATCTACTTGATAATTATATATATATATATATATAAGTTTTTAAAAAAGAATAAGATTTTATGATATATATATATAGCAAAATCTAATTGGATACAAATTTAACACGTGTCAAAATCTCGGATCGATTGATTTGACATGTGTCATGATCGTGTTAATTATTAGGTTTGACGCATCAAAACTTTATATAATAAGGTATATATATGTCTTTAGATGTTTCAATTGGAGGGGCCATCATTACATGAACAATGTGATTCGGTCGCAAAGTTTTTCAGAAAAGGATCAAGAGTGCACTCAATATGACCTAAATTCACATTTCCACTGTCTATATCTTTGAGACTATTTGTTCAATTACTTGTTAGACACGTCACTTATGAGAGATTTAGACAATGACGATATTCTATTGCAACTTAATTAGCTTACATGGCAACTTAATTAGCTTAAGCTAAAAAAAAAAACTAATAGCTATAGACATCACTTGTCTCTCTCAATGAGCATGTATGCATATACTCAGGATCCAAGTAACCCACAGTGCCTTGGACCAATGTTGTGCGTTGTTCTCTGTTTGCAAGGACAAGCCTCGACGCCCCAAAGTCAGATACTTTGGAAATAATTCGTCATCTAAGAGAATGTTGGCCGGCTTGGCGTCAGGGTGAATTATTGGGAGAGAAGCGCAGAGAATTGGCATCATCCCTTCTTTTTAGGAATCAATTCCCACTTTCCATATATATATATACATGTTTTGTAGGAACCATTGATTACAATTCCCTATTTTAAGACCTTTAAACATCCTAAATAAATTTAGCTAGAGATTATTTCTTTAAAAGTACTCTTTTTTTTTTGTGCTTGGAATTTTGACCAAGCTACTAAATTCATTTGACATGAAGATGTTCGTTGCCTTGATCATACTAATCTTGACATCATTTTTGGCTCCCATCAAAGTCACCTGCCGAAGAGGTGGTGGTGGTGGTGGTGGTGGTGGTTTTGGTGGTAGGAGCGGGGGTTTTAGTACTTTCCCTTCCGGTGGCCATACGGGTAGTTCGCATAAAGTCCTGCCTCATCCCGTTGGAAACATTGGTGGAAACAATGGTCACGCGCATATCCCACTACCAGATGTATGTACACCAAATGTTGTACCGTGCGTCAACACGCATATACACGGATATTCAGGCCCTCCTAAGTACGGTGATTATTGTTGTATGCAATTTAGAGTCTCGACATTATGCCTTTGTAGATACCAACAATCCGGGGTTAATAGAATAACCGCAGCTGCTAATGCCGTAGCTCGAAGTTGTAATTTTGTTAATAAACAATGTCCAACTTCCTCTGGAGGTGGAGGTGGAGGTGGAGGTGGAGGTGGGTATGTACCAACATCTCCTAATACTAAAATTTTTCCAATGCCACGTGAATGTAGACAAGATGTTCAAGATTGCGTAATTAATTATATATACGAAGATTTCCGGCCTCAATTCCGCGGACCATGTTGTCAGAAATTTAAACACTCGAAACGATGTGTGTGTAAATTCCAAACATCTGGGATTTTTGTGCTCAGCAAAGGTGCTTATGGTGTAGTTAAAGGTTGTCATTTTGTTAGTAAAACCGATTGTCCAAGAACCTATTGATTGTATATTTCTATATATGTGTGTGTGTATATTATAATAATACATTTTTGAAATAATGTACATATGATTGGTTTTTTATATGGTCAAACAAAATATGGTATTGTCATTGATTTGTATATATGTGTGTGTGAGCATGTAATACTATCTCTTTTCCGGATTGACAATATATTACTAGTATATCGTATCAATGTGATATACTCCATTTTTGGGGTATTCTAACCATTGTTTTGTAGGGTTTTATCGAGTCTTTCTCCTTTGTATCGAGTCTTTTTAGGTCCAAAGGTGGCTGGAATGAAGAATTGGACTTTGCTAGGAGGTTTGGTGAAAAGGAAGGAAAACACGATCTTTTGGAGGTTTTTGAAGCAGAAAACGGGAGCACCTGCTCCCCGAATGGATTTGACTGCCCCCAGAAGATTACCTAGAAGATTGGCGCCGTTTAAGTGAATATCTAGAAGATTTGAAGAAAAAGGAATATTCACCAAATTGAATATTCACCCAGAAGATTTGCAAAAGAGGATATTCACTAAATCGAAGATCTACCTAGAAGATTTATCCAAGATTTATTTTCCTTATTTTCCGAGCCTTTTTCTCCTTTAAAAGAGGAAGTCTTCCTTTGAAGAAAGAGGACACGCTACACGCCCCCTTCATATCTCTTTTACACAGTTTACACGCAAAAACACTTTTCATATTTTTACTTGTCTTTCACGTTTGGATTCGAGACCTTGGAGAGATTTCGTTTGCTTTGGATTTCAAGAGTTGTTCATCACTTGTTATTGAGTTTTCTCTTGAACCTTACTCTTTTATTTATTCAATGAATTCATTCATCTCTCTTTGTGTTTTTAGTTCTAGCATGTGCGAGTAATCTACCTTGTTAGATTAGGGTTTTTCAAAGGGAATTAGGGATTCATGAACTAAGCATAAATAGGACCATATCAATAATTGATATCTTCATCTAGAGTTGTACTTAAAGCCTAGACTAGCTTGATCACCTAGCCTTTGTTCTTAGGTTTAATTTACTCATCAAAAGTGTAGTAAATTGCTTGAATAAACTTAGATGGGCGATTTGACCCTTAGCCAACGACAGTTGAAGTTAAGGCAAATCGTGAACTTATCAATCTTAATCGTTAATGCTTGTTAATTTGTTTAGTCTCAAACGACAGTTTAGGGTGCTAGATTTATTAATAAAGTTGTTGATACCACGACAGTGGATCCTCATGAAATCGTGATTGTGTTCTAGATTGGTGCTTGAATTTATATCCTGAATAATTGCTTGGTTCTTGATGATTTATTCCCTGCGATAATTCCCTTGTCTAACGCCTTTATCATATTTATTTACAACCGAATTTTACTTTGCTTGTTATTTTATTTTCATGACACTTTAAAACCACTTGAATCGCTTAGCTTGAATTGTGTTTAAAAGGAACTAAAGTGTATTGCCAGTCCCTGAACGAACCTAAATCTATTTCTTCATCGGATTAGTAATTTAGGAATTGAGTTCTTAACCCAGGATAAAAACCCTGTTATCAAATTGGCGCCGTTGCGACGGGGACTACTTCGATACCTTTAGTTTTACAAATACGTTTCTAGACTAAGTACTAATTCGTTCTTTTTGTTTCTCTTGCTTGTGTTTCAGGGTGCATGAAAGCTAAGTCTACCCGAAAAAGTCGACAATCACCTCTCGTGTACTTCAGTAACTCGGAACTTGCAAGACTAGAACGAACCAACCGAAAGACAAAATCTGATAAGGTCAACATGGGTGACCAAACAGACATTGACATGGTGGCCGAGATGAAGAGGCTACAAGATAAGATGGCTCAGCTGCAACAACAACAAAACCGTAACCAACAGCAAGAACGTGCCATCGGGGATATGGACAATCCTCACGCCTTCTATAGGAACCGAGCTGCAATCGCTCCTCCTGGTGTCTTAAGGCAAGACTATGAGATAAAACCTCAGATGATCACGCTGGTCAAGCAACATCTATTCCACGGACTGCCCGCTGAAATTCCGATGGACCATATAGAGAATTTCGAGGAGATCTGCTCCACGACAAGTTCTAATGGGATGAACCCGGATTTCTTAAAGTGCAAGCTTTTTCCCTTCTCGCTCGCGGATAAGGCTTCACGATGGCTCAAGTCTTTACCTGCTGGATCTATCACGACTTGGCCACAGTGCAGGGCAGCGTTCTTGGATCACTTCTATACCAAAGCTAAGACCGCGGGATTGAGAAAAAAGATCTCCACGTTTCAACAACAAACTGGAGAATCTTTCTATGAGGCATGGGAAAGATTTAAGGAGTATAAAAGGGAGTGTCCACATCACGGATTTACGGATGAGAACTTGCTGGGAATTTTCTACGACGGTGTTGATTGGGATTACGGGAACACGTTGAACACTGCTAGTAATAGGGACTTTATGACCAAGACAAAGGAGAATGCTTACAAGCTTATTGAGAACCTAGCCGCAAGCTCAAGCAACAAGTCTCAGGAGTATGATCGGACTACGAAATCTAATGGAACAGATTCTCGTAAGATCGATGACCTAACGGCTAAGGTTAACTTGCTGCTCAAAGGGAACCAAAGGATGGTTCACTTTGCCGATGAGAATGGAGAAGCACTAGCTGAGGATGTGACCGATGGAGGAGAATTTGATCCGGAGGAGGTGAGTTATGTGAATAGGCAAGGGTATGTCCGAAACCAAGGGTTCAACTCAAACTACAGGAACCATCCGAATTTCTCTTACAGGAGTACGAATGTAGAGAATCCGCAGGATCAGGTATACCCGCAACAAACCAGTTATCAGAACCAAAAACTTCAGGATCAAGGTTTCCAGAAGACGGTACCTTAGGGTTTTCAAGGCAAGACATTCATTCCGTTTCAAGGTCAAAAGCCCAGGTTCAACAACTTCCAAGCTCCTGCGAGCTCCAGTGGTACTTCTCAAGACGAACTTAAGAGTATGATGCAACAGTTGATGGAAAATCAGAATAAGACAGCTGCTGAACTGAACACTAAGGTAGACTCCATGTACTCGGACCTAAACAGTAGACTTGAAGCCGTGACTAACCATGTTAAGAAGCTCAACACGCAAGTAGCCCAAACCGCGGAAGCCGCTAAAAGCCAACAGGGAGTGCTGCCAGGAAAGCCGACCACAAACCCCAGAGAGGTTGCTGCTGTCACGCTGCGCAGTGGAAGAACTTTACCCCCGGTTGTGGAGGTAGTAGCTAAAAACTGCCCAGAAAATTCTGCGGAGCACCCGCTCCAACAGGGAGCACCTGCTCCAACTGAAAAACAGGATGAAACAGTTGCTGGATCATCTCGTCCTGTATTTAGACCGAATGAGCTAGTTGACCAAGTTTGGTCTCGTGTTTACAAACCCCCAGTCCCTTACCCAGTACCCCCAAGGAAATCGCAGAAAGATTTAGAGGAGGCAAAGTGTAAGGAGATGTTAGATCAACTCACGGTTAAACTCATACTAACCGATGCTATACAGATGATGCCGGCTATGAAGAAGTACGTTAAAGGTTTGATCACTGGTAAGGTTTCATCAGAGCAAAGTACCACATTGGTCTCTAAGGATTGCAGTGCCGTTCTGCAAAACCGGATGGTTAAGAAGCTCGATGATCCCGAGAAATTTGTGTTGGCCGTGCAGATTGGTTCTATGTGTTTCAAGTGTTCCTTGTGTGACTTGGGTTCCAGCGTGAACCTCATGCCCTATTCTGTTGCAAGAAAACTTGGTTATACTAACGTTAAACCAACTCGTATTTCTTTGGTTTTTGCTAACAGGTCGGTGAAGTTACCCGTGGGAATCCTAGAGGATTTACATGTCAGGATAGGCAACACGTTGATCCCAGCTGATTTTGTAGTGCTGGAACTTGATGAAGAGCCGAAGGATCCCTTGATTTTGGGACGTCCTTTCCTGCGCACAGCTGGTGCGATTATCGATGTGAGGAATGGTATAATTGGTCTCCAGCTGGGAGACATTATCATGGAGTTTGAGATGGATAGATTGCTCAAACAGCCAACCATTGATGGGCAAACCTTTGCCATCGAAGGAGACCTTGAGATCTCGGAAGACGACATGGACGAACTCCTAACCGATGATCCGCTTGAAGTGGTGCTAACAAAGGCCGAAAGTGAACATGGTTATTTAAGTGAGGATGCAGTCGGGTTAGCCAGGATAATGGATTCGGGTCAGAACGAAAAGTCCACCGGTTTCTTGAATCTCAAACCGGACGATGCTGAAGGAGCAGTTGCTCCAGAAGACGAGACCCCACCTCCTGGAAACACTGTTGACAGCCCTTGGAGCGAGCTGAAAGCTCCAAAACTCGAGCTCAAAACCCTTCCTGCCGGGCTAAGGTACGCGTTCCTAGGCCCTAACTCTACTTACCCCGTAATCATTAATGCTGAGTTGAATAATGTGGAAACCGCTTTGCTTTTGTGCGAACTAAAGAAGTATAGAAAAGCTTTAGGGTATTCACTAGATGATATTCCTGGAATTTCACCTGAACTTTGCATGCATAGGATACACCTAGAAGATGAATCAAAGAATTCTATTGAGCATCAGAGAAGGTTAAACCCGAATCTGAAGGACGTAGTTAAAAAGGAAATCATGAAACTTCTAGAAGCAGGTGTAATTTATGCAATTTCGGATAGTAAGTGGGTTAGCCCAGTTCACGTAGTACCTAAGAAAGGCGGAATAACTGTGATCACTAATGCGAAAAATGAATTGATACCTACTAGGACAGTTACCGGCCATTGAATGTGTATTGATTATAGAAAGTTAAATGCTGCCACACGAAAAGATCATTTTCCCCTGCCATTTATTGACCAAATGCTTGAGAGATTAGCTAACCACCCATACTACTGCTTTTTAGATGGGTATTCAGGTTTTTTTCAGATTCCCATCCACCCGAATGATCAGGAGAAAACGGCATTCACATGTCCATACGGCACGTTTGCTTATCGCCGCATGCCATTCGGGTTATGTAATGCCCCTGCGACTTTTCAAAGGTGCATGATGTCAATTTTTACCGATTTGATTGAGGAGATAATGGAAGTTTTCATGGACGATTTCTCCGTCTATGGAAGCTCTTTTTCCGTGTGTTTGTCGAATTTGTGCAGGGTGTTGCAGCGATGCGAGGAGAAACATCTAGTGCTCAACTGGGAAAAATGCCATTTCATGGTTCGAGACGGTATTGTTCTAGGTCATCGAATTTCTGAAAAGGGTATAGAGGTTGACCGAGCAAAAGTTGAGGTTATGATGAGTTTGCAACCGCCGGATTCAGTCAAGGGAATAAGGAGTTTCTTAGGTCATGCTGGATTTTATCGCCGAGTTATCAAAGACTTTTCGAAGATAGCAAGGCCACTCACGCAACTTTTGTGTAAGGAGACTAAGTTCGAGTTCGATGCAGCATGCCTTGAAGCCTTTCACACAATAAAGGGAGCTCTGGTAAGTGCGCCCATTGTCCAACCACCGGACTGGGATCTCCCTTTTGAAGTGATGACGGACGCAAGTGACTACGCAGTAGGAGCGGTTTTGGGGCAGAGAACAGATAAAAAGCTTCACGTGATATACTATGCGAGCCGAACCTTAGATGAAGCTCAGTGCCGATACGCGACAACCGAGAAGGAACTTCTAGCAGTTGTATTCGCTTTTGAGAAGTTCAGGACTTATCTTGTTGGTTCCAAGGTGATCGTGCAAACCGACCATGCGGCTTTGAAATATTTGCTCACCAAAAAGGATGCTAAGCCGAGACTTTTGAGGTGGATACTATTACTCCAAGAATTCAATCTTCAAATTGTTGATAAGAAAGGGACAGAGAACGGAGTTGCTGATCACTTGTCACGCATGAGGGTTGATGATGAGGTACCTCTTGATGATTCCCTTCCGGATGAACATGTTTATGCAGTTGGAATCCGTTTGCAAGAACCGTCAATCCGGACAGGAGCCTTTTGTGAGGCTATATCTAGAGAAGTTGTTCCGAGCTTTCCTTGGTTTGGGGAGATAGCGAGCTACTTAGCTGCTGATCAGGAACCAGTCGATTTTGTGGGAGATAAGAAGAGGAAGTTTCTCCGTGATATACGAAGATATTTTTGGGACGAGCCCTTTCTCTACAAACATTGCTAGAAGGTGTGTACCGGATGAGGAGATTCCTGGAATTCTCTTTCATTGCCATAGTTCTAATTATGCCGGTCACTTCGCCACCTTCAAGACAGTCTCTAAGGTACTTCAAGCCGGGTATTGGTGGCCAACTATGTTCAGAGATGCGCAAGATTTCATATCACGATGTGATACATGCCAACGGCAAGGAAACATCTCTAGAAGGAACGAGATGCCTCAACACTTTATTCTGGAAGTTGAAGTGTTTGACATATGGGGAATAAACTTTATGGGACCATTTCCATCCTCCTACGGAAACAAGTATATCCTAGTGGCAGTTGATTACGTTTCCAAGTGGGTGGAGGCTATTGCGTCCCCAACAAATGACTCCCGCGTTGTGGTGAAAATGTTTAAGTCTATCATATTCCCTAGGTTTGGAGTGCCGCGTGTGGTCATAAGCGATGGAGGCTCTCACTTCATCAACAAGATCTTCGAAGGACTGTTGAAAAAGAATAGTGTAACGCACAAGGTCGCAACGCCATATCATCCACAAACTAGCGGACAGGTTGAAGTTTCCAACAGGGAAATCAAGAGTATCTTGCAAAAGACCGTGGGAGTGTCTAGGAAAGACTGGTCTTACAAGCTGGATGATGCGTTGTGGGCCTACCGAACCGCGTACAAGACTCCGTTAGGAACGACTCCTTTTCACTTGGTATACGGGAAGTCTTGTCATCTTCCGGTTGAACTAGAGTATAAAGCAGCATGGGCGGTTAAGTTATTGAATTATGACATCAAACCAGCGTTTGAAAGAAGATCCATGCAACTTCACGCGCTAGATGAGATAAGGCACCTGGCCTATGAGATTTCTAAGATCTACAAGGAGAGGACCAAACGTTATCATGACAAAAGAATCCTCAACCGGAACTTCCAACCAAACGATCAAGTACTTCTCTTTAACTCTCGTCTCAAGCTCTTTCCTGGAAAGTTGAGATCCAGATGGTCCGGACCCTTTGTCATCAAGGAGGTCCGTTCTTATGGAGCTGTGGTGTTACTGGACGCTAAAGGAGCCGAATTCGTAGTCAATGGCCAGAGGCTTAAGCCGTATCTTGGCGAGACAACCCACGCCGAAGGTGGATTCATCCCCTTAGGCGATGCACCAAAAGCCTAAAATGACTAACCAAGTCGAGCTAATGACTTTAACCAAGCGCTTGGTGGGAGGCAACCCACCGGTATGTTTTCTAACTCTTTTCAATTTGATTTCTTTTACTACTAATTTTGGTTTTTCGCTTTGAATTTTTCAGGTTTTCCTTTTTATAAAAAAAAAAAAAAAAAAACAAACGGAATGCGAAGAAGGGAAATTTTGTGGGACCCATTTATTTATTTTCCTACTTTTTTGGGATATAACTGATTTTGTGGGACCCATTTATTTATTTATTCCTATATATTCGCACCCATCTCTTCTCTTTCTCTTTTCTCCTACACGGTTTTTCCTCCATTAAAGCCTTCAAGTTGTTTTTCTCTCTACAACACAACATTGACAAATCTTCACGGATTTGTCCGATTTTTAGCTTGATTTCACTCGATTTTTTGCCCTCTTTCCGAAAATCCACTTTGTTTTTCGAGACTCCAAAGGTATGTGCTCCAAATCTCTAATTTTCAGTCCGAAATTTCGAAGAACAAAGGTGAAATCGATGGTTAACCTTGCTAGAATCAGTTTGGGTTTGCTTTCAACTTATTTCTTTATAAATTTCGTATCATTCGGTTGTGACATCTGCTCGTAATTGTTGATTTGAAACATAACCCTAATTTTGATTGAAAAAGATCACTTTTTGAGGAATTTATGGTGTAATTGGGCTGGGATTACTCACTGATATGAACTGGAACTAGTGTTTTTGCTTGTTTGAACATGCATACATAGGATTTTGGGATTTGAATGTGACCTTTATCTTGAGAAAATTTTGATGTATGTGTATTGATAGTGAGACTCGGCCTTATACGTGTGTGTTTGGTTTATTCTTTGTGGTGTTTGCAGATGACAAAGATTTCTTACGGCAACCCAACGAGTAGAGAGGCCAAAGGCAAGGGAATTGCCACTTCGAGTGGAACGCCTTTCCCGTGGCCAAGGCCCGCCAATCGACGCTTCACACTTCCCGATTCTAGTCTCCCGCTCAACTCCGATGAAGCATGGGATCAAAACGACGCATACTACTACAACAATTGGCTGGGGATCGACATTGAGCCAAACCGTTTCTTGTGTCCCACCACATTGATGAGTCTAGGCATCCACCGAGAGGTAACCGACATCTTTTCACGCGCTCAACTTCTCGAGCTCGTCTCTTCCACGGACGTGCTCTATCCGGATATGGTGCGACAATGCTTGGCTTCAGCTCAGTTGACTTTTGCTAATCCTAAGCAACCGGTGGCGTCTCAAGGGACTCTCTCATTTTTTGCCAACGGGAGGAAGCATAGTGTTTCGATCCGGACCCTTTGTCGGATTTATGGCTTTGATGTCGGATCGGAAGCCGTCTCTCTACCAACCGCTTTCACGGCAAGGAATGCCTTTTGGAACTTCATTGCCCATGGCCACTACGCGTCCCGGAGTTCTTCACAATCATCAATCTGTAACCCCGCCATCCGTATAGCGGCTAAGGCATTATCTACCATCTTCTTTGCTCAAGAATTGCATAGCAAAGTACGGATTCAGGAGTTAGTGCTATTATACAATGGAGTTCGGGACGTTCTCTCTACGGTACCCGACTTAGCTTGTGATGTGGATCTCGATGTCAACATGGGAGCCGTCTTTGCTCGAGTGATCGCGGATAAGAGGACCATGGATGGAAAGACGAAAATGGAAAGAATCGGAAGCATCTTGACCAAGCTCTTTGAGCATGTGGGAGTTGATCTCGATGATACACCTTGCAAAAAGGAGGAGCTCGTCATGGATACAAACTTCCTCCTCAAATGCGAGATTATGGTGGACTCCAACATCTACTGCTTCACTGGACGCGATGACCGTGTACTGTTTTGCAGGTTACCCCAGCCATCGTTGACCAACTTGAGAGATGAAGAAAACATCGGTTTCACTCCGAGGAATGCTTCTCTTTGCACTGAAGCTGGAGCACCTGTTCCTCCAGGAGACACCCGAGCTGGATCAGCTGCTCCTGGTACCCCTGTTTTCTTGAGCGACGACGAGATAGAGGACTTGGCGGATGTGACCGCTACAGTGCGGCAATCACGTGCGAACTGGCGCAGGCCTTACCGTAGCGAGTACACATTCCGTGACCTACCGGATGACCCTTCGGACCGAGAGTACCGTGCTTGGATGGTGGACTCCACCAAGAAGAACAATGGACTCATGCGCCGCATTCTCCACATGCTCCAGAAGGGTTGCAATGGTTCTAAGGCCACTGCTACAGCACCATCTACCTCCGCGGTTCCACCCCCTGCTAGCAGAGCACCTGCTCCACCATCTGCCGTACCATCTTCTTCCGGCCGTGTGACACGTTCGTCCAAGCGTAAGAAGCCACTCACCGATGACGATGACTCCGACCACACTACGAGTGCTTAGCCACTCTTCTATTTCACCCCTCTTCCCATTCCGCTAAGACATTTTCTTTCTTGCACTTTTCTTTATTTTTGGACTTATTTATTTCTTAATTCTCTCTTTTCTTATTTTCACACCGGGTCGGTGTGAAGTAAGTCTGGGGGGAGTTGTTGCCAATGTTGTTTATTTTGATGTTTTCTTTTCTTATGTCTTTTGAGTCTGTTTTTCTTTGTTTTATTGAGTCAAGACTTTTTAGTCGGGAATTAGGACTTTATTCTATGACGATTTCTGAACCACTTGTGCTAATTAACTCTCTTTCTAGTGACCATTTCTTCAGAACATGGATTACAAGGATTAGCTGGAACACTTCAATGCACCATTTTCCAGGTTCCAGATTGACCAAAATTCTCTCGCTATTGACACTAGATTAGGGAAACGATTAATATTCAGGACTTCTTTTTCCTTTTTACCACTCTTGTTGATCCTGAATAGCTAGCTCATTTTTAGCTAGTACCCTCCTTTAACCTTACCTCTTTTCAAACCCCTTGCCGTCTTGTTACTTCATTGTCATATGTGCAAAAGGGCCGGAGAGAGAAGGGTCGACACAATCTCTAGATCACTCGTTCTGAAGGACAGAGCACCTGCTCTTATTTATGAGGATTTGTGGACGAAGGAGTGAAAGGAACTTTCTCAAGATCCACTTGGGTATGAACATCACTTCTAATATTTTCGTTTTTGAGAGGCATATCTGTGTAATTAAAAACCCTCATCATCATCATCAGTACTTTCATCAAAAGAAAAAAAAAAAAAAAAAAAAAAAAAATCGGTGATGAAGAGCGGAAATCTGTAAGAATATATGCCTCTCAAACCCAACAAATATACCCAAGGGGAACAACAGTTCACGGGAAGAAGGAGGAAAACAAACAAGGATGGAATGAGTAATTTAGAGAATGTGGACATCAAACAGACCCCCTCTCTCTTGCAATTTTGTGCGATATCCTGCATTCTCTACAAAACATCGGTAACCCTTAAACACTCTAAACACCTTTAACTCCACCCTTAAATGGCCTTAAACCCTTTAGCGCCGTATTTCCTGAGAAAGTGTTTTTAGCGAGATCCTTACGTATACTTTGATTACGTTTGGTTTGTGTTTTACAACGAATTATTTGGGAAATGGCCTGGTCGGGAAGTGTGTTGAGGTTGTTTTGGCGAAGCTTTGTCGTTCGTAATCTGAGTTATGTGGTCTGCGGATCGAAAGCCAAAGGTACGGTTCGCTGAGAATAAAAGAGTTTCCACGTTTTCAAACCTTTTTCCTTTACTTAGTTTTGAGTTTGTTTGAGGAGAAACAAAGATCTAAGTCTGGGGGAATTGATATACTCCATTTTTGGGGTATTCTAACCATTGTTTTGTAGGGTTTTATCGAGTCTTTCTCCTTTGTATCGAGTCTTTTTAGGTCCAAAGGTGGCTGGAATGAAGAATTGGACTTTGCTAGGAGGTTTGGTGAAAAGGAAGGAAAACACGATCTTTTGGAGGTTTTTGAAGCAGAAAACGGGAGCACCTGCTCCCCGAATGGATTTGACTGCCCCCAGAAGATTACCTAGAAGATTGGCGCCGTTTAAGTGAATATCTAGAAGATTTGAAGAAAAAGGAATATTCACCAAATTGAATATTCACCCAGAAGATTTGCAAAAGAGGATATTCACTAAATCGAAGATCTACCTAGAAGATTTATCCAAGATTTATTTTCCTTATTTTCCGAGCCTTTTTCTCCTTTAAAAGAGGAAGTCTTCCTTTGAAGAAAGAGGACACGCTACACGCCCCCTTCATATCTCTTTTACACAGTTTACACGCAAAAACACTTTTCATATTTTTACTTGTCTTTCACGTTTGGATTCGAGACCTTGGAGAGATTTCGTTTGCTTTGGATTTCAAGAGTTGTTCATCACTTGTTATTGAGTTTTCTCTTGAACCTTACTCTTTTATTTATTCAATGAATTCATTCATCTCTCTTTGTGTTTTTAGTTCTAGCATGTGCGAGTAATCTACCTTGTTAGATTAGGGTTTTTCAAAGGGAATTAGGGATTCATGAACTAAGCATAAATAGGACCATATCAATAATTGATATCTTCATCTAGAGTTGTACTTAAAGCCTAGACTAGCTTGATCACCTAGCCTTTGTTCTTAGGTTTAATTTACTCATCAAAAGTGTAGTAAATTGCTTGAATAAACTTAGATGGGCGATTTGACCCTTAGCCAACGACAGTTGAAGTTAAGGCAAATCGTGAACTTATCAATCTTAATCGTTAATGCTTGTTAATTTGTTTAGTCTCAAACGACAGTTTAGGGTGCTAGATTTATTAATAAAGTTGTTGATACCACGACAGTGGATCCTCATGAAATCGTGATTGTGTTCTAGATTGGTGCTTGAATTTATATCCTGAATAATTGTTTGGTTCTTGATGATTTATTCCCTGCGATAATTCCCTTGTCTAACGCCTTTATCATATTTAATTACAACCGAATTTTACTTTGCTTGTTATTTTATTTTCGTGACACTTTAAAACCACTTGAATCGCTTAGCTTGAATTGTGTTTAAAAGGAACTAAAGTGTATTGCCAGTCCTGAACGAACCTAAATCTATTTCTACATCGGATTAGTAATTTAGGAATTGAGTTCTTAACCCAGGATAAAAAACCCTGTTATCACAATGTTGTGTGCATGTTATGGAATATTCTTGATATCCAGATATGAACGTTTAAATGAAGAAGTTATCTGATGGAGCGGAAGCATGAAAAGAGAAGACTTGTTTCTCACGTTACCGGGAAGCTTGAGAAACAAGACGAGTTATTAGCAATGAGAAATGGAGAAAGAGTTTTGAAAAGAGAATTTGTTATGGAAGATATTTTTTCTCATTAATCATTCAATGAAACAGTAAACATACATATATACTAATCTGATTAAGCGAAAGGAAACTTTACCAAATTTAAACATTCTCCTATACATTAAACCAACTAAACCATTATTTACAATCAAAATCATAAACCGGTATAATCCAATAGCCCCCCTCAAGATGTGCCGTATAAGTTGTTAAGGCTCATCTTGGACTTAAGATATTCAAATTGAGCAGGGAACAAAGGTTTAGTAAGGATGTCTGCAATCTGATCTTCAGTCTTAACATGAAGAGTCTTAAGTAAACCACGATCCAGTCTTTCACGAACAGAGTGACAGTCATTTTGTATATGTTTAGTTCTCTCGTGAAACACTGGATTAGTAGCAATGTAAATGGCTACAGTACTATCCGAAAAGAGAATAGGAGTAGGAGATGGAACCTGTAGATCCACAAGCAGCTTATTTATCCAAATAATTTCCCGAGAAGCCAAGGACAAAGCTCTATATTCGGCTTCTGCAGAGGAATGAGAGACAACATCTTGTTTCTTGGACCTCCAAGAGATGAGAGATGAAGCAAGAAATGTACAATAACCTGTTGTGGATCTGCGATCATCAGGGCAAGAGGACCAGTCAGAGTCAGCGAATCCCTTGAGATGTAAATCAGGATCAGCAGAATAAAACAATCCTTGTCCCACAGTGCCTTTGATATATTGGAGCACACGATACACAACTTGAAGATGTGATGTCCTGGGAGCAGCTGAGTACTGACATAATTTGTTAACCGCAAAAGTAAGATATGGCCTAGTGTATGTCAAGTACATCAGTTTGCCAACAATGCTGCGATAAGTCTCCCTTTCTGAAAGTAAATCACCATCTGATTTGGAAATCTTCAAATTGGGAATCATGGGAGTCGAAACTGGTTTGCAACCTAGCATGCCAGTAGAAGTAAGAAGCTCCAAAGCATACTTTCTTTGACATAAGGAGATACCACCATCAGTTCTGGCTACCTCCAATCCCAAGAAGTATTTAAGAGGACCAAGAACACGTAATTTGAAATGAGATTGTAAATCCTCTGTAAGCTTGGCAGCAACATCTTCATTTGTACTAGCGATGACAATATCATCAACATAGACCAAGACTGCAATGAAGGTACCATCACTACAACTGCGAACAAACAAAGTATGATCACCAGTACCTTGAACAAACTCCAACTTGATCAAAACTTCAGTAAACTTCAAGAATCATTGCCATGATGCTTGTTTAAGGCCATACATAGATTTCTTCAACCTCAAAACTGCATTCTTTGGCAAAGGGGTCCCAATCCTCTCAGCATAACCATCTGGAATCTTCATATAGATTTCTTCATCTAAGTCGCCGTTAAGAAAAACATTAGAGATATCCAATTGGTTAAGAAACCATTTCTTAGAAGCAAATACTTTCAACAATAACTTTACAGAAACCAACTTGGCACTCAAAAAGAGTTTTAGGGATTAATTAGCATTATATTAAAATATTTTTATTCTAAACATATAAACATTTATGGCAAAACAAATTAACATTCCTAAAATTAAACACCAACAGTTTTGAAAATAATAGCTGTTTAAAACCTTATAATCTGCTTTAAAAAACTTTATAATTTATTTTAAAAACTTTATATTCTATTTTAAAAATAACACCAACAATTTTAAAAATAGTAGATGTTAAAAACCTTATAATCTGCTTTAAACAACTTTATAATCTTTTTAAAAGAACCTTATAATCTGCTATAAAAAACCTTATAATTTGCTTTAAAAAACTTATAATCTATTATAAAAATCTTATAATCTGTTCTAAAAATAACAATTGTTTGAAACCTTATAATCTGGTTTAAACAACTTTATAATCTGCTTTAAAAAACTTTATAATCTATTTAAAAACTTTTTAATCCATTTTAAAACCTTATAATCTTCTTTAAACTACATTTGTAATTGTTTTCAAACGTTATAATTCTAGTTAAAAAAACCTCATAATCTTATTTAAATAATTTTGTAATCTGTTTATAAGGAATTTAAACATCATTAGATTTAAAATAACAGCAGTTTAATACCTTATAATCTCTTTTAAAAAACTTTATAATCAATTTAAAAAAACTTTATAATTTGTTTTAAAAATAACATCAACAATTTTAAAAAGAAGAACTATTTAAAACCTTATAATCTGCTTTAATAACCTTATAATCTGTTTTAAAAAACCTTATAATCTGCTTTAATAACCTTATAATCTGTTTTAAAATAACCTTATAATCTGCTTTAAACAAATTTATAATCTGTTTTAAAAAAACCTTATAATCTGTTTTAAAAATAACATCAACAATTTTAAAAATAAGAACTATTTAAAACCTTATAATCTGTTTTAATAACCTTATAATCTACTTTAAAAAACCTTATAATATGTTTTAAAACAACCTTATAACCTGCTTTAAACAACTTTATAATGTTTTTAAAAAAAAATCTTATAATCTATTTAAAAGAACCTCATATTCTATTTTTAAAATAACATCATAAATTCTAAAAATAACATTTGTTTAACACCATTAATTTTTAAAATAATAGTTGTTTAAAACCTTATAATCGGCTTTAAACAACTTTATAATATGTTGTAAAAAAACTTATAATCTGCTTTAAACAACTTGATAATCTGCTTTAAAAATTTTTATAATCTAGATTAAAACTTTATAATTTGTTTTAAAAAATCTTCTTAAAAAAAACCTTATAACCTATTTAAAAAAATATTTTATTTTGTTTTAAAAATAAAACCACCAATTTAAACAATGACAGTTGTTTAAAACTTTATAATCTACTTTAAAAAAATATTATAATCTGCTTTAAACAACTTTATAATCTGCTTTAAAACCTTTATAATCTATTTTAAAACTTTATAATCTGTTAAAACCTCCCTTATAATCTTCTTAAAAAAACCTTATAACCTATTTAAAAAAATCTTTTATTTTGTTTTAAATATAACACCACCAATTTTAAAAATAGCAGTTGTTTAAAACCTTATAATGTACTTTAAAAAACCTTATAGTTTAAAAACTTTATAATCTGTTTTTAAAAACTTTATAATCTAATGAAAAATCTTATAATTTATTTGAAACAACCTTATAATTTGTTCGAAAAATAACAGATATTTAAAATCTTATAAGCTGTTTGAAACAACTTTATAATTTGTTTTAAATAACTTTATGATATGTTTAATTTTAGTTACGCAACTTAATAATATGTTTTCAAGTGTGCCATCATAGCAGATTCTTTTTAATTTATGCCACTCATTAATTGGTCCCACTGTTGAATGGATCCCCAACAATGTAAAATCAACATACTAGGACTTAACATTTAATACATAAAACCAAACTAATCTTCAAGCAGAAGTAGAAGGATCATTTCTTTGAAAGATTTTCTAATGGACGCTTCCTTTTGTGTCAGGAAACAGAGTAAAACACACGAGCATGCCACAATCAGAACTTAATCTCTAATTAATCCTTCATCAACTCTGCCATATATCTCCCAAAACCAATCCTCTCCTCATCAAATGACTTTTTAAAGAACTTACTGTTCTTTAAAAAACCATATAGCTCTTACTTACTGTATCTCCAAAAACCATGTCATCAAATCAACATACTGTTCCAATGGCAAGAGCAACATCTTCATTCGTATGATGATCATCAATATGAATATCAATGGCAAGAGCAACATCTTACGTGTACATCGAGCAATCCATGTGAAGCAAGTTGCTAACCAGTCAAAATCACAAACACTAAGCATCATTCCAATAATCAAACTTGAAGAAATTTTCATAAGTTCCTTCACAAATGAAATTTTGATAAAGAGAAATAGTTTACATCTAACATATGGCCAAGGAAAGGAATTCCAGTGGAACTACCTGCAACTCCGTTACCATCCAAATTGATCT
The DNA here is from genome assembly GCA_963576765.1 of Draba incana. NCBI lineage: Eukaryota > Viridiplantae > Streptophyta > Magnoliopsida > Brassicales > Brassicaceae > Draba > Draba incana. The sequence continues at coordinate 3,926,461 of OY755209.1, read as the reverse complement.
TCACAAAAACATTTGTTTCCTTTGTTTCTCTCTTTACTTCACCTATTCGAGCTGATTCGAATCAACCCAGAGCCAACAAGTGAGAAGGAACCTAAGAAATCAGATTCATTTTGGATACAGAGTCAAATAAGTAACCTGATTCGATCGGAGAAGAAGGAATAGCCGGAAAACCTTATCTCCGGACCAAAGCGACGGAGATCGATTGAGGAGGATGGTGAGATTTCGATTGCATTCGTACGAATTTCGAGGTGAAGAATAGGAAGCGATTGATGTTCGTCGAGGAAGTAAAATCCTATACCCGAGATTTGGTTTCTTCGAGCTGCAGTTCGAGAGACGGCGAGATCGGCGATGGACGACGACCAAAGAACCGATTCCATGAAATCCACAAGCTCCAAGCACCGATTTGAAGAGACCAAAGAGAAGACGGCGAGACGACAGTAATGAAGACGGCGAGATCGATTGCTACTACGACGGCGAGGATGACGACGAGTCGACAGTGAGGAAGATGGTGAGATCGACAGAGGAGAGAGATGGGGAGTTGTGCGGAGAGTTTTATTTTTTTAGGAAAAAATGGAATTAGATACAAGAGTATTTTCGGAATATAATATATAAACAGTGGCATGCTTTATAAAATATTTTTGATGATGGTATTTGTCAAAATTGGCATGTCTAGAGTGGCATTTCTTAAAATTTATCTTAAATAAATCTTTCAAACTAATTTTGTATTATATTCAATTAATTATGGTAGACCATCGTTCAACGACTAACAGTCGTCGGTCTAAAATCCAGCATTCAATTAATGATATTTAGAAAAATTTTTTATATTCTAAACTTCAGCTACTGCAACTATTTTTTAATTCATTGATTAATTCTTGCAAGAAGTTTTTATACAAACCAAACCTTCCTTCATCTAGTTGAAAATAAAATATGTTTATATGATAAGAAAAACACTTTTTGTTAAGATAGGAAACATTTTTTTTTTTTTGATCTAGTATTTTATGAGATTATTTGATTAAAATGTCAAAATATTTTTTTTCTAATTTTATTTCACAAAATAAAAAAATCTTGATGTATATTTGTTAAAATAATCAGATTTTTGTTTGAAATTATTTAAATTAAATGTCGGTCATATTTTCTGTATGGGTCCCGAAAATATCATATCTGACTTCGTAATTGCTGGTATGTTACCCAACTGAACATGATAGGTTGTTGAACCAAATTATTTGGTAACAAGACACATTATTGTATAACGAATGCTAAAACAAAATTTCAGACGATTTAGGAAAATGTTCGTGGACTTTTAGGAAGGTCATATAAAATATTAGAAAGATTATTCTAAAAACTGATTTGTGACATGCAATTGAATTAATCAATGAAGTTAAGACAAAAAAAAATAAAAATACAAATGATATATGAGACTTTAACCAAATGTAAGAAAGAAATTTAGTTTTGAAAGATTATTAATTTGGGGTAAAAGATGAGTGTTAACCGATTGAGAAAGGTGTTCCTAAATTTTGTTTTATAAGGTTTTCCAAATTTTTAGGAAGTGTCGTTAATTAAGAAAGTAAGAAGTAACATAGAACGGACAATTGTAGAACAAACAAATTAAATAAGGAAAAAAATTAGAACGGAGAATTATACATATGATGTTTTGTTGATAACATTTGAATTGAACCGTAAAACGATCACCTTCTCTCTCTAATATTTTCTCTACCTTCTCTCTTAAAAGAAGAGCAAAGTTTCCGATTGTGGTTGTGCCCGGCGTCGGTTTATACCGACGTCGTGGCTTATGTGTAAATTAAGTTAGTTTTTCTTTCTTCTTTATCCGGAGTTTTGTGTAAAATATTTCCGTTCTAACTGATGTTTATCTTCCGATGTCGATCGAAGTTTCGTTTCGGTTTAGCCGATTAAATATTCCAACTAGTTCGGATTCTAATGTTCACTCCTTTCCAAATCTGTTCTTAGCGGTGGCAAAATCTCATTCTCCTGGATCTGATTTGTTTTCCTTCATCATCATAATATCATCTCATCTCTTGGCGAGGATTTAAACTCCTCTTTGAGCCTCATCCAATTACCTTGTTGGTTGATGAGGTGTGTCACGGAATGTGATGGTCGGAAGATAGGATCATCAAGGAGAGCAGATTCGTATCGTGGTGAATGGATTATCCGAATTTGGGAGCATAAGGAGTTTATTTCTGAAATTTGGAGAAGTATAAAGAGGAACAGTGATGGAGATTCCGAGATCGGAAATTTGCTTCACTGTTCTGCTCATCTTAGAGGTTACCACGTGTTGTTTCATGCAAACACGTGTTGATCATGCTTATCTTATCACTTAAGATAAATATTGTTTTATTGTTATTAAATCCTCTATGATGTATCTTTATTCTCCAACTTTCACTAAAATAATAATAAAAAAAAACACATATGAGGTTTTGTTTGATTATGAAAGATAGATAGTATTACATTCGTTTGAGAAACAAAAACAGAAAACAAGATAGTATTACATATAGACAATAATAATAATAATAATAATAATAATAATTTATTGAACCATATAAAACATAGCTACCATATTTATAGTACATTGTTTCGAAATATGTTTATTTTATTTTAATTATATCGTATATAGTAATATTTAGATCCCTCCACAATTTCGCCAAGTAATACAACTCCGAAAAATCTTTTCAGCACCTACATTAAAACTAGGAGAATTCTGAGTCATAAAGATCTTACGCAAACATGGTTTCGAAGTTTTTTGTTTAAATTTTTCACAACAATTAAAACTTGGGGCTCTGTTTACATATGAATTAAAGCAATCTGGAACCCCTCTGCACTGTGGTGGCACTGGCACCCGCACATTCGCGGCACCAACTTTGATCGGAGCCAGAAATGATGTCGGAAGTACAAAGACGAAGACAGCAATGAGCATCAATAGAATGATCTTCTTCATATTCTCAAAAAGATCAAACGATATTGGAAAAAATTTCTCAATAGGTCATCCATTCTTAGATTGCTCCAGCTTAAACACGCTTAACTCTGGAGTTCTCTCAAGACTTGTGACCGAAAAGATAAGTGCACTTTAGTGATATAGGTAGTCAAATCAATTTTCTTAAGCCTCTCCGCATGAACAACATATTTCCTGAAATTGGGATGTGACACAACCGATTGAGAAAAGTCTTCCTAAAATTTTATTTTATAATTTTTTCCAAATTTTTAGGAAGTGTCCTTAATTAAGAAAGTTAGAAGTAACATAGACCGGACAATTGTAGAACGACAAGTTAAATAAGAAAAAAAAATAGAACGGAGAATTATACAAATGATGTTTTGTTTGATTCTGCAAGATATTTGTATAATTATCCGTTCTATTTCACTGTATATAAATCTCTTCAGGCCATCAAAATATTTCATTTGTATATAAATCTCTTCAGGCCATCAACATAACAAATCTTTTCCTACATCTCCTTATAAATATGCATTGGCTAATATTATCATTTTTATAGCCCTTTTCTTAGGAAATGCTCACTAAGAACATTATACTACATACACTCTGATATTTCAATCCATAAAGAGAGCCATTTAACTTTATGTAGTATTGTTCTTGAGAGCTAGATTCTGTTGTTTTTTGGTAGTTTAATCATTCTTGGACTTTCATATCATTATACAATAATTTTCAATTGTATATTATCATCATCGTTTTACATATAATAACTCTACCGGAGTGTCAACGATGTTCAAATTAAGAATCCATTTGATCAAATATCTTTTAATGGATTACATGGAAAGACATTTCGATGGTTATACCCCATGATATTGTTTTCATTCGATCGAGTGGAGTTCCCGGGAACATATTTCTAATATCAGTAATCCTTCAATGACCATAACTCTAATATCATTAATCTTTCAGGGATTATATCTTCCATGGTTATATCCTTCAAGGATTGCATATCAATGCCATGATCCAGTGTTTCATCTCTTATTGCCAAACTTATAAGATGTCAAAAGATAACTGCATCCACCACAAGAGAATATATTTTTTCCATAATACATTCTTTGTCTTTGTGATTATCTCATAATTTCATTATTCTTTTACCCAAAGACTCATTTATCTTTCGTTGGATTTACACTTCTAGTGCATGGACTATTGGTCCAAATATTTCTCTCCAAGAGATTATAAAATATGTCTATTTCATTCTTTCCATTTTGGCCAATCATTACTTTGTGTACACTTTTCAATAGACTTTTCTTATGATCCTCTTTCTTACTCATAAAATCAATTGCTTATATAGCATGCAAAATATTACGACGTCGATTTGGTTTTTGGTTCCATTATATTCCATACATGACATAACTAGCTAGATCTTTTCATTCTCAAGTACTTGAATTTTTCATTTGTCATGTTTATGTCTCTTCTAGAAACCATTCATTCTCTTCTGGAAATTGATTAAAAATCTTTCTATCTTCGATTAGGTCATTCTTAATTTATGCTCTTTTCATTTCATGAAGATTCTTATATTTGAAACCAAACATGTCTATCACGCTTCATGCGATCTTTAGACTCACTAGCAGTTTGATATTGCCTTTATGGGACATATATTATAATTAGAGCATGTATAGCTGGTATAGGTGATTTTATCACTCTATTTGGGTTAGCAATAGTGTCTGGCAATTAATACTTTAAGCTCTGCATATGAATTATCCTTTGGGTTTTATATTCTTTAATTTGAGGATCATTGATAATTCATTCTTACTTATCTTTTTATCTAGCTATTTACTTTCTCCCCCTAATGTTGGAAAAACTGACTCATTAAGATGCCAGTCTGAAAATCGAGCCTTGTGTAAATCCTTCGGGGATGACTCTTAATTATCTTTCACTTCCAACATATTTTCTTATCCTCCTTTGAGGTCCAATCTTATAACATTGTGGTGGAGCACTTTTCATACTCAAAGACTTTTCATTTGGTTTCTGACCCTAAACCAATAATGATGGGGAGAACTATCTATTCATTGGCTTGATGCAAATCAATGGTAGTAACCATTTGTGTGTATGAACATAAACTTCATAATGTTCAACACTTATCCTAATGGACATGTCATAGTCAGACTTCAAACATAGATTCTAGAATACTCTTATAATTTGATCAAGAAAGTAACCTTGCAAACTCAAGGTTACGGGTCTATAACAAAGATAAATGTGACCTTCTATTTGATGCGTCAATACTTGAATGGAATCGAAGCATCTATTATAACCATATGGTATATAAATATCACATAGTGGGTGATGAACCCATAATCATCCCCTTGTATATACTCTTGAATAAACGAAGTCCAAATTATTTTTGACCAGTAAAAGTCACATTCTCATATTGCTTTCTGAGCAAAACCTATGATAAATTATTAGGAAGAATCTTCTAGTTCTCCATGAAATGTCCACATATATTTCTCGCATCATTATTAAACCAGGATGACCAATCCCGTTAAACCAAACGTATACATTCTTGGTAAACTTTTGGTTTATTTTCATTCTTGGTAATCTTCTGGTTTACTTTTATTCTTGGTAAACTTCTGGTTTACTTTTCATTGTCAATCACTTACTCCCTTGAAGGGATATTATTATCAAAATTACTTTTTGGAAAATCCAAAGCAAGTGAAGGGAGCTTTTGGAGAACGAAAACTGAAGCAATAACTTTAGTAGCCGCTTCCTCGACAATTTATAATATATTTCTTTTATATGTAAGATATCATATTCACTTCAGGGAATAGACCAAAATTAGCCAGACATAAGTCATGTAAGATTTTTATCTACATGAGACTTTCCTACATAAGATTACATTTAACATGATTTGTCCCAAAATCCCAAAGATTTATATGATGAAGAATCCATCAATCTCAATTTTAGTGAGAACATAATCTTCAGGATATTTCACTTATTATAGTATATGAGATTCTTTAACTCTCCCCCTCGAGTTGATAATAATGTAGGTTTGTCAATCTCGAATATGAATCTCATTTTTAGAATCATTAACATATTCTACTTGGATCATGTATTTAGTTAGATACTTCTACCTTTTGAGACTTACAAGAATTTAATGTATCAAGTATTTGAATTAAATTCTCTTAGACAATGATCTCGACTTGCTCTTTTAGAGCATTCATGTCTTCTTTTCTTTTGGATCATTCAGTAAGATTTATGCTACCTTGTATTGTATTCTTACTATTTTCTTTAATATTCTTATTACCATCTCTCTATTTTCTCACTTCCAGTGATATAATGAGATTTTGATTGAAACTCTTCAATCCCGATCTTGACCACGACCACATTCATATCTATGTGACCGATTCTATATCAATTTTCTCAAAAACTATCATTGGCGTGGTCTTTTTCTTTCTTAGTATATGGTGTCACATTCGCTTCAGAGAATGGAACATTACCAACAAAATATTATTATTTGCTCTTGTGGAGGTTTCAATATGTTATACTAGTAGAAATATCTTCTTATTTCTTATCCTCTTTGTTTTCTCAAACCGCGTGGGAAATTCAATTTCTTGAAAGAAACACTATGACCTTTCTATTGACCATTTAAATCTTTATAGCCACTTCTTTGGCTTAGTGTGCCTTTTTTTTTTTTATTTAAAATCCACATTAAGAGTCAAAGCTTAATTTGAAGATCACTTCATAACCAAACCATACCATAAAACAATATGTGATAACTTTTTCTGAAAGTTTAAGTAAGACTTCAAGTCTTATATAACCAATCACAACTAAAACTAGTAATATCACTTCTGGTGATTATACTTTTTTTTTATTATTCTTTATGAATTTTCCGAATAGCTTGTAGCTTTTTAAATATAACATAATCTTCTGGATATGTCATAATTATACACATAAATTTCGTTTATATGGGAACAATAAAAGATTGAATATACATAAATCAACATATAAACATGAATAAGAATCATGTGGAAAATCTGGTTTATAATAAATTTGCGATAAAAGCAGATTGCAAATAATTTAAACATAATAACAACCATATGATTCAATAAAATAAACAATATGCGTATGTATGTTTCGTGAGCATCACTGGATCAATACAAAAATATGCCATCGAATCACATGTCTCATAAAAACAGTAGATCTATAATATCAAAGTTTTAGTTACGTTAATTCATATAAAACAAATATAGCAAATGAGACAAAAATGATTAACGATATGCATAATGAAACAGAATAAACAATCAGACGAGGTATGGTATTGAATCACAAATCTCATGTATATAATAAACTAAATATATTAAGTATAAGACGAAGCAGATTCAATAGATTTATTAATATTTTAATTTAACTTATAATGATCTGCATACGAGAGTGATTGATAAAGTAAATGAAAAGAGACCGATCTATATATTATTATTAGATCTGTGAACGAAAACTTGATAAGAATATGATAGGTTGACTTACCTTGGTTTTAGATCGGTTGAGCGATGAAAAACAAAAAAAAAAATTGAAGTGATCGGCGAGAATTTTTTTTTTTTTTTCTTTAATTTAACTAGGTAGAAACTATCGTGCTGATAACGTGTTGTGATATGAGAAGAGAAAATGAGAATTGGTGATCCCTTTATTCCATAAGAATGAGACTATATATAGTGTACAAGTAGTTAGGATAAGACCAAATATGCTAAAGCATATAGAATAATCCTAAAGCATTTAGAATATACTAGAAGATTCTAAGTGAATAAAATCTTCTAATGGTCATCCACATAAAAGGATCTATAACAAAAAATATTTTATTGAACCACATAATTCATAGCTACCATATTTATAGTACATTATTTCAAAATATGTTTATTTTATTTTAATTATATCTTATATAATAATATTTAGATCCCTCAACAAAATCGACGAGTAATACAACTCCGAAAAATCGATTCACCAGCTATGTTTAGTTTAGGAGAATTCTGACTCATAAAGATCAAACGCAAACATGGTTTCAAAGTTTTTAGTTTAAATCTTTCACAACAATTAAAACTTGGGGCTCTGTTTACATAGGAATTAAAGCACTCTGGTGGCACTGACACCCCCACATTCGCGGCACCGGTTTTGATCGGAGTCAGAAATGTAACATCCCATTTCCAATTTTTGTATTTGGAAAGGGGGTGTTGATCGACACCAATGGTGGGCGTCGATCGACACCAAGTCCAGCGATCGGATTCGGTTAAGTTTTAATCGTTTGGTTTGGCTCGGTTTGAAGGATAAACCCTAGGGCTTCCCTATTTAAGTCTTTTAGCAGACTTTTGGCCGTGGGGGAACAGGGAAATCGTGAGAGAGAGAGAGAGATAAGAGTTTGTGTGGGTTTTCGAAGGATTGTTGCGAAGAAATTCCTCAGAAACCTTCTCGTTTGATTCCTAGAGCGTAGAGTTAACCGTGTTGAGTATCTAGTGGCGTTAGGGTTTGGTTCCAGTGAATTGTGGCCTTGTTTTGTCGCTGTTTCAGTCTGATTTCGTGACTTCCCTCGTTCGTTCCCTTTTCAATCCTAAATCGGGGTGAGTGCGTGATCGCGGTTACGGAAATAGTTTGTTAGGAGATTGAATGGTTGATTTGTGACGATATGATTGAATTGTCTTGGCGGTTCTCTATGATTATTTAGTGTGATAAGTGTGTATTGAAACGTGTTTGATCTTGTTGAAGAAACGAGTCTAGTCTGCGAGAGGATTTTGACTCGGCTTCGGTTCCTGCGAGAGGTGTCGATCGACACCTAGTGGCAGTGTCGATCGACACCCCATTTTTATGATCGTGAGGTTTGGTACAATAATTGGAGTGTCGATCGACACTCAATGAGTGGTGTCGATCGACACTCAATGAGTGGTGTCGATCGACACCACTGTTTAATTTGTGAAAGCTTATTTGATTGTTGAGTATTGTTTGTTCATCTAGTAATTGGCTTGCTATTTCCATAATTGTAACCAGTAGGCGGGATGACCGCTTCACTGAGTATTTATGATAATACTCACGCAACTCTGTTTTTTCCTTTTGAGTTGCAGGTAAAGGAAAAGTTAAGATCGTGGAATCATGGCTGAGACGAGAGGATGATTATGATCTCTAGATTATATGTTTTGGTATTACATTTGGTAGAACCTGGTTTAGGTTGCTAGAAATGTTGAGATGAATTGGAATTTGTTTTAATGGTTTAATGGTTTAATGGTTTATGTTGATCCCGCTGGTTATTGGTTGTTGGTTTGAGTTAACCGTTGAGAATTGATATTTATGGGAATACTTAATTCGGGTTAATAAAAAAAAAAAAAATTTGGTTGTTACAAGAAATGATGTCGGAAGTAGGCCTGGGCGCGGATCGGATATCCGGAAAAATTATAGTATTTGTGATTCGATTTGTTATTCACGGATATTAAATTTTCCGATTTGCTTTGCTTTGAAAATTTTAGATATTTGGAGTTACGGATATCCGGATTTTTTTCCGGATATTTGCGGATATTCGGATATTTGCGGATATTTGTTTTAACTGAAAAAAACGAAAGAAAAATATTTTATTTTTTCAAAAAGTTATTTTTTCAGTATAAATTTTAAACTAATTAGTGAAAAAATAATATAAGTTAGATAATTTTATTTGATATAACTAAAAATAAAATGAAAAGTGAAAGAAAAAATGGTGGACTACGAAACATTTATTATTATTTTTAGATAAAAATATGAGACAACTGATTTACAAAATTAGTAACTACGTAAATTTACTATAACTATATCCGTTCAATGTATTGAAAAGGTTAAAAAATGCAAATATATATTGTTGGTATATCATATTATATGTACATATATGTAATTTACGGATCGGATCGGATATTCGGATTTTTAAAATTAGTATTTATGATTTGCTTTGCTTTAGACGGATCGTAGATTTTACTATTTGCTTTGCTTTGATTTATAACGGATATTCGAATTTTTCGGATCGGATCAAAACGGATCACGGATCGGAGCAAATCTAACGGATAATTTGTCCAGCCCTAGTCGGAAGTACGTTGACGGCAATGAACATCAATAGAATGATCTTCTTCATGTTCTCAAAAAGATTCCAATTTAAAACAATTGATGAATATTTTGTAAAAGTGATGTATGCTTTTTCCGTTTTGCTTTTAGGTATTTAAATAAGAGATTATAATTTAGAAATCAATGGTTCCTACAAAACATGAAAATCTGGAAAGTAGGAATCGATTTCTATAAACATGCTTGCTAATTCTATTTTATAGTTGACTTGTTCAACAACACAACACAACGCAATTAACTGCACTTTTATTTATCTGACACGTGGCAAAACTCCAAAATTTTACTCTTTCAGTATTTTACAAAATATTTTGTGCAATAGATTTCTGCCAAATAAAAAAAAATAACTTCTTCTTCTCCCACGATCTCTTGGTTTTCAACTTCCCATCTCCTCTTAATCAAAGGAACTATATATTCTCCTACAAAAAGTAACAAGTTAGAAGAATAAATAGTTTGTTATAAATCATAGTGGATTGTCATAACTAGTTCTGGTCCGTTTACGGCCCATTAACACTTAGTCTTTAGGCCGGTTTAATGAATCCTAGTTGAATTAGGATTTTCCTTTTATGTACTTTCCTTTTCCCATTAGGAAAATGAATTTTCCTTTTCTCTCTTGTAATAATCCTATATAAAGGATCTTATGATTAATGAATAAACACAATCTTCCCCATTCGTTCTCTTGATTCACAACACGTTATCAGCACGAGTTGCTCCCTAAACCCTAAAAACACAAAAAACGCGGTTTTGTACTCAAAGCTTATAGCATGTCTATTACTAGCCGAGGAGAATAATACACTGCTAATGAGAAACAGTGAGATGAGACCTCCTGGATCAGCCCCACTTCCTGAAGCGAATGTGGCCATAGATGAAAAGAAAGAAATTAACCACGTCCAAAGTGATTATAGACATCGTGGTCGTGGACGTGGGGGTAGATGGCAAGGACGTGGCCGTGGCCATTTTAATCCATACGGCCGAGGTCAGGGCCGAGGCCACGGATTCCATAACGATCATTCTAACCGCGGGCGAGGACGAGGACGCGGATACCGAACTGACTATGATCGTAATAACCGTGGTATTACTTCTCAACCACGAGAATCAAACCCAAAATCAGTTTGCCATCGATGTGGAATGAGTAATCATTGGGCTAAGACATGTAGGACTCCCAAGCATCTGGTTGAACTCTATCAAGAGAGCCTTAAAGGGAAGAATCCAGAAACTCATATGATCCAGCATGATAATGAAGGAGATTTCGATCATGAGCAAGATGACTTGATGAATTTTGAAACCTCAGATATACTTAAGTGATTGATTTTGATTTTCTGTTTTGGTGTTTTGTGTTTTGCTTGTTTTACGTTTTACACTTTATACTTTGGTTTTGTGTTATTGCTTTCTATTAAACTTTATGGAATGAAAGAGTGTTATTTAAAAGTATCTATTGTTATCTCTTTTGAAGTATGAACGATATGGATGTGTTCATTGTGGATAGTGGATCAAGCCACTCGATATTAAGAGATAAGAGATACTTCATTGATCTTACACTTAAAAAGGCAAATGTAACCACAATTGCGGGTATAGCAAATTTAATTGAAGGCCACGGTCAAGCCCATATTTTATTACCTAAGGGCACGCATCTAGAAATTTCTAATGCGTTATATTCACCTAGTTCAAAGGGAAGTCTATTGAGCTTTAAAGACATTCGAATGAATGGTCTTCATGTTGAAACTAAGGACGAGAATAACAAAGAATTCCTTCAAATCTTTGAAACCGTCCATGGCTATAAGAAAGTCCTAGAGACTATACCTGCCATTTCTGTGGGCCTTTATTGTGCTAAGATCGGAATGATAGAAGCAAATGCTATGGTAAACAAAGAGTTTACTGAGAATTTCACTTTTTGGCATAACCGGCTTGGCCATCCCGGTTCTAACATGATGCGAAAGATATTAGCAAGTACTAATGGGCACACCTTGAAAGAAAGGAGAGTTATCCCAAAGAATCTCACGTGTGAAGCATGTTCACTAGGGAAACTCATTACTATGCCATCACCAGTTAAAGTAACTAAGGAAACAATAAATTTTCTGGAAAGATTACAAGGAGACATTTGTGGACCAATACACCCACCTTGTGGGACGTTTAGATATTTTATGGTCCTTGTTGATGCATCCACGAGATGGTCACATGTCTGCCTATTGTCAACTAGAAATTTGGCGTTTGCAAGATTGCTTGCCCAGCTCATACGTTTAAGAGCACACTTTCCAGATTTTCCTTTAAAGACTATACGTCTTGACAATGCTGGTGAATTTACGTCCCAAGCGTTTAACGATTATTGTATGTCCATGGGGGTAAGTGTTGAATATTCTGTGGCACATGTACATACACAAAACGGTTTGGCTGAATCGTTTATTAAACGCATACAGTTGATTGCTAGACCGTTGCTAATGAGATCAAAACTCCCGGTCTCAGCTTGGGGACATGCAGTTTTACATGCAGCAGAGCTAATTCGTATCAGGCCATCTAGTGAACATAAATATTCCCCATCACAGTTAATAACGGGTCAAGAGCCAGACATATCCCATCTTAAAACATTCGGATGTTCCGTTTATGTGCCTATTGCACCACCACAGAGAACAAAGATGGGACCTCAAAGGAGGATGGGGATATATGTTGGATATGATTCTCCTACTATCATTAAGTACCTTGAGCCAACCACGGGTGATTTGTTTAAGGCCAGGTACGCAGATTGTCATTTTGACGAATCTGTCTATCCAACATTAGGAGGAGATAACAGACTGGTAAAGGAAATTATATGGAATCAAACGTCCTTAAAATGGCAAGATCCTCGGACTCAAGAATGTGAATTAGAAGTCCAAAAGATTATACATTTACAAAAGCTAGCTAATCAATTGCCAGATTCCTTTGCTGACCCGAAAAGAGTAACTAAGTCTTACATACCAGCTGTTAATGCACCGATTAGAATTGATGTTCAAGAGGGACACAATCAAGTTGCTACAGAATCTAAACCACACTCAAAACGTGGCCGGCCAATAGGTTCCAAAGATAAGAATCCTCGGAAAAGAAAGAAAGGTGCTGAAATCGTGGTTGAGGAATCTGATGGAACCCCAGACATAACTGAACCGATAGTTCCAAGCAATGAGACTCGGGACGCCGAGTTTCATGGTTCTGACGTTCCTGAAAATAATGAGATCTCAATGAATTATGTTATGTCTGGAATACAATGGAATAGAAAGTGTGTGGAAATCGATGATATATTTGCTTTTAAGGTAGCACTTGAACTTATGGAGGATCTAGAACCCACGTCGATATATGAGTGCACTCAGAGTGAAAATTGGACTAAATGGAAAGAAGCTATAAACGTGGAGTTGAATTCTTTAAGGAAAAGGGATGTCTTTGGTCCAATAATTCGGACACCCTATGAGATTAAACCAGTTGGACATAAATGGGTCTTTGTGAGGAAAAGAAATGAACATGGTGAAATCGTGAGATATAAAGCACGGCTTGTTGCACAAGGATTCTCGCAGAGACCAGGAATAGATTATGAGGAGACATACTCCCCTGTGGTGGATGCTACAACTTTTAGATTTTTGATAAGTCTGGCTATAAGAGAAAAGTTGGATATGCGGTTAATGGACGTTGTAACTGCATACTTATATGGTCCACTGGATAATGAGATTTATATGAGATTACCAGAGGGTATTGAGCTCAAAGATAAGAAAGGTTCTCGAGAACAACACTGCATAAGGCTGAACAAATCCCTTTATGGACTGAAGCAAAGTGGGCGTATGTGGTACAATAGATTGAGTGAGTACTTAGTCAAAGAAGGCTATAAGAATGATCCCATCAGTCCATGTATTTTTATAAAAAAAGTTTGCAAACAAAGGGTTTGTTATCATAGCAGTTTACGTGGATGATTTGAACATCCTTGGAACCCCTGGTGAAATCGTCCAAACAGTTGAATGCCTCAAGAAAGAATTTGAGATGAAAGACCTAGGCAAAACTAAGTTCTGTTTGGGATTGCAACTTGAGTACATAAATGATGGAATCCTTGTGCATCAAATGGCATATACTGAAAAGGTACTCAAGCGTTTTAATATGGATCAATGTCACCCATTGTCCAGCCCAATGGTGGTGAGATCTCTTGATCTAGAAAAGGATCCGTTTGGTCCTAAGAGAGACTCTGAAGAAGTCCTTGGTCCCGAAGTGCCATATCTCAGTGCCATAGGAGCTTTAATGTATCTGGCAAGCCACACTAGGCCAGATATATGTTTTACCGTGAATTTATTATCAAGATTTAGCTCATGTCCGACCCAAAGGCACTGGGACGGGATAAAACATATTCTTCGTTACCTACAAGGAACGAAAGACTTGGGTCTATTTTATACTAACCAATCTAAGGACGGTTTAGTTGGTTTTGCTGATGCAGGTTATCTTTCAGATCCTCATAATGCACGGTCCCAGACAGGTTATGTGTTTACTCATGGAGGAACTGCAATATCTTGGCGGTCAATGAAGCAGGCCATTGCAGCTACATCTTCTAATCATTCAGAGATATTGGCAATTCATGAGGCTAGTCGTGAGTGTGTTTGGTTAAGGCTGATGACCCAGCACATAAGAGTGGATTGTGGAATGGCCGAAGGTAAGCAGGAATCGACGGTCTTGTTCGAGGACAATGCAGCGTGTATAGCTCAACTTAAGGATGGATACATCAAAGGTGATAGGACGAAGCACATTCTGCCAAAATTCTTCTTCACATCCGATCTACAGAAAGATGGAGAAATTCAAGTGCAGCAAGTACGATCAAGTGAGAATTCAGCAGACCTATTCACCAAGTCACTTCCAACCTCAACGTTCAAGAAACTTACTTATCAGATTGGAATGCGTCGTTTGAAAGACTTGCAGTGAGGTTCAGAACAGGGGGAGTAATACGTGTTGTACTCTTTTTCCTTCACCACGGTTTTGTCCCAAAATGGGTTTTACTTGGTAAGGTTTTAATGAGGCAACATCCAAAGCGTATTACAAGCCCATTAGAGTTATGACATCCAAGGGGGAGTGTTATAAATCATAGTGGATTGTCATAACTAGTTCTGGTCCGTTTACGGCCCATTAACACTTAGTCTTTAGGCCGGTTTAATGAATCCTAGTTGAATTAGGATTTTCCTTTTATGTACTTTCCTTTTCCCATTAGGAAAAGGAATTTTCCTTTTCTCTCTTGTAATAATCCTATATAAAGGATCTTATGATTAATGAATAAACACAATATTCCCCATTCGTTCTCTTGATTCACAACATAGTTTTATTTTTCCATCTTCCCCAACAAATTGTAAAACTCTCTATAGTAGTATATTTAATTTTTACACAAATTTTTTTTCCACATTAATTAACAATTCGTTTTTTCCATTTTTTTTGAGATCCATTTTATCCCAATATAAATTTGAAGTTTTTTGGATTAATTAACAATACCATTTTTTAAATATTATAAATAGTATGATCAGGTGAGGATTTTGGAAACAGTTGTGGACATCAAAAAAGTTTTAGATACAAATTAATATATGGCGGCCGAATCATCTTCACGTAAGGTAAAATATATCACCTTATTTCTTAAATTATTTTAGTTAGTAATATGAAATCAAGAATGTTTGGTTTATGTGACTAAAAAAATTCACTAGTCTAAACATGTTTTTATTTACAGAAATTTTAAGTGGACAGATGAACTTACATACGAGGTGCTTCTAAACATGGCTATAGTGAGTCGAAATGAGCCTACCGAAGCATGTTTTCTTACACGTCTTCAAAAAGAAAAAATTCTTATGAATATTTTCGACCAATTTAGAATCACTTTTGATTGGACAACCATACAAAACCGTTTCGATCTTTTGAGAAAAGAATACAACAACTACAAAAATAATCCAGAGGATCCAACAAGTCCAACAAATAGAGAATATTTTGAAAAATATAGTACACTTCTTGATGCAGTTTTGGTTATTAAACCTACACATGGAATAATAGACATAAGTGAATTTCACTTATGTCTTTGTTTTTTGAAATTTCTTTTAAGGTTTCAAATTTTTTCGGTTTATTTAGATTTGTTGATTTATTTTTCTTTTTATTTCAATTTGTAATAAAATATCTTGAATAATAATTATAATAAAATAGTTAGTTCTTCATATTTCGTTTTTATGTAATTACCGAATACAAATTTCTCCTAATTTACATTTCAATTTAAAAAATATAACTTTTATAATTATAATAACAGTTTAACAGTTTTTACAGTTTGTATTACCAATCAGACTTTGTTAATTTTTAAAAGTAACTGCCAAAGTTCTGACAGCCATTTTTCCTGCAGCCCAAATTCTAAAGTCACAGCCCATAGTCAAAGTCCTTTCCAATCAGGCCCAAAGAAAGGAAACAAATATATACAATACTTATTCTCCAAGTATATCTTATTCTCCAAGTTAGGCCTGGGCAACCGGATATTCGGTTCGGTTTCGGATCGGTACCAATCGGTTTTGGCTATATCGAGTTTAGATATTTTATACCCATATAGGTACCCACTGAATTACGGTTCAGTTTCGGTTCGGTATCAAGCAGTTTCGGGTCGGTCTCGGTTATACCCAAAATGTCACCAAACATAATATTACGACAATACTGAAACAAGTTCATAATAAAAATGTAAAAGCAACTTAATAGTTTTGAAACAAAATAACAAAATTAAAAGTTGAAATCCTAAGATAGGTAATTCTCCTTGCCTCATTAAAAAACCTTAATATGAAAATCACATTGAAGGAAAAAGAGTCCAATTCGAATTACCTATTGTTTTGAAACAAAGTACCAAACTTAAAAGTTGAAATCCTAATGACACAAGATTTGAGTAATCTAGAGAGATATTCCCTTTCTATAAAGTAACACAAGATTTGAGAGTTTACAAGACAATGATATTAAATAAACAAAATTAAAGAGTTTAAACCTATTCAAAGTGATAAACTTTATAAGTTTCAACTCAAACCTTCAAAATACGAAAATAACGAAACAAGTTGTGAAACATCAAAGTCTTAAAAGAGTGATAGACGTTGTAATGAAACAAATCTTAAAATACTAATTTCGGTTTTGGTTTGGTTCCGAGTATTTTTTATCCAAAATACTCTAAATTATCCGAAAATAGTATTTGTTTTTAATAAAAAATAAAA
Organism: Draba incana; assembly: GCA_963576765.1. Classification (NCBI taxonomy): domain Eukaryota; kingdom Viridiplantae; phylum Streptophyta; class Magnoliopsida; order Brassicales; family Brassicaceae; genus Draba; species Draba incana. The sequence continues at coordinate 3,909,214 of OY755209.1, read as the reverse complement.
CAATACACTTATATTAGCTATTTTTATCCGAACTACCTACTAATAGATAACAATATTTGAACTAACCGAATTAATTGTAAACATAACAATGAAAAATTGTAAAATATACTCAAACTATGCATACATATTTGTGGATTAATTTATGTTTCAGATATTTCGGATACCCATTCGGTTCTCGGTTCGGTATCGGTTCGGTTCCGGTTCTTTTGGTTCTAACAAAAAATATCCATCGGTATTTTTTGAAGTTCAGTTCGGTTTCGGTTTGGATAATTACGGGTCGGTTTCGGTTCGGTTTTTCGGTTCCGGTTATTTTTGCCCAGCCCTACTCCAAGTATATTGTGTTAACCAAATATCTCTTTATCGTAATAAAAAGCTCTGACATTTTCTTTCCTGATTCAGTTTTCTACAGTTCCTCTCTAGGTACAAAAAAATGAAATTTTTGTAAATCTGCATCACGTATGTTTTTTAATTGAAATTGGATTAGTTTCCTTGATTTTGTTGTTCAACTCTTTCCATTCTTCAATTCACTCTCAATTTCATATTTCTGATTATGCTAATCTAACAAATAAATTGTTTACTGGAATAAATCAGGGTTTCGTAAAGGATATCAAACAAAGAAAGAATATAGGGAAGAACAATCTGGAAAAGGTAAATGTGCTTCTTCTGTATTTGATATAATTTTAGACTGAAAATTTATCAACGTCACCTTTTTTAATCAGATTCTACACAAAAGAATTTTCTCTTTAGAATTCGAATAATTGAACCGATGCTCTCTGTTTTTGACTAAATCATCTTAATGAAATTCTTGCAACGAATTCTATGATGAAACGTACGTCACAAACTTCTATCAAGTCTCTTTTGTTTTTTTAAAAATTTTGAGCAACAATTTCTTCCGATCGTTGTCATATAGGTTGATTGGAGAAAGTTAATTATGCAAATCGCTTCACCATGCCGCTTGAATTTACACCTGTTTCGCAGATACTAAAGAAACCAGATCAAATTAGTTCTAGTTTTTTCTGCTAATTCTTTCTCAACGGTTCTTCTTATATTCACTTTCTAGAGTTTCCACCATAATTCCTCCATTAAAACCCTTCTCTTTCTAATATCTCACATAAAGAGCTAGCAACAGAGAGAATAAGAAGAAGAAGGAATCAATAATGGCTTGCGACTCCTTTTCTTCTTAGCCTCTTGCTCTCTATCTCCTTCGTCTCAGTTGACGACGCAACTCACTACCACACGGCGTTGCTGGCTATTGATTGTTATACGGCGTAACTCTCATATTCAGCATGTCCGAGTGTTTCTATCCTTTGTCAAAGACACCGCAAGGTTCGTATTGCTCCGTGATTAAGACGGGATTAAAATTGATGCAAAATATCTCCGTGAAGCGTTGATTGTAGTTGTATGATCGGATTCGATTTCTTAAAATATTTTCAATGGTTTTATTTGTTTTTGTTTCTTAAATCTCTTTGGATTTTGTAGATCTCAATGGTTTATATAGGAATTTTGAGCGGTTTCTTAAATCCTCATCTGAGATTTGGTTTTGAGAGTTTGTTTCGATTTTTTCAATTTTGTTGATCCCATTGAAATGTTATTTGATTTTTTTTTCTTTGCAAAGTGTCTATTGTGTATCGAGAGACATGTATTAGTGCAATTAGATTAACATTGTAATCAAAATACTATTTTGATTAATCCAATCATAGTATATATTTCTTATTATTATTATTTTTTTTTCATATCCTTTCTATTTGTAAAATTGCATGTAATTTTGTTTGATTCGTGTAAGTCTAACTTTTTTTTTTTTGGGTAAAAAAGTCTAACTTTTCTCTTTTAAACATCACCATGGAGTTTTTGCCTTTTTGGTATTCGTTACGAGCACAAATAACATCACCATGGAGTTTAGACTTAAGCAATTCAATTGATGAAAGTATAAATACATGTAACATAACTTTATAAATCAAAACAATTACATGTTGCCCATGCTTTGCATGGGCCTTATGACTAGTATATATATATATTCAGTCAATGTCATCCTCTGGTTTTGACAAAGCAAACTTGTTATACAAGCAAAAGACTCTAAATCAAAGCAATCTATTTGTTGGGCTTAGATGATCCTAGTTTTGGCAAATTCAACCAAGTCTTTGAAAAGCACATCATCATCTTTCTTCGGTTCACTCATCGCAGAGGCGGACACAGAGAGCTTTCGGGTCTGACCAACGAGACCCTCGTAAGAAGAATCATCAGAACCGCTACTCGAGTGATGATGTGCTCAAAGAACTGTTGCCTCTGGTTATGCCTTGAGGCGGAGGTGGAAGATTCCTAATTACCTCAGCATCCCACCAGACACATTATAGGCGTGTTAGTATCGTGGGTATCGACCACCACGTCCACCAAAAGCTTCTTGCCATGTGTGTAGCAAACATAGTTCATTATACATTAAAGTCTGGCTGCATTATATAAATGTTTCCGAAACTTACTTTTTTTTTTTTTTCTTTTTTTTGAATTGAATGTAAAATTTATTCAAACAAAAAAAACGGTTTTACAAAAAGTATGACTTTTATCGAAGTGGTAAAAACATTAGTTTTAATAAAAAGCTAAAAAGAAGGAGTGAATTGTGTCATCAGTTCCAAACCAAGTCACCAAACTATATGCATATTTTTCATAACCCCGGAGAGAAGATAACCGATTTCAAACTTGTTTGTCTATGTATTGAATTAACCGTGAGGTGGGAGTGGGCAATTCACCATGTCTTCGACCATTCTTTTTTCGCCAAATCAAATACACCGTTGTCTGGAAAACATATTTGAGAATAAAACCGGAGATGAATTCAAAAGAATCGTTTATGAGAAGTTGAACGATTGCGTCCCATAAGGTTATATAATTGGAGTTCCATATATTCCTTGTGAGTGTGGACCAGATTTCCTTTGTGATCCGACACTGGAAGAAAAGGTTATCCCGTGTTTCGAGAGGGTCTTGACAAAAGACACGTGAGACTTGAGCACCAACATTCCATCTTATCATACGATCTCCTGTCGATAATCGATTATGCATGGCTAACCACAAAAGAAATGAATACTTAGGCGTAGCTTGAGGAAACCAAACCACTTTGCACCATTCTTGTGTTGGTTGAGGTACCCTTATTTGCTTCCATGTTAGCTTCGAAATGAATGTTGCTTTGAATTTATTCTCTTTTTGCTTCCATAAAACCACATCCTCCTCATAAGAAACTCTACGTTCACTCTGCTTTGTGATCTCTTTTTCAATTCTGTGCAAAAATTCTACTCTATGCCGCCGTCTACGATGCATGTGTAGAACCCTCTCAACCGATGAGTAAAGGTTAATACCCAAGTCTATACATCCTCGGGGTCCTGTAATATCAATTAGTCTCTCCAACGGTGACCAAACGTCATACCAAAATGATGTTAGCGCTCCACTTTTAATCTCCACTTTTACGAACGGAAATGCAAGTTCTTTGTAATTCAATATTTTTCTCCAAGCCCATGAGCCCAACGATGATGAAGAGTTGACTGACCAAAAGGATCCCTTTCGAATTAGATAACACTGAATCCAATTAACCCACAAAGAAGAATGACAAGATACAATTCTCCATATTAGCTTCAAACAACTCACCTTATTCGATTCCGTAATTGATCGCAATCCTAATCCTCCTTCTTCTTTTGGTTTACAAACGTCTTTCCGAAACTTACTTTCAAGGTAACAAAAGTTTCCTTCCAGAGATAAGAATTGAGATAATTGATATGTATGTAGCAAAACCTTTTTCTTCACTATTTTGACCATATCTATCAAAATATCACGGCCAACGATAAGCTGGTATACGTTCTCGCCACAATTCTTACTTAAAGTTTCCACCCCAAGCATCATCCACAGATACATGAAACCAAACCAAAGCATTGACGAATCCAAGAATGTAGAAACAAGTATACTCACATAAAGTGCAAGAATCTCAACTTTGTAGTTTTTACTTCCTAACCGCTTCTTGAGCAACTTCACCTCTTCTTTCGCTTGACTAATGCATTCAAAAAAATATGTCACAAAGAAACTGAAAACTAGCAAGATAAACGGATTATACATATACGCGAAAACTTCACTAGAGATCCAGGGTCGAAATCACTGAATTCTTCTCGAATTAGGATCTGAGAATTCAAAAACTGGAGATTTCGGTTTACATTTCTCGATTATCAAAACCCAATCATGTTATCGAGATTTGATTTGATATTTTCCCGGTTCATACTATTAAGATTCGGTTATGTACGACTAGTTTGGCCTAAGAACCGATAAACAACAAACCGGGTTTCGGTTTTATTGTGGTCAGTGTAACTGTGTATGTGTAAACTCGTTCTCTAACCGGAAACTAAATGAAAAAATTGTACTGCCGGTTCAAAAACAGGTTGTTTAAGTGGCTTCGGTTATGTTGGTTGGAAAATTTTGGTTCATAAAACAACAAGCCGGGTGGGGGTTTGCGTATAAACCCGGTTTGGGTTATTTACTAAATTTGATCATGATTTATATAATTCTGTAGCAACATGAAAAATCTTTTGGATTTTTACAAGATATATAAACAAATCTGAGAAATCTTTCTGAATATTTTGTTTTATGCATTACAAAAAAAAGATTATATCCTCTAGATCAAATCTTTCATAGAGAAAGATGAAGAAAATGTATCTACAGTAAAAAAATGTTAAAAATGTCATCTATCTACAGTAAAAAAATGTTAAAAATGTCACACATCATTTGTAGCTCTTTCTGCACATATGGCAGCATCATTTGCCATCTTTTCAGATCAAGTTCCAAAATTTCCTATATAAGTCACAAATCAAAGGCACCATAATCTTCTTTAGTCCACAAACAAATTTCAAAAGCTTAACACACATCATTGGAATCAAATTGTTAAACTAATCTCAGAAGTCAAAGCCCTAACCGATTCCAAATCAAAATCAGAAAATTGCGACATATAATAGTTCAAGGAGAAGAAAAGAAAAGAAAACAATAGAAAGAAAAGGAAAAAAGATACAAGAAATATAAAAAACAAGAAGGAATATGTATGTCAAGCCACTTCTTCAATTTCAAAACCAAATACAGATGCACTCGACCCAGGAGGTTGCCCTAGAGTTCTTATACCTTGAAGTTCTGACACTATCTTTCTCATATCCGGTCTCTCTTCTCCGTTAACTCTAGTGCACCTCATGGCCAGCAAAGCAACTTCAAAAATCTCTCTTTCAGTCTCTGCGTTCACAACGCTCTGGTCGAAAACATCACTTAATTGATTCTCATTCATAGCAATATCTAAGTACGTCACCAAATACCTTTGAGCTTGCGGCCGGTCGAAGGACAGAGCCTTCTCACGAGTGACCATTTGCATGAGAAGAACCCCAAAACTGTAGACATCACTTGTCTCGGTCAATATGCATGTACGCATATATTCTGGATCCAAGTAACCCATAGTCCCTATGACTAGAGTTTTGTGTTGTTCTCTGTTTGCAGGGACAAGCCTCGACGCTCCAAAGTCAGATATTTTGGCAGATAACTTATCATCCAAGAGAATGTTCGCCGGCTTGACGTCACGGTGAATTATTGGGGAAGGAGCAGAGAAGTGGAGGTGTGAGAGCGTTTCAGCGATCTCTGTAGCAATCCTTAACCGGTCTGACCAAGACAGAGAAGAAGCAAACAAGTTTTCATAAAGGGTTCCACCAGACACGAATTCATAGACTAAAAGAGGTACCTGGGTTTCCAGACAGCATCCTAGAAGCCTCACAACGTTTGGATGGTTAATCTGCGAGAGCAGGACTAATTCGTTGATAAATTGGCCTACTTGGTCTAGGTCCCCAACTCGAGCTTTTTTAATCGCAACTTCGACGCCGTTTTCTAACACACCTTTATATACGACTCCTTGGGCTCCCTCACCAAGGATTCTGGTCTCGTGATAGCCTTTAGTCGCCGTCTTGATTTCTTTCTCGCTCAAGATCTTGATAGAAGAATCATTCGCACCCGAGTCTAAGAGTCTTTGTACTAACATGACTCCACCGTTTTCTTCAAACTGCTTCTCTCTAAGTTTGGCTTGTTTCCGAAACTTGAGTCTTACAATTAGGCAGCAAGTCCCATCAAAAAGAGCAATAATCCGATGATGCTTACTGGTTACGATTTAATATTATAGGATCTGTATTAATATTTTGAGTCTCGATATAGAGAAAAAAAAAACAAAAAAACGGTAATTAATAACACCATAAGAACTTACCAAGAATGATGGTTTTCCAGTCGATTCTTTTCTTGCACGGGAAAGATCCACTAATGTTCTTACAAGTTTCATGCCTCCCACAGGAATGAGTCCCGGCTTTACATTCATCTATGTCTGGAAAATAAAAAAAAAAGGGATAAATATATCAGTTCAAAGCAGATAATGCGAAAATAATAAAGCAGAATACAATTACCTATGCAACCATTAGGAAGATTAGGATTCCCTTCATATCCGTCCTCACATTTGCAATTAAAACCTAGTCCACTAGGAGCCGTCGAATTTAAGCAACTGCTGTTTTCTCCGCATGATCTTTCATGTTGGCATGTCTGCTGATTTGTAGTCCAGTCTAGTATAACTGGAAATCGTGTAATGCCCCCGAGGTTTTTTAGATGCACTTGGGCTAAGAAGCCGAAAGATCCGGTTTTGACAAGAAAAACATAGATGCAGGGAGTTAACTCCGACACTGTCGGATCAGAAGAGTTCGATATGTCTACCCATAAGTTTCTGGATCCACCAGGAATTGGCATTTGGCAGCAACCGTAACCAGCACATGACTCATCACCAGGAGGCGACGAAAAGCAGTGTGTTTCGCATATATACTCGTTTGGTCCAACTTCCGTCATATATTCCCACTCGGCCTGAATATTACAACCAACTACAATGAGCTGGTTCTTTTTGGAGAAGGTGAATCCAGTGTCTATAACTTCTGCTCCACCGTGTAAGTTGTTGCAGACACGGGACACGTTCATGAGGACTTGCAGCTCGCCCTCATCGGAAATGCTGACTACTTCAAGCTCGTTGGTTGCAAGAAACGCTTTTCGCTGATTCTCATTACACCTTATGAGAAATCTCTCACTGTATGCACATTTCAAAGAAGTTCAAAACGGGGAACGGATTGTGATGTTGCCACAAATCGTCTCTGGGCAATGAGTGTGTGGTTGTACACATGAAAAAAACAAGAACCAAACACACACGTAGGTTTCTCTCAAGAACTTCATATTTGGTTTGAACAATGGAAACGTTTTTTTTTGTTTTTGATGTCTATAAAATATTGTCTATAATATAACCTCACAGAGACACAAAGATATATAATGCGTTTGGTTTAAACGGAGACGGCGGTTAGAATTTATTGACCATGCCAATGCTTGGTGAGTTAACAGATTACGCCATAACTGTAGAGTAGTGATAGTACAAAACCCTAACAATACATAATTTATTACTATGAAGTGATTTCCAATATAATTTATTGACCATGCACATGCCCATGCTTGACGAGTTAAAATCACGCCATGACTTGTATTAATTCTCTTTTAGATCTTCTATTTTGTTTCGATACCACTTCTGATGCAATAATACCAAACCGCAAATACACCGAAGAAGAAAAGAAGATAATATAGAGTAGACTTTAAATTTTGCATAATCGAGTTTCTTTCTTTGTCTTTAAGTTACTACTAACCTAGGCCTTATTGTTTAATTTCTTACTCACAAAAGTAAATAATTTTAAGTTTTCGAAATTTCCACTACAAGAAAACAGCGAGAAACCGACGGAAATATCCGTTGGAAGTCTGTCGGAATATGTGTTTTCCGACAGATTTCCGACAGATATGTCCGTCGTTTCTATCTTGTCGGAAATGGTAAGTCTGTCGGAAATCCGTCACAAATTTCCGACGGATTTCCGACGGCTATATTTCCGACGGAATTCCGACAGTCTGCCGGAGTCCGGCAACACGTCGGAAATTCTGCCGTTGGAAATCCAGCGGTTTTGTTTCCGATGGGTTCCGATTACTTGTAAACCGACGACTTTCCGACAGACTTCCGACGTATTTATTTCCGACAGATTTCTGACGTACTTATTTCCGACAGCTTTGCGACGGATCAATTTCCGATGGATTTCCGACGTATTCGTAGAAATTATTAAAAATGATAATAAATTAAATAATAATTAATTTAATATAAATTTTCAATTTAAAATTTGAATTATTTAAATTAAAATAAAATTAAAAGTAGAAATTAAAATAAAATTAAAAGTAGAAATAAAAAGTAATATTGTTTTACAAAAACGTTGAAAATAAAAACCTAAATGGTGGGACCCGGCAGAAAATCCGGGTTGCGCCCCAAGTACTCCATCATCCGTTGCATCATCTCCCTCTCCTTGCCCTGCTCGGCTCTCTCCTTCTCCCACTCGGCTTCTAAGGCGGCTTTGTGCATCTCGTATCTGTTGGACCGTCGTCTTCAAACCTTCAATTTCGACGTCCTTTTGTTGCATCTGGGCTCTTAGGTCGGATGTCTCGCTGTAGTAACAAGAAGACCCCGATAATCCTGCATCGTCGGGAAGACCATAAATCCGCCCTTTGCTCTGCGGAGCAACCTGCGGAACAAATTAAATTGTAAATGAAAAAGACTTGAAAACTATTTTAAATTTTACATACCTTTAAGACGAATTGGTTGATGATGTCGTCCGGGGCTTGGGTGAGGGGAGGGGTTCCTTCGATGGATGGCTGAGACAAAATGTACTCGTCTTCCATTCTTCGGACGCTCTCCTGAATCTCCTTAGCTACCTGATCCTGGACGACACCATTCTTGTCGGTGTGTGTTGCTAGCAGAAGTTCCAACTTGTTGGGTTCCCGACCCAACTCCTTAGCCTGCAGTTGTTAGATATTTATTTGATAATATAAATGTATAAAACTAAAAAAAAAATTAATAAAAATCAAGACGTACATAAAAAACTTACCATATCTCTAGCTTTTGTCTTCTTGCTGGTAGCTCCAAGGTTGTGGGTGGCTAAACCCTTGCCCTTGCGCGTGCTGTTCCGGTTGCTAGAGTGATATGTAGAGCTCTCCTTGGTAGCCTCTAGTTGCCAATATGCGATGAACCCGTTCCACAACTCCGTCTTCTCTTTCATCTCCTTTGGCACCTCACCGTGTAGCCACTTATCCTTCCACTCGAACAGCTTCTTCGAGGAGTGCAGTCCTGCATAAGAGTCGAATTCCCTCCTGACCAGAGCGGTCAAGTGTGGTTCCCACCTAAATTATTGCTGCAAAAAGAAACATTAAATATAAATAATAATAATTTAAATGAAAGTAAAAATTGTGAAAACAGATGACTTACCGCAAATTGGCGAAACCACATTTCTTGATCCTCCAGTGGCATGGCGGTGTACGTCGCATAAGGACGGCTGAGCAAAGAGTTTTCCATCTTGTTGAGGGACTTCGAAATCCCACTGCGAGAATCACCAAACCTACGGGAAAAAATGTAACAATATAATAACATTAGTCACAATTAATTAAATTTGTTAAAAAAAAACAGAAATGGAACAAAAAACTTACCATCTGTCTCTACCGATTTGGTCTGGATGGAGATTAGTCAACCTCTCTCGTCCAGGAAGACCCATGAAGTCCTCGACGCTAATCTGCGACGGTGCTGTGGTGGCTGGTGGTGTCACCGGCGTCTGTAGAGGTGTAGACGACGGTATAGGTTTAGACGTCGAAGTCGAACGAGGTCTACTCACACGACGATGACGTTCGCCGCTGCGAGATGCAGCAGCGAAACCACCGTAATCCCTACATTTATATGAAAATATATTTTAAATATATAAAAAATCTATTTTTTTCAAATAATGTTAAAATTATTAAGAAATTCTAAAATTCTTAAGTAATTGTTACATAATTTAAAATTCTCTAATTCTAAATTAATACTTAAAATTGTTTAAAAATTAGTTAAAAATGCTAACAATTTTTTAAAAATATAGCCAAATTATATTTTCCCTAAGCATTATAATTATAATAATTATAAAACTTATAAAATTTATAATTATAATAATTATAAAAATTATAAAAATTTCGAAATTGGTTAAATATATAATTATAAAAATATAATGGTTTTAAAAAACATTTCTTTAAATTTCCAAAATTCTAAAATTTAAAATTAATCCTTAAAATTGTTTAAAAATTAGTATAAAATGCTAACATATTTTTCCAAACTAACCAATTTTGTTTAAAAATGCTAACAATTTTGAAATCCTAATTCACAAACATTTCTTAAATTTCCCTAAATTCACAAACTAATTCACAAATTCAACAAATTAATTCACAAACTAATTCACAAACTAATTCACACACAAATTTCCTTAACCTACAAATTCACAAACTAATTCAAACAAATTCCAAAAAAACTAATTTGAGGAAACTTACAAATGAGAAGGAAGATCCGCCATTGTAATCTGTCGAAGAGGAGGACGCCACGGCGGCGGCGAATTCCGGCGAGGAGGAGAAGATGAAGAGGCGGAGGAGGCTACGTACGGCGACGGTCGGAGGGGGAGAGGATCGGAGGAAGAGATGTGCGGTCGGGAGCGATTCTGGCGAAGAAGACTGGCGAATCGGAGTCTCCAAGGCGCGGCGGCGGCGATTTTTCCGATTTGAAGTCGGTGAATTGTGTTCTTCGTGAAGAAGACGATCTATAAATAAATAAGAATTTCCGACGGATTACGACCTGTCGGAAATCCGTCGGAAATCAATTTTTATTTCGAGGTATTTATTTTCATTTCGCGGGTAAAAATTGGCACATACGTCGGAAATCTGTCGGAAAAATATACAATTTTCCGACAAATTTGTGGTTTTAGGGTATAGAAAATTTAAGAAATGTTTTTTTGTTGTTTTAGGGTTAAGGAAGTGAAGAAATTGAAGAAATGTTTATTAAATTTAAGAAATTTAAGAAATGTTGTTTTTGGAAATTAATGAATTAGCATTTTGGAAAAAATTGTATATTTTTAAACAATATTTTGCATTGTTAGCATTTTTAAACAAAATGCCTTTTTTGGAAAAATTGTTAGCATTTTGTACTTATTTTTACTTACTTAAGCTTGTTAATGATCCGGTTTCGTAGTTACAAGTTAATAGCATTGTTGGAGCAATATTTGGATGATAATGATCATTGTTACTTTCAAATTCTAAACATTTAGTATTTTCCGTAAACATCTATTTTTTTGTATATGTAACTGTATGAAACGCTTTTGGTTGAAACATGAGAAAATCGCAAATCATGTTCTGTATAACATCGAGAAGGTTATTTACTCACTTATCTTTCGCTTTAGTTGTCAGAATTGTATGCCGAGACTTTGTCTTCTCGAAATTCAGGAATTTGACCTCAAAACCCTAAATCTGTCGGAGCTCTGTCGGAAAAATAGATATATTTCCGACTGATTTCCGACAGATGTAAGGGTAACACGTGTCGTCTTTTAAGATTAGCATGATATGAATATTGCGTCGGAAATCTGTCGAAAATATATCTATATTTCCGACAGATTTCCGACGGATGCTTCAAAATAACAAAAAAAAACAGAAGAGCCAGTGTCGATCGACAACCCTATACCGTCGATCGACACAGGTTTTGGCAAGATATACGTAGATGAATTTTTTATAAGAAGATTATATAAATATCCGTTTCTGTCGGAAATCTGTCGGAAATATATATATATTTCCGACGGAAAATCATTTTTTTTAAAAAAAAATAGAAAAATATAAATGATCTGAAATTCTTGTTTATGTTAACAGATACAAACATATAATATAACTAATCTGAGTCTGAGTCTGATCCTTCCGAAGGAATTGTGTCTTCGTCTTCATCAAATTCTCCAACTTCTTCTTCTGATTCTGAATGTACGATATTATCACCAAATTCAGTGAAATCAACAAAAAGGTCCACCGCTGAAGAATGATCAACTGGAGCCATCGGAGTAATTCTAGTTGGTTGCATAGCATCTTGCTCAGCAACTCCATATAGTCTCCCTCTTGGATTAATTGGAGTCACTGTAATCCAAGGATCTCCTCGATGTGTTACCCTAGGGTAAGAAATGTAGCATACCTGAAACAAACATATTTAGTTTAGGAAATTACAATATCATTATTTATCTATAACGCACGTATTATAAAATTTTAAAATCAAACCTGGTCTGCCTGTGATGCTAGGATGAATGGGTCATACTTTTGCAGTCTCCTAGAAGAATTTACTGAAGTGACGCCAAATTGGCTCACCTGGACACCTTATGGATATGACGGATCATACCACTCACACAAGAAAACAATGCACCTCATGCCCAACATTCCTGGATAGCGCACTTGCAATATTTCTTTGAGAATCCCGTAGTAGGCTACATCACCACTTGTAGCTGAAATACCGTAATCTGCACTTGCCTTCGGCCTTTCTTCATGAATCCTAAATGCAAATCCCCTAGTGCAATACCGAACGTATGAAGTTGCTTCGAAGCTTGGGCCAGAAACTATCTCTTGTAACCATGTCAAAAACCTTTCTCCATTCTTCATTCCTTCAGAAACCTGAGATAATAATTTAGACAAATTAATAAACAAACATTTAATTAAGTAATAATTAATTCACTAATTTTAAGATATATAAGCGTTTTTTTAAAACTTACGTAATATTGCAGCCAATTAGGAAACTCGATTTCCTTAGATTCTCCAAGTTCGTCTTCTGTCATTTCCGGATAATAGCGACGTATTGATGCAATGTAAATCCTGAAAGCAAACAAAAATATATAACATATGAAACCTATATATTACTTAGGTATTAAAAATAAGAAGTATTTAAATAAGTTCGGTTTTTACCTTTCGTACTCCGCCATCTCCTCACAATTCGTTAGGATATACATATGTAAGTGACTCCACTCATCTTGTGATAGGAAGCGTCTCTTCCCTCTCCCAATCACTCGGCCAACTTGCGAAAACAACTCAGGACCAGCGCGGCATACGTGACTCTCTCACCTCTATCATCATGACGAGCAGGACGTCTACTCTTCGTACAAACTTCCCGCGGAAAGTAATATTCCGCAAACTGTGATGATTCTTCATTGATTCTCTGTGCGACAATAGAACCTTCAACTCGAGCCAAATTTTTGACCTTCTTCTTTAGATGGAACATGTACCGCTCGAAAGGATACATCCAACGAAATTGAACAGGACCACCTATTTCGGCTTCGCGGGGGAGGTATAGGGGAAGATGTTCCATAACATCAAAAAAAGACGGCGGAAAGATCTTCTCAAGATTGCAAAGGATCACTGGTATATTGGCATCTAAATTGCGGACCCCCTCAACTGTAAGTGTCCTCGTGCATAAATCCCTAAAGAAAGCACCAACTGCTGCAATAGATTCGTGGACAGTTTGAGGAAGAAGATGGGTAAAAGCAAATAGAAGAAGCCTCTGCATCAGTACATGACAATCATGATTCTTCAGTCCCAAAAACTTTAGGTATCGCGAGTCTACGCAGTTACCCAGATTAGCTGCATATCCATCAGTGAATTTAACTTCGTCTTTAATCCACCGGAAAAATTCTCTTATCTTTTGTATTTGCAATCGGTACGGAGGAAAAGGATATGTACCATCGGGAAGACGATCAAGATAATCACGATAGCAAATCTTTGAAACATCCATCCTAGACTTCACATTGTCTTTTGTCTTTCCCGGGATGTTTAACACTGTATTCATGATGTTGTCAAAGAAGTTCTTTTCAATATGCATCACATCGAGGTTGTGCCTTAATAAATGATCCTTCCAATACGGCAAATCCCAAAATATACTCTTCTTGTGCCAGTTGTGAGCTTCCCCTACACCACAAAGCGGTTCATGCCCATTACCCCCACAATCAGGAGTCCTCTCAGCACCAAAATCTCTCAACTGCTCCAATATAGTACGACCGTCTATCTCATCAATTGGAGCATCAAACACTTGTTTATTTTTCTTAAATAATCTTTTAGACCGACGATAGGGATGGCCGTCCGGTAGAAACCTTCTATGGCAATCAAACCAACATGGCTTTCTTCCATTCCTCAATTAGAAAGCGTCAGTGTTGTCTTGGCAAAACAGGCACGATAATCTTCCATGAGTAGTCCATCCAGATAGCATACCGTATGCTGGGAAATCGCTAATAGTCCACATAAGGACCGCACGCATCAGAAAATTCTGCTTCCGTGAAACATCAAACGCTTCGACACCGTGACTCCATAGCATTTGTAACTCATAAATCAATGGCTGGAGGAATACATCAAGTGATCTCTTCGGATGCTCAGGGCCGGGAGTAAGAACGGAGAGGAATAAAAACTCTCCACGCATGCACATACCAGGGGGCAAATTGTACGGTGTTACGATTACGGGCCACAAAGAATACTGTCTTCCATGCTTCCCAAATGGGTTGAAACCATTCGTACTTAACCCGAGGTACACATTTCTTGACTCGTATGCAAAATCCGGATACAACATTTGAAAATGTTTCCACGCTTTTGCATCTGAAGGATGTGTAATCTCTCCATCTTGACGATGCTCTGCATGCCATCTCATTTGTTCTGCCGTTCGCGCAGATTGATATAACCTCTTCAACCTCGCTGTCAATGGTAAGTACCACATACGTTTATATGGAATTGGAATTCTCCCACCAGTTTCCTGATACCGTGGTTTACGACAAAATTTACATCTTCTCCGGTCTCCGTCTTCTCTCCAATATAGCATACAGTTATCGATGCATACATCTATCACCTGATACGGCATACCAAGACCAGCTATAAGTTTATGTATCTCGTAGTATGATGCAGGTGCCTGATTATCTTCAGGCAAAATATCTTTCACAAAATCTGCTATCGCATCAACACAGTCTTCCGCCAAATTGAAGTCCGTCTTAATGGTCATCAGTCTACTAGCAGTTGATAAAGGTGAATGTCCGTCTCGACACCCATGATATAAGGGCTGCTTCCCTGCGTCTAACATATCAAAAAATCTTCTAGATTCTTCATTTAGTTCTTCTACTCTATCCTCCCCTATTACGATCGATGGCAAATTCTCTCTAAACGCATCATGAACCATCTCAGCGGTACCTACACCAAAATCTACTTCCGTTCTATGTTCGCCAAAGCTATCCGTTCTATTTCACCTAAGTTATCCGTTCTATGTTCGCCTAAGCTATCCGCAACATATGGTGCACTGCTACTACTAGCACCATCATTATTAGTTTCTCCATGAAAAAACCAAATTTTGTATCCCGACATAAAACCATTGGTATACAAGTGATGCCAAACTTGTTCTACATTAACATTACGCGAATTGCAATAATTTAAACATGGACATTTTATCACCTTTCGATTCCCGACAACCGCCATGAACTAGCATATACCTCGTGCATAACTTTCATTTAATGTCTTCGACTCCGGATCATACATCTCTTCATCCATCCACGATCTATAATATCTAGAAGATGACATCTCACTCTCTTAACGATTTTTTCTAACAAATGTTTGGTTGGAAGTTGTTGTTGTTTTGTGAGTGAATGAAGATGTGTGGAATCATATATATAAATACGCTGACCGTCGGAAATCTGTCAGAAAAGCGTCGGAAAGCCAACGGATATAATAACGGCTATATAACGACTATTTTTTCCGACAGATTTCCGACAGCTAGTTGGGTGTCTGTCAGAAATCTGTCGGAAACCATTAACGGTTCATATTTTCCGACGGATTTCCGACAGCTTACCGGAATCTCCTCCGGCGTCGGCACCAGCTAGTTACACGGTCCAATAATCCGACTGATTTCCGACAGTCTTCTTGTCCGTCGGAAATAATTCAGACAGATTTCCGACGGAATTGAAAAATTTCAGTTCCGTCGGAAATCGGTCGGATTACCGTCGGAAAATTTCCGACGGAATTTCTTCCGTCGGATTTGCGGCTGTTTTCTTGTAGTGTTCATATTAGTTTGAATGTTTTGGACTGGTCTTTTAATTAGTGTCTTTAAATCTTATAATGAAGAACGGAGAAAAACAAAAGAATTCTACTAATGGCTTTCGAAAGCCATTTCCAATATACTAATATGAACAAAAGATCGAACAGTGACGGTTCAAAATCCCTAACAGTACAAACTTCATTTATTACTATGAAGCTAGAGTTTTAAAAAGCGCTGTCTGTCCCTATGTTTTAATGGACTTGACGATGTAATTTCAAAAAGAAAGAGACATTAAAAAACGGCAGAGATAAGTAGTTGAGATTGTGGTTGGTGGTACGTGTTGGAACAATTTTAATAGGTGTTTAGGCTTTATTAAAATCTGTTGGACTATTAATGAGAAATGTGTATAAAGTCTGTAAGTTAAAGAGGTTTTTAGAAGCCTCTTGTTTAGGGTAAATGAAAGAGATGTACATTTGTCCCATATCTCTTAGGTGAGAAATAATTCTCTACTATATAGCAGAGGAAGCTCATGTTGTTGTTCAAATGATTAGAAGACACATGGAAAATGTGTGGAGAACCAATTCATGCGAACTGAATCGAAACCGAGCCAAACCGAATCGGATCAAGCATGGTCGTGGACTCGTAGTCTTTAAATTGACACTTACTACACAATGGTAAAAAGAAAAAACAACGGTATTAGAAGGTTATAATGATGCTAATTGGATTTCTGATTCTAAAAACTCGAAATCTACATGTGGATATGTCTTTACCCTCGCAGGTGCAGCAATATCCTAGAAATCTTCCAAACAAACTCTCTTGGCTAGATCAACATGGAGTCTGAGTTCATAGCTTTAGACAAAGCCGCAGAAGAAGCATAGTGGCTTCAGAACTTTTTGGGAGATATTTCGATGTAGGAAAAACCAGTGCCAGCTTTACGTGTACACTGTGATAGCCAATCGGCTAAATCCCGCTCACTGAATAAACTATATAATGGTAAATCTTGTCATATTTGGAGGCGACATAAAACCGTTAGATAATTGATCTCAACTGGAGTACTCACAATAGATAATATCAAGTCGACTAACAACTTAATTGATCTGTTCACAAAAAAATTGCTGAGAGATCAAGTTGTTAAATCATCAAGAGAAATGAGTTTAAAGCCTATAACATAAAATGATGCTTAATGGATACCCTACCTATATGACTTGACATCCCACAAAATAGGTTCAAAGGGATAACGAAATAAAGCTAATTAAGAGAAGAACATTGTAAGACTATGTCTATATCCAGTTCTTAGGATGATAAACAATGTTACTTGTGTGTGACAAGGTTAAACATTGGCTTTTAATGATTCCATAACTTTGAGATATCAGTGAAGTAATACAGGATGCTAGCTTCTTAAACCAAAGTTGATAGCAGATCACCTAGTGAGTGTGAAACGGGACCATTTCTAGGTAAATGAAAGTAAGGCTACATTCTCCAAGTTCACTCATGATAACCAGGAATGTTCAAGGCCAAGAAGAACACAATAGAGAACTAATATCTACGAGAAAATGTTGATATGCAATAATTGTTGTCTTGTTTTACATTAACATCCGAGTGGTTCAAAATATCAAGTTCGCCTCTTGGCCAAGAAGACCGACATAAATTAAAAATGATTGGTTCTAAGCTAAAAAATGGTACCTCTCAGATATAATTACATTTTCGTATACTCTCAAAAGTATGTCTAGTCTAGTATAATCAAGTCTGCATATGTTTGTTGAGGCTGTCGAGTTTACATATGTTAAGAGTCTTTTTTATTCATGTGGGGGATTATTGGAATAATTTTAATAGGTCTTTAGGGGATAAAATGTATTGGATTATGAATGTATTGGAATGTGAATGAGAAATGTGTATTAAATTTTGGGGCTAAAAAGGAAAAACCTTTTGTTTGGAGTAATAAAAGGGAAGTGTATTTCTCCCACATCTCTTAGGTGAGAAATAATTCTCTAGTATATAATATAAGAAGCTCATGTTGTTGTTCAAATGATTAGAACACACATGGAGCATGGGTAGAGAACCAATTCATGCGAACCGAACCAAAACCGAGCCGAAGTGAACCGAATCGAACTAGACGTGGGCGTGGTCTTTAATTTGACACTTATGGATCGATTAAAGATATACTCCCTCTGTTTTTATTTGTTTGATTTTCTAGAGTTTTCACAAATATTAAGAAAACACATTAATGGTTAATTATAAATGTCTTATTTTTTGCAAAAAACAATTTTCCATAACTTTAAAATAATAGTAATCTAATAATGTCAATAAATATGTCTTGAAATCTATAATTCACCATTAAACTTTCATTAAAAATGCATTGAAAAAGTAAAAAATCAATCTTTTAAAAATATTTTTTTTCCTAGAAAATTAATCAAAAGATAACGGAGGGAGTATGTATTTTTGAATTATGATTCTATTAAAACAGTCAAAGATTCTCTAGCCATAAATCTCGCCCATTATTCTCACCAGTTAACATGATCTCGTGATTTTCTCCATGAAAATACCTTTCATAGTTTGGAATTCGAAACTGCTTCCCTGATTATAAAATCAATCTTTATTCTTCTCATTTACTGACTTTGAAAACGAAAATCTGAAACAAAAATTGATCCAACAATCTCTCTCAAACAGTATCATGGTCCACTGTTTACTTGGTGCAATAGAAGAGATGATGAGCTAATATGCAAAAAACTAGATCGAGTTCTGGTGAATGATCAATGGGTTGCTGCTTATCAACAAGCGTATAGCGTCTTTGAAGCGGGTGGCTGCTCAGATCATCTTCGATGTCGTATTAAAATACATGCAGACAAGATTCGCCCTCGTAAACCTTTCAAGTTTACAAATGTTTTGGCACAAGATCCTGGGTTTGTGG